>RYFJ01001542.1:0-151418 GCA_003991445.1 Oryza meyeriana var. granulata
CGTCAGGTGCGTGGTAACGGCGCGCCACCGGTAGCGGGGTCCACGTGGCGTTGACAGGGGGGCGAGGCGAATGCATTGCGCCGTCCCCAGGGGTTTTAGCCAATCGCGCTGGGGACGCGGTTTTGCTCCTATATAATCCTTCGCACACTCGCCGGCGGGCGGTCATTTCTCCCCTTCCGCGTTTAGCGGTTCGTCATAGACTGAGGAAAGGGAGCAGTACGCGGCGAAGCTCACATGGATATTTTGAGCGAATCTAGGTATTTTTTTGCCTCCCTCCCCTGTTATGCTAGCAATTTTTTAGACAAGTGTTAATCTGTATTAGAGGTAGTTGTATACCGACATATTATGAAATATTAACGTTTTGGCAACTATCGTTAGTTATTTATTTTGACGCGTACTAGAAGACATGCGGACATGTAGAATGTAGATATTTTAGAAATAATTGCTGATGGCATCGTTGGTATACGTCATTTCGACGTTGTAAACTAGTATAATTTATTACGTGTTGGGTTAGTTTGTTAAATATAGAACGGAAAGTTAGCATGGGTTTGACTTCTACCTATCGCTTTTTATGGAACGAATATTGAATTGTAAGATTAATATGTAGTGAAATGTTTTGTAAGCGAATGAAATAGAGTTGTTTCGCGATATATCACGGTGAAGGAATGTTCAGAGAAGAGAACAGTATGGGGAGATTTATGGAGTTCAACGTAGACAAAAGGGACTTGTGATTAATAGTCAGCTGCGAGAAGTTTTCTGGAGTTTACATTTTAATGCGGGATTCGGAGTAGACCTGAAGTAAATGCAATTTACGTGAACGCACTGGTTAGCTGGGCTGTGGAGGTTTTAGGTGGGAATGATGCAATAGTCGGGCAGTGGGTATTTTTTTGTTGGAGAGTGCATCTGCACGAGGATGGGCAACGTTAGATCCTAGTGGGTGCATGAAGGGTCACATTGATTAGGGGTAAGTACAGCAGAAGGGGAATGAAAGTGAGGCAGTAGACGAGGGTGGAGAAGAGGAGGCTAGAAGACTGGGACGGGGGGTTTTGCAATGAAGGGGAGAGAACCTAGGTTAGTAATGACTGGAAATTGAAGCTCAGGAACCTGAGCATATGGAGGATGATGATTCTTACGGAGGACGATGTATACGGCAGAATGGGACAACGAGGATTCTCGGACTCGTTGTCTCAGAGGGGACAGCGTGGCATGGCGTATGGAGAATGTGTGTGCAAGGCGCTAGATAGTCGAAAGGCACAGTTTGGAACAAGGGTTGTTGGAAGATTAATGGGCTGTGTCATTGGGAGGGAGGTCTGGATATCAAAGTCGAAGATCAGTGTACGAAGTAAATGTGCAGTTCAGCGATGGTGTCATGAGATGTACGCACCGAGAAATCAAGATGTTGTCCGTGTCAATCGTGAGGAGCACAACTGCCTCTTCCACGGGTGTTTACAAAGTACACCAGGAACATCATCATTGCATTCTGTTCGAGCTGTATTATGCTGTTGTGGAGAACATCCGGTTGAGCCCAAGTAATTATCAGGCGCATCGGAGGAGAAGTATGAGTACGATTACATTTGCCAAGGCATGGAGGGAAACAGAAGATAATTGAAAGGAGATTGCAGTTTTGAAGGCTGTCGTACAATAATTTGCCTCGCTACTGAACCATCTATGCGAGGATCTGGCAGCTACTCCCGAAATCAAAAGTTTACGCATCGTTAAAATCCTTGGGCAGAGGCATCCTTCAGCGGACTGCTTTCTCTGCAGGGGTGCATGTTGATTTTTCATTGCAGGCTTCTCTGCATCGACGGACGTTTAACTGGAAATAAGAGGTCAATGTTGACGGCAATGGAGTAAGGGGGAACAACCAGTTTGCCGTTGGCTTTGTTCGTCGAGGCGAGAAAAAGAGAGGTTGGTACTGGTTTCTGAAGTGGTTAAGGAAAAGGTGGTGGGGATGAGGCCAGATGTATGTCATCATAATGAACGTCATCCAGGGATGCTGCGTTGCAATTGAGGAGCTAAGAAACGGATGCGCAGACAGACCTCGTGTGGGAAGATGTAAAGAACAGTGGTGCATGCGTTACATGGGCACAAAACTTTTATAAGCAGTTCGAAACAGAGGAGCTGATGGATGTTCAACTGTTTGTGGCCAGATCACAGAGAAGTTCAATGAGCTTTATGGAGGAGACTTGATGCCTGACAGCCAAACATAGAGACGAGAGCTTTGCAAACACGGCTAGAGGTTTGGGCCTGAAGCTCTAGGTGCAGTTCCACGTGACGTACATTCGAAGGAGGCCCGGTTCCTCGGTTAGCAGTTTGCAGTGGATCGAGCACGAGGAAGGAGAAATGCATTGATGTACGTGAAGGTTGGAGAAGGTACGAGGCATAATGACCACGAACTTTGCAGAGGTCAAACTGGGTCATCTGGTATGGGCACTGCTTTTTGATCGTGGAGTTCTATTTACATGGAACACCAGACGTACTTCACGCAGGTGCAGACAGAATAGCCCCATCTTATTGGCCGATGGACCTTTGGTTTCAAAAATGACAGGGTATTGGGGAAATGCAAGAAAGTCGGGATGCATGAGTGAGTGAGGGCACACGAGGCATAGATTTGAGATATTGTGTGCGACAGGTCCAGGCGTGGATCTTCGCAAGGAAACTCTGAGAGTGTGTCCTAGAAGAAGATGGGGATGCAGTGTCCTGTGAACATCAAGCTTGTACCAAAGATTATTCTCATGTCATCTCGCGCTCGCGCGCGCTGGGGATTGATAAACGCTAATCTGTGTCTCCGTACTTTAAAAGGAGCAATCAATCCGAATAATGGAGTTATGAGATTTTTTGGGTTTCGGAAATCATCGGGCACTTTCAGTGAAGACACGCAGTTTATTTAATCCTAGGGCCACGAAGGCAAGGAAAGGCAGGCGGCGTGGCCAGAGGATTGACTGATATGGAGATCCGAGGCGGCGTTGAGCATGCAACGTTGGCAGGTAGGTGTGGAGAGGAGGGACATACTACAGAAGTGCACGAGAGAGCCGAGGCCTCCATGCAGGGAAGTTCCTATGGAAGGATGCAGGCGCGATGGAAGGCGCCAACTGGGTGACGGCACACTGTAGCAGCGTCATCGAAGCGTCGTCGTCACCATTGGGTTATGTGTGTAGTATAGCGTGGTTGCCTGTAAGGTAAATGGTCCCTGTAGTGTGACAATATGCATGTATTTCTATCTGATTTTTTTTTAGTTGTGGGCTTTTAAAGGTACTTTGCTATGTGTTTATTTTTGACTGTAACTGCACTATTTTATTCTTGATAATCAATGTTCGCTTCTTTGCTCTCCTTGCAGGTATGGGACTACCAGACGCCTGAGCTGCTGATACGCCACCGATCAGTCTATGGTGTCCTTCTCTCGTGGCTGCGAGGGTTTTCGGTGCAAACAGCTACCTAGAGCTCGACTTCTTACTAGGGCGACTCGTCCCGTGGACGACAGGTTCACGACTAGTACGTACGAACGTTGTAGAAGCTGTATATGCAACTTAAACGTTGCTTTGTTTTTATTGTAGGTTGCGGGGAGGCAGCCATTCTGCTGTGTAGGCTGGTAGAGCCGCAGTGGACCTGACCTCTGGCGAAGAAGTGGGGTATCGACCGGTCGCTGATCACAGCTTTGTGGACCATGATGAAGACCGAGACGCACTTCCACCTCCCATGCGGTAGATGGCCCCCACGCTGCAAGACGTCAGCCTCCTCCTTGGGCTGCTCTAGCCGTGATGCGGTGGGCCCAGTTGAGGGCTCCAGCGTGGCGAGATCGACTCTGCAGCGTCTTTCCGTTCGCCCGGTTCACGTGCTCCGGGACTTCCTCGTTTAGATCTCCAGGTACACGCCGCTGCGGGCCCCTCAGGCTTGGGTACTGAGCTCTACACGGTAATAATTTTCTTCTTTGTTGTTTATGTTCATCCTTTAGTCGTAGTAGAATTAAGTGTCAACTTCTTTATATGTTAGGCAGTTGATCAGCTAGACCCGGAGCCGACGCGTATCACTGCAGAGGAGCCTAGAGGCGTACTGTTGTGGTTGTTCAGGTGGGTGATTTCACCAACTCGCACGGTTACGCAGTCGATCAAGGCTTGATCCGCTTACGCGGGGAGATAGCGACACCGAGGTGCTGTTCCCGCAGTACAGTTGGGGATCGGCAGTCCTTGCCGCACGTACAGGGGTTGTGCGACGGCTGCAGGAAGACCGACCTAGGAAGCAGTCTTCACGGGTTGTCACTCCGCTACAGCTCTGGGCGCAGAGCGGTTTCCGATCGGCCACCCCGTGGTGGACACAGTCCGTCCATCGGGGAGAGTCGACCTGTACGTGGATGTCCCACACGGACACTATCCGAGACGTGGGAGATGTGGTGTCGTCGTGAGGTATGTTCGGTGTTAGAACCGTCTCGGTTTTTTATGTTACTTGGACTAACGAGAACTCTTTTCTTGTTTGTAGCGTCGGTACGCTCACGTGCAGGTGTAGAAGTCGTACCCAGACTTCGTCATGGAGTTCGACAGGATCACGGACGACGACGTTGTCTGGGAGCCATACAGCGCCGAGGCGGTGAACGCGCGTGCGCCGCTTGGGCTGTCGTCCCTCTGCAACAGGGACCAGGCGTACTGGCTGACGATGACACCGATGCTGTTCGACATTTCTGTCGAGCCGCACTGCCCACAGCGTGTGAGCGGGCAGTTCGGTATGCGACAGACTTCGGCCATCCACAACGCCCGGCGTACCGCAACACGTTCACAGGTATATGTGGAAATGAATATTCCGTATTGTTATGCATTGTGTCCACCTGGTTGTGCTCTGCAGGTTAAATCGGCGTGGCCAGGCCCGGTAAGTTGTGGAGACCACCGTCATCGAGTACATCAACGACTGGCTCATAGCCACGGAGGACGTCATCACGGAGATGCACCCCTACAAACGCCGCTAGTACGAGCAGTACCTTTCCTAGTACCAGCCCCGTACCAGACTACGGTGACGTTCACTCCGAGGCTCACTGGCGCACGTCGCGGGGGTGCGAGATGCATACCAACAACCGTGACCAGGACTACTTCGGCGGTGAGTCAATGGTTTTTCATACTATTTTCAACGGTAGTTACACGCGCAACTAACCACGCATGTCCTGCTGAACAGGCGGACAATGCTAGGCAGGTCCACGGAGCTCGGCCTACTGCGGCAGCGCTCGAGGCTGGAATCCTCTCACGCAGCAGGAGCAGACGATCACGTTCGGCCGGATGTGCAACACGATGCGCTCGGTCGTCCGTGCTCTGACTTGTCGCCGTTCGATGCAGCCCACCGACGCAGATACATATGCGAGGTCCCCATGGTAAAGGGACATCGGCAGGAGCGGCGGGTTCTGTAGGGGCCAGTACGTTGTGGGGAGCAGGTCCTTCTGGTACCGCCGGAGGATCGAGGTCGGCAGGCTCCACGATCGGCCGAGGATTGTCAGGTACGTCAGGTCTGAACCTATTCTCCATAACTAACTGCACTTTTTATTCTGCTGACGCGAACTTTTCTTTACTAGACCCACGCGGCGGATCTCACCACCACCTGGGGGACACTGGGCGGGGATCTGCCCCGAGCACCTCTGGTTGGATCTCTACCGAGGACGACCTCGTTCTGGAGCAGGACGTGATTGGGTCGTCATAGCTCGGAGGTGCACCGCACACACAGCCGCATGACGCCGATGCTTCCCCTGCTGCTCAGGCGGTCCGAGCCACCCGTGGGGTACCGGCGGACTGCCTGACGTACTCGCGCAGGCACGTGCGAGCGCAGCCTAGGAGGACGAGGAGGCGTATGACCTAGGGGCTATTGTTGTATTTATTTATTTATAGGTCTCACATAACTTATTTAAATTTTTCATGTCCATATTCACCCCCTCTAGGCTCGATCCCACCCTTCAGATCTGACCTTTCACAAATATTTACAACGGTACTCCATCCTGTCTATACCATTTTAAAAGGAGAAACCACTTTCGGCGCATACTATGCGCGAGTACGGACCACCTTTACTTGCATAATATAGGCCGCGCGTGCGCCACATTGCGACAAGCGACCTTTCGGCGCATCGCTTTAGTCATGCGTCGTCACGGGCATTCTGAATACATGGTCGGCCACTTCAACCGCTTTTTGCATATGCATGTCCCTTATATTTTGACCTGTACGTCTCATAGGGAAATAGACGCACAACAACCTATATAAAAGCACCATCATAGTAGCAGAGGGCCTTCACCCAGGCCCTCGGGCAAACTTCGCACCGTTTATGAACTACGGCCACTATCTGCCTCACTAGTTTCCTTTTCTTCTTGTAGCAGCATCGAACAATGTCTCCTACACCTCTTTTCGTGGAGGATTGCAACTAGCGATATTTAGGTTTCGCTTTGGTGCTGCCACCTTGGGCTGAACGCTCGATATGCCTTTGTGGTGACCGTTGCCGGCTACGCGTATCTCATCAGGAGGAGACTTATGGCTGGAGATACTTCGAGTGCGTGCACCAGAGTCCCCAGGTACGTGTTTCAGTCAAGTCTTTGTCATATTCGTTTTTACGCCCACGACTCTTATACCAGGATATTTACCTTAACAGACCGAGGGAAGATATTGCGGCTTCATCGAGTGGATTGACAACGGCAACCTGGAATATGACTACCTCCCGTTAGACGAAAGCATGGCGCAATACATGGCCAGGAGGGCGGAGCACGAACAACATCTAGAGCTAGAAGGGGCAGACTGGAGAAATCGACCTCTCGGACTACCGCGATGGGAGGACCGTCCAACGTGCGCTTGTGGTGATCGTTGCCAGGTCGTCAGGTCGAGAAGGCCAGGAACTCTGCGACGCAGAAGCTTTGTTTGTCCGAACATTCTTGACAACGATATCAATATAAGTTCAAGCCGCACCTTACTTCCTGCAGATAGTTGACCTTCACCAAACGTGACGAATTTACTAATCAAACTCGTCCCACAGGATCCTCCAAGGAGGTGTCAATTCAGACAATGGATTGACAATTTCACGCCGTCATATCTATCACGGCACTGGAACATGCAACCAGAATCACCAGCCGACTACAGCCTGTCTAGATCGTACCATGAACGAATCGCCCGTTTTTCTAGGAACCGGTGACTAGAACGAGTGGATACATTGTACTGCTAACAATATAGTATCCCTTGTTGTATTTTGTACTATGGGTGTCGCATTCATCATGCCGCAATGCGAACGGTTCGCACCTAGCTAATATCACTATGCTATTGTACGTGCACTGCGTTAAGTATCAACCGAGTGTATGACAAATAATACAATATATCGCCTTCCAATGTCGAATTAAAAATCATTCAGTACGTACATTGCGCAAAAATTTGGGAAAAAAATTTATAGGCCCTAACATTCTGTTCGCCTGGGGTCCTAAGCCCCTCACGTAAAACAGACTGGCCTATTACCATGTCATTAATTAAGTTTTACCGAAAATAAACTTGAAAAAATGATCAGTACGATTTTACAAACCAACGCCCACTATCGTCGGATTATAAAAAAAAACTTCAAAAAACATACCCTAAACCACGATTAAAACTAAATTTTGTGAAGTGTGTAGGCGAAAGACGGGGAGGAGTGGATTGCGAGTGCCGATCCAGACATACGAGGAGTGGAATGCGAGTGGCGATCCGAAAATACCCTCAGTTTGACAAGTTTTCTTCACGACGTGAAAAATCTATGATATTTGGCTTTTTTTAACATCAACCCAATAAATGCAATGGCACAATAAATAGAATTTAAGAATCTAATTTTGACAAATAAATTTTCAAAATTTTTGGGGTTAAAAATTAGCAACAAAATTTTCAAATTTGGTAATTTGTAAATGGCTCCAAGGGGCCGAGGCCTGGGCTGGGCAATGGTCTGATCGGGAGGGGGCAATGGTCCGATCAGGGGTATTCGGACAGTCCGATCCCTGTGCGGACGGTCCGTTCGCTATGCATTCGCCGCCCTGGGGGACAGCGGCGAATGCCTCCAGGGGGCGGCGAATGCATTTTTGCATTCGGCTCCCTGGAGGCATTCGCCGCCGTCCCCGAGGGCGGCAACGCCACGTGGCCCCCCCGGCTAACGGCGGGGGGCCGCCGTTATCCGCGCCTGACGGGGAGGCCATTCGCGCCCTGGGCCACGGCGGTTTTTAATACCACCGTGGCCACGGCGGCAAGAGGCTATTTCTGCAAAAAAACGAAATCAAAAATTAGTTTTGTAAATTAAAAAAAATTAAATTAGTAACAATAAAAATTCGTGGGTAGGCGGCCTGGCCCGGCTGTTACATGGGCTGGCCGACCAGGCCATGGAGCAGCAGGCCGGGTGGTGCGGCAACGGTAATCCCGGCGAATGGAGATCGGCCCAGAATCCAGGAGTGTTGCCGGGCCACATCTGAATGGACCCGGCCCACAGTTCAAAGCGTGGACCACTGCTGGACCGGCCTGCCGGCGGTGGAGACGAGGTTCACGAGGATCACCCTCAAGCTGCCACCGGAGAACGTGTTCCGCCAACGGTTCGTCGACTCTGACCGGCTGATTTGCTTAGCGTTTGAGCCGGACATTGCCGGCGTGAGACACCCAGATGCTCGGGAACATGGCGACGAGATCGTTCAGGGTTGTGTTCGATCTCAAGGCCATGAAGGTTGCTTTTCAAGCTGATGCTTGCTGATGATGACACATTAATTGACACTTGACAGTGTTTTTTTAGTAAAAAAAGTCATTGCTGATTATGACACATTAATTTATGAACAGTCATTTCTTTGGCTGTACGATCTCCCTTGATATGCTTGCTTTGCCCAATGCATCAAATCAAAAACCGGTGATAAAACGTTTGAATCAGTATAGCCAGAATCAACAATTGTCATCTGGGAGGGTATAGGTATATGGATCAATATACTTCCATGGACCATCATATCAAGCTGCTGAATACACTAGGTCTACTTTTAAATGCACGACGTTTTGACTGTCTTATTAAAAAGAATTGGTGCTACTATGTAATAAAAATCATGCTTAAAGTACTTTTAATAATTAAACAAGTCACAACAAAATAAATAATACTTTTAGAAAAAAATTAAATAAGACGAATGACCAACGTCATACCAAAAGTCAAAGCGTTATAAATTTAAAAAATAGAGGGAGTACTAGCATACACTGGTTCATGATCATAGTAAATCAATTTCAGCTGATATACCTGGTTAAAAATGAGTAATGTTATACCAGCATTGACTCCACTGTAAAAATTATCTTCTCCACCGCCAAAGATGAAATTGTCAATGCTGCTATTGCTGGCAAGAGTGAGCATGTCTTCCCCTAAGTACCCAACTGAATACTCTCCTGACCCATATCTTAGGCTGTAGAGACAAGCATCATCTCTTCTACACAGCCATACTCAACACCAAGGTCCATGTGCATGCCATGGCAGACCTCTGTTGAGCACCCAACTTTACTGTAAGTTGATGGAGTCGTAAGGGTTAAATATTTATCCAGCAGCCTAATTTGCAGCTTGGTCATAGCGTTTTATCTGACAGTTTTCACACTTAACCCAAGAGATAGTTGAGCCAGTGTCAATGGTGATAAGACTGAGAACAGCTGGTGTGTGCTAATGCTGATGCTGTCATCACCTATTAATATTAATTAAACATGCCAGGCATGATCTATATGATTTGGAAGGGCCACCAGTAGTGGATTAGGCTCATCACCAACGAGACAACGACATAGATCTATCGGGGAAACTCACCTTAATCAACTGAAAAAATGCGAGTGCCAGAAAACAAACCCAACCGATCCGATGTGCACATTTGAACACGAGAGTCACCATGCCTGGTAACATTTGATACAGGCCTGGTCATTCGATTCTACACTACAGAACAGCATCGTATATTTAATTTCAGTCTAAAATACTGCAATGCAACTGAACTGCTTCACATAGTAGCACAATACTCTGTACAGATCCAGATGGAAATGTAGAAATCCGTGTTTATCACAAACAATTACATTGTCTTTTGGGACAACTGTCTTGCAACCCTGTAGAACATCTGCCGCCGTCTCCCCCATAAGAAAAAGACATGTACAGGAGAACGAAAAATGCGATGACAAGTGTATATTAGCTGTAACCTATAGCTATGACAATGCTCAGTTTCTAGTTGGCAAATCTACGGCTTCAGCAGTAATCAAAAAAGGCCAGGTTTTCTTCCTATAGCAAACTTGCATCACCAGAAAACTTCACAGAAGAAATTTTCATATAAATTGCAGATCACATACTATTTCTCACTGCCATCCTTCTCGTCTAATGCTCCATTAGGCTTCTCAGACCTTACTGGAAGAACACTCCGCCGCTCTTTGCCACCTGGTTTCGCTGATGCGTTCCCATACCATATCATCCCAACAACAGCGAGGATCATCCCAAGGACTACCTGAAAATTCAGACCTTCCTTGCCAAAGAAGAGAAACCCAAGGGACAGGACGAGCACTGTCTTCATGTGGCCCAGGACTTGGAAGGATACGGCAGAAAACCGACCGATGCAGATGAATTGGCTCAGATTAACACCAATGGCAATGACACACGAGAGAGTGAGGAAAAACTGCACAATGATAAAAATAACATGGTAAGATAAACCGGAAAATTTGAGGTCAAATACATTCACAAAAAACAAGCATATACACGAATTTCATCAATATTCTAATCAAGTACAGTGTACCTATAGACTAATAACAAGCAAGAGATTGCACATAAAAGGAAAGCTATAGACTATAGCTGTTTGAAGTTATTGCTAACAAGCAATGCTCTAAATTAAAGACTTCTTTGGTCACAAGAGGAAATGTAATGCTAGTCTAGGTCATTTGAAAAATACAACATGATAAACCTGCAATATTGCAGAATGAAAACCAGCAAACTGCTGACCAGCCGCTAATCACCATTACATGACTAACCAAACCGCAAGGCGAATTACCTATGGAGAAACTAGAGCATGTATAGTAGTGAGATCAGAAACAAAGCATAGCCTCTTACCATAGCAAGCGATGTGAAACCAAAGTGATCCACCCTTTTGCCCGTCAACAAGAAATCTACAAAGGGCCCCACTAGCAGAAGGGATCCTGCTTGGGCTGGAGCAGTGTGGCCCAGGAGGTTGAATGAGTTCAAAGAGTACTTCCGTTGGAGAAAATGAACATACTGCAACAGGAAAATAGAAGAGTTAAAACTATAGTGTCTACACATCCAGGTAAGGAAAGGAAATCAAGGAGCTATTTGGCTAAAATCAAATTAGTGACAAAATCAAACAAATGATTTAGGGGGTGCCAATTATTCATAACTAACAAGGACTACAGGAAACAAATAATGATTAAGAGAGTGCCAATTATTCATCATTCATCAATAAGCAGACCATAGATAACCACTGTCATTGTTGTGCCACCATGTAATAATTGCCCCTTCATAAACCATACAACATAGAAGGCAATCTTATCTCATAGCAGATAGATAAGACATAACCATACAACATAGGTGGTGGTTTTAACTTACATATTGTTGCAAAGCTGTGCTCCAAACTGCTATAACAGCAGCAGCCAGACCTTTTGCATTTACACTGACATCAGTAATTGTGCAGACCGCAACGCCTATAAGCACAACCATTATGCTCAGCTTTGTGTCCCGAGAATAATGTACATGATCGAAGACAACCTCCAGGAGACATGATGCAGGTATCATGCACAGCTTTGCTATCTGAAGAGAAGAAAGGGATCATTTAGTTGTTGAAAGTTTAAAGCCATGACGGAATTTAGCTACTAGAACCGTCCTTTGCTGACCTGATAAAAACCCACAGAGTTCCACATCAAGCTCACATTCATTCCAACAATTGATAAGTTTGAAAAGATCACAAATTTAACCAGATCTGGTAGTGGTAAGTGGGAGGGCTGGTTGAGGCCTAACCACCGAAACACAATAGTCATCAAGGTGGTTGTCACAAAATGAAGTCCAGTTAATGTTGTGGCTGCAAAACACAAAACATAATCAGTTAGTTACATGGCAGGAGATATATCCAGGTTACCATACACATGCAGTTTGTTGAGGGGCAGCCCATAAATCTGATTGGACATGATAAGAAAGAAATTGGATAAGATAGTATGCTTCCAGTGTTCCATTAAGGTACTTTTCATGTTCAGCAGGCAGAGCGACAACTTGTGACAAGAAATTCTGTTCTGATCGTAGGCTCATAGCAGCTAGAACAGAGTGGTTTTGAGGGACCAGCAGATACCTCATAGGCTCATAGTTAACTTGTTTTAGATCACAACGAAAGCAAGTCTACTCTGGTGAACTTGTTTGGAATCAGTACGTTAGGCATACATGTTCAGTTAAAGGTTTCATATATCATCTAGAATTCATTCAAATGATTGGAATTTGCACTAGCATTGCTAAAATAAATTATAGAAAGTTGAAAGATGTCAGTAAGTCAGTTGTTTAATTGCATATCCCAAGGAATAAACTTCTGGAATCCACAATTACTAATAATAAGATCTAGTATTTATTCGCTCTATATAAATGAACAGGATAATGCTAGTTTGTCATTCAGAACAAGGACTAAGCCTGAATAAAACATCACAAAATAAAGAACAAGATATCTAAAGGTAGCAAGAACATACCAAAACTGAATCCATGTGTAGCCATCAAAGCTTTGTTGACCATGATGATTCCAACAGATGTGCTGATGTTGAAACTCCATGCTGCAAAATCTAGGACCTTCTTCTTGTCGGACTTGCTTAGAGAAGTCATTTCGTTCGAATTCTTGAGTTCAAATCAACACTAACACTTGGCAGGGGCGGACCTAACATCAAATTTTTTTGGGGAGAAAAAACTAACTGTTATTAGTAAAAACAAGGTTAAGAAGGCAAAGAGACAAGCAGCATCCAGATCTAGAATAAGAGAAGATAAGGTTAAGGCAAAGAGAGAAGGTGGTGTGGGTAGAACGAGAGGGATGAGAAAGGAGGAGGATGTGCGTCGGCACGGGTGCTCACCGGAGGCGGAAGCAGCAGGACGCCGTCGCCACCGCTGCTCTGCTCGCGGCGATGGAGATCGCCGCGACGGCGCAGGCGGCGGCGGGCCAAGGACACGGGACGGGGAGGTAGATTTGCTCGCGTTTTTTTTTCTTTTTCTTTTTTTTTTCAGCGAAACGAAAGCAGCTGCTGCCTCCCACGTCTGCCCCTATGTGGCTGAGGGCTATTTATAGTGTGCTTAGTTTGGTTTGAAAATTTGATTGGCAAAATATGGACAAATTCCTCGATTAAATCGCCGTGATTTCGTTTTCAAGTAAGGTGTCAAGAAAATGCCAGCCCATCCTTTTCTCCCCTCCGTCATCACAATGTCATGTAAGTAATATACCCAACATTTTTTTTTATTCAAGATTTACATTTTCTTTGAGAGGCAACGAGGACATGTTTGAAAGTGCTGATGGATAATGAGTTTAAACTGAATTTATGATAATTCACAAATGAATGAATTAAGGGATTGTCTAGTTTTCAAGTTACTGGAAATTTTAAAATTTTGAATCACTTTTCCTATCTCTTGAACAGCAATCACTTTTCCTATCCCTTGAATATCAACCCTATGGTTTCTCTCACTGTTAATTATTCAAAACAATGTCTCTTATTTCATAGATAAAAGGTTAGATAATAAATTACACTAACCTAAACATGAAATAAATCTATAATTGATAAAAAATTATAAAATTATATGCAAAAGTGTTCAAACTGAGATAAAAATAAAGTAAAACCATATACAATAATAAAATTACAGTCAAAATAAATTAATATTTTATATTGCATAGTACTACAATTTAGGCTTAGCAATATGTAATTCTAGGTGACTAAAAATTATAAATTTTTAGGCGTCTAAAATATAGTAAATCCTATGAATTAAATATTAGAAAGTTGATACGTTGATTAAAAAAATACTTATCAGCAAAGTTTTTGCAAAAATTCGATCGACCTTTAAATCAATAATTGTGTGGTTCTCTTTATGGAAGTATAAGTATTAGTGTTTGGCTTAATTGGTTAATTATATTTCTATGGTTGAAACGACGTTGGGGTTAAGATCTAATTGTATGCTTAGTTGTCTAATAATTTAAACACATACACCGTGAAGTTAGCTAGGGTGTCACAGAAGCATGGCAGCTCATACACGTAGCATGCATCCATTCGGATCTCAATCAGATTTGTGCATGTAACCTTTTTTGAGATTGCAAGCCATCGCAATCAAATGAACATATCATCCAAGTTACCAACTAGTAGTCCGTAAATGGACTGCATCTGATGATACATATACTTTATTTGACTGCAATTTTTGGGCTCAGGAAATTAAGCTGACCAAGTTAATTATATTAATTCCATGTTAATTATATATAGCTCATGTATGCATGAAGTAAAGGTGTGGTTTGGCACGTCAAGCTACGCATACAAAAGGCATGAGCCCAAGTTTTATTTGATCCACGTAATATATACGGATTGGATACTGGTATCATCCATGCTGGATCAATCGATCATCTAATATTTGAGTATTGGATAACTTTGCCGTGTGAGTTCTTTACATGTGCAATTAATTGTTTTTTAGTCAAGTCGTGTACACTCCTGAGAGTGATTAATTATCGGCAACTTGCTTAATTAATTATTGCTCTCCAATTTGTCGGTGCGGTTACTTGAATTTTTTTAATTTTATATTTTTTAATAAAATATTTACAAAAGTATACCTTCATTTCAAAATTTTACAAAAATATACTCCCAACGCCCTCTAAAACGCTCTCCTAAAGGGCGATTTGATGATGTGGCAGACGGCCGTCCCGTCTACACTTTTGCAGACGACCCTCTGGCCATTAAAAAATCGTTCTCCTAGGGGCTGACGTTTTTGCGGACAGCTCCCTTGCCATCCTCCTAGAAGGCGGTTTTTTAATGGCCAGGGGGCCGCATGCAAAATGGCCGGTCTATGGGTCGGCTATTTTGCAGGGGGGCCTCTTGCCATCCTCTGGGAAGGTGGTTTTTGGGCAACCAGGGAGCCGCCTGTAAAATAGGGGCGGTACAGAACCGCCCAGCCGTTCTGGGGGGTGGCGGTCGGACCGGCTGGTTCAACCCGGTCGGACCGGCCGGGTATAGAACCGCTTGAAAATTGTGCCTATTTCTCCTTAACGCGCGCTACCTACCTTAAAACAGTCATAACTTTCGCATACGGTCCCGAAATCAGGCAAATAAGTACTCTACGGACATCTACAGAAAATTTTACATCCGCTTCTCCCCACTTCGTTGGATTTGTTCAAAAAAATTTTGCGAAATTCGGCCGGGAAGATTGAGTTTTCGAGGTCCGAAGTTTTAGCACGGTTTTTAAAGCACGCTCACAATTTTCTACAGGCCACATCTTACATCGGTTTGAGCTGCACCTTCACGAGGTTTTGCTATTCTCGAGTTCCTAGTTGAGAAAAAATAAAAAAAAAAGAAAACAAACAAAGTGGCCATTTTGCAGGCGGCCCCTAGCCGCTGCAAAAGTGCTGACGGCCGTCGGCCGCCCGGCCTACGGCTGTTAGCCATGTTATCAAATCGCCCTCTGGAAGGGCGATTTTTAAAAAACTCTCTCTCAGAGGGCGTTGAGAGTATATTTTTGTAAATTTTTGAAATGAACGTATACTTTTGTAAATATTTTATTAAAAAACTATAAAAATAAAAAAATTTGCTGTTACTTACACTTACCAGCTACAGCTAGCTAGCCTAAGTGATGCGTGATGGGCCAAGCAAGCAGGAAATCAGCTAAGCCTTTCAGGCCGTTTCCGTATTTTATTAGGCCCAACGATGGCCCAAAGGTTCCACCAAATTTACGATTTTTTTATTTTTATATTTTTTAAAAAATATTTACAAAAGTATGTTTTTATTTCAAAAATTTACAAAAATATACTCCCAACACCCTCTGGGAGGGCGTTTGACGGCCGTGGGCCGGGCGGCCGACGGCCATCTGCCCTTTTGCAGCCAGCCCCCTTGCTGCAGTGCGGCAAGGGGGCCGCTTGCAAAAACGCCGACTGCGGGGCCGATGCTTTTGCAGGCGGCCCCCTTGCTGCCCTCCCAGAGGGCAGTTTAGGGCCGGCCATTTTGCAAGCGGCCCTTAGCCGCCTTCTGGGATGGCGGTTTATTGCTGGGCCAGTATAAAACCTCCTCCCAGCCTTCAAAAATGCCATAAAATTTACAGAAATTACAGAAAAAAAAGAAGAGACAGCTGAGAGCGAGGCTGAACGAAAGCAGCGAAGCTCTGCCCGTTTGTTGATTCGTCTGCAGGTAAAATCTATTGTTCCTTTGCAATTTCTATTTCTATGCAAGAATTGATGTAGTACTGCACTAGTTACGTGTATAGTACTATATAAAAATAAGTTGTTACTCGTAGATTTATAGGTTTTTAGTCAATCTGTTAGGCGACGTAATTTGTGTAGAGGTCATAGATATAAAATCTTGATTACACGATATTAGATGCGAGCGGCATCATGTGACATGGAAGTATAAGGAGAACAAGGTCATCCAGGGGGCTAAGTATGCATATATAGAGGATTTGAAGGAGGCAGTGAAACAATGGACAGTGTCACTTCAGAGGGAGTTCTCGGTCGTGAAGTCAAGCAAGTAGGTGTATGAAGTGCAGTGCGTGAAGGATGGGTGTCTATGGCGGGTGCATGCGTTCAAGGGTAAATAAAAGGATTATTGGCAAGTTTTAATCGTGACCGAGCATTCATGTTACTTACAAAATGTCAAGAAATACCATAGAAACATAACATCTGCATTTGTTGCAACAGAGATTTACTCCCACATTGTGAATAACTTGGGGTATGAACCAAGGTCAATCGTTAGACATATTGAAGAAAAATTCAAGTACACAATTAGCAATGCTAAGGCTTGGAGGGCGAAACAATAGGTTGTAGAGATAAGTTTTGGCACATTTGAAGCATCTTATGATAATTTGCCTCGTTTGTTAGCCTGTATTCTTCAGAGAAATCCAGAGACTTGCTATGACCCGAAAGCTTTTTCATCAATTGACCATGGTAATCAAAGTGTGTTGCAACGGGTTTCTTTGCATTAGGTGCTTGCATTCAGGCCTTTGTGCATTGCCATCCCATCCTCTGCATCGATGGGATATTTCTAACCGAAAAATACAGAGAGCAGATATTGACAGCAATTGGAGTTGACGGGAACAACCAAGTTCTACCGGTGGCTTTTGTTTCTGTTGAGAGCGTGAACACTGATAACTGGTACTCGTTCCTAGAAAGGGTTAAGTCTGCAGTTGTACGGATGAGACCAGACATATGCCTAATACATGACCGTCACGCCGGCTTGTTGCGGGCAATTGAGTAATTGAGAGATGGGTGTGTGGAGAAGGGGACTCACCAAGGTGGTCCAATGTTCAAAGTAGATGGTACATGCGTCATATGGATGCTAATTTCTACATGCAGTTTAAGAATAAACACCTTATAAATCTTTTCAAGAGGCTGTGCGTCTAGAATTAGGAGAAGAAATTTAATGAGCTTTGGAGGAAGCTGGATGAGCTGACATCTAAACAAACAGATGAGCAGTCCAGCAGGGCTACCCTTGTAGGGGATGAGGCTCCACAAGCTCTTGGACCTCTATCAAGTGATGGATCTCGTATCAGAAGAAGGTCGGCATCGTCGGTTAGAAAATTTTCGGAGCAAATTGAGAATGAGCCAAAGGAGAAATGTGCCTTGTTGTATGACAAAGATGATTCTCAATTCGGCATAATGACCATAAATTTGGCAGAGGTTTACAACTGGGTGATGCGTGGTGTCGGAGGAGGAAACTCCAACCGCGGGGAGTCTGGAGACCCCCCTTTTGAGTTCGGCCAGGGGAGTTGTTCACAAGACGGCAGCGGCATCTGAGCGAATGGCACGCAAGGGAGACATGAGGAGGTAGACAGGTTCGGGCCGCGCGGAGACGTAATACCCTACTCCTGTATGTGTTTTGCTATGTGGAGATGAATGTGGGTTGCTGTTACAAGGTGAACTCAGGGTGCTCAGGAGCTAGCCCTCCCTTCGGAAAAGTGAGACAGAGCGAGCTGAAGAAGACGAACAGTAGCGAGAGAACGAGCTAAAGTCAGAGATCGAGAGCGTCCTCTCAGACCTTCTGCTAGAGCTTTTTTCTAGAGCTTCTCCGAGTCTCTTCTTCTCCCCTCTTGCTGTTGGCATGGATCCTCCTTTTATCGATCAAGGGGAGTCCACAGTGCCCAGTACACAGAGAAAGCTAGCTACGATTTGTCTTGTCGCACGCATGCGGCCGCCTGCCGCGCCGCGCCGGAGGGACGTCTAGTCGCCGCCTAGCTCAGCTGCTGCGGGCGGCTGGAGTTGGTCTGCTGCAGGCGGCTAAATCGTGGAGATGTGACAGCGCATGCCCTCGCCGCCGAAGTCAAAAGTCTCTGACTGCACGGTCGTGTGTCCACGGGGGGCCATCATGAGAGGTCCACGCGTGGCAAAGCAGGCCCGCGGGGTGCCATCATGGGAGACCCACGCGTGGCCAAGCAGGCGACAGGGGCGACACGCCCCGTCGCCTCGCCATTAATGCGGGTAGTTGGCGAGTTGGTCCGCTCGAGTCAACCTCGTGCCCGGGGCAGAGAGCTCATCGAGCCCTCCGCGCACACAAGGCGCCGAGCTCCTCGGGGACAGAAAATGTGAGTCCCGGGACGGGGAGGAGGCCCGGGGCCCGGGCACGGAGCTTCCCGGGACCGGGGACGAGACCCGGGGCCCGGGCATGGAGCCTGTGGGCCCCGGGACCGGGCACAGAGGAGTGCCCCTTCTCGAGAATGCCCCCGGGACTTGGGGTCGATGTGGGCACCCGTCACAAGGCGCCCGGAGGAGGCGCACCCGGGCCCGGGCAGTGCTCGGGCCCTAGGTACTTGGCGGAAGAAGGCTGTAGCCGGCCGTCACCGGTGCAGAATGTGGCCCTGAAGGAGCTGATGTGGCCGAAGATCCACGCATCCCCGGGGTATGTGGGATCCCCAGTCCCGTTTCGCCGACACGTGGTATTCGAGGGTACCTACTTATTAGTATTGTTGAATTTATCTTGCATGGCACATACAAGTACTTTACAGATCGGTTCAGAGCAGCTGGCCCCTCAATGGCAGACAATAATCTTTTCTTTGGCACACTACTAACTAAGTGTATGCAAGATAAAAGTAATAAGAGCCGAAGACATCAAGTTATACCTCAAGGTACACAAGAGCACATATTTGAAATATTGTATGTCGACAAGGGCATGCGTGAAACCTACCGCAAAAGAGTTGTACAGGAGTGCGTGCTGAAGGAAGACGGGACTTACAAGTGCTCGTGCCGAAAGCCTACTCTGCTCCACAAGCCATGTTCTCATGTTATTGCCGCGAGCGGTGAGTGCGAGATAGAAACACGTAATTTTGCCTCACCTTATTTCAGGAAAGAAGCAATCTACAGTACCTGGAGTGGAGAGATATACGGCTTCGGTATTACGAAGACATTTACTAACGAGCATCCTTAAGCTATCTACATTCCTGACCCAATAAAATTAAGGGATAAAGCAGGGCGCCACAAAACAAGATGCATTCGTAATGACATAGATGAGTCAGAAGCCGATGGAAGATATAAACATTGTTCAATTACGACCAGACAGGCCATACCTACAAGAAATATTCGAATGATGCAACCGGTCCAAGTACGGCGGAAGCTGAACCGTCGGGTTCAGGCGTTAAGGGCAGTCGTCTTATGAGTGAAGGCACAACTTCAAGACGACCACGTCCTAGACTTTCTCGAGCATTTGGTGGTGCTGCGGTGCAGTGTTAGTCCATGTATCGATGTAATAGAGATTCTATAAATTAAGTTCTCCTACTTTGTTGCGTGCTTGATCTTTGTTATAGAACGATATGTACCATATTGTTGTTTTTTATTGTCATGTAATAATGCTATAAACCTTAACAATAATTTGTAATATGGTTGTTCAATTAACTTTGTAAACTTACTTTTACTTGTTGCTTTGACAATAAAAATTACCCTAACTCTCTATTTGTATACAGGTATGGCATACCAGACACCGGAGCTGCCCAGCTAGGCACCTGTCCACGGCCTTCACGTCACCTCCTGCGGATAGACTCTCGGTTCCGTGAGAGGTTAGAGCTGTACCAACATGCATTCACATCATATGTACATATCTATATTCCCCAATATTAACTACAGTGCTATATTCTGCACGTTGCATGAGGCTGGACTTCCTCCGCTGTGCAAGCTAATTGAGCTTGCACAGGACGAGAGGGACCCCGCCAGGCGATGGGACACTGACCGGTCACTTCTAGCAGCACTGGTGGATCGCTGGAGACCGGAGACGCACACGTTCCACCTACCGTGCGGCGAGATGACTCCCACACTCCAGGACATGTCCTACCTGCTGGAACTTCCCCTCGCAGGGGACGCAGTCGGTCCGGTTGACGGGGCGCATGGTTGGTCGCAGGACATCACTGCTCGGTTCGAGGTCGTGCACCGTCGACTTGGACTTGGTAGGCCGGGTTCGCTACCGTCTTACACCACGAGCGGCCTCTCGCAGGCGTGGCTGCTACAATTCACCGTAAGTCGCGGATTCCTTCGATTCACAATCATCCGATCTATAAAGCAACAGTGGTGCTAACTATAATCTTACTTTACAACCTGATCAGCTAGACCCTGACACCGACGAATACTCGGTGCGGCGGAGCTTGGAGGCGTACCTGTTGTGGCTGTTTAGGTGGATGATGTTCACTAGCACGACGGGGCACGCGGTGGACAAGGGACTGATCCACTACGCTTGTGTGATCGCCGACAGCGAGGACGGCTGTGTACCGCTGTGCTAGCGGCGACGTACCGTGCTCTTTGTGACGCATGCACAAAGAGCAATCCAGGTGCGATTCTCGCCAGTTGCCCTCTCCTTCTGCAGCTATGGGCGGCCGAGCGGTTCGCGATAGGCCGCCCTCTGATTCAGCACTCTCTCTACGAGGGCGGCCTTGGAGACATGTACGGGCAGTCGGCCGAGGACCGTCCGACTATGGGGACGGTATGGTGTCGTCGTGAGGTACGTAATGTGCAATTCTAGGTTTACCACTTATGCGCAAACACTGACATATTCCCCTATCCTATTTTGTAGCGTCGTTACGCCCACACGCAAGTTAGGAGGGCCTACTCCAACTTTGTTATGGAGTTCGACCGCCTGCAGCCCAGTGACGTCGTCTGGGAGCCATATAGTCCGTAGGCCATCGCGGCCCGTGCACCTCTCGGACTCTCGACTCTTTGCATGCGCAACTAAGTGTACTAGATGACGACAGTGCCGTTGGTGTTCGACATCTTCGTCGAGCCCCACTGTCCGTATCATGTGATGCAACAATTCAGCCTACGCAGGTCTTTCCTGTGCCCGTGCAGATGGTTGTGCCGCACGACGTGCACCAGTTAGTACAGCTACGATCTTTGTTAACTACTACAACTCTTTAATGAAGTCTAATGCACTCTTTGTTAATAGGTATAATCGTAGAGGACAGGCAGACGGCACTCAGTGATATCCCCGATTGCAGAGGTACGTGGACGACTGGTTGTTGGCGACGGAGGAGGTCATCGACGAGGTACATCCACACACTGAGGACACCTACCTAGCATACCTCAGGTGGTACCAGCCCTACACCCGCACACGCGTGACGTTCACCTCAGATGATCCACAGCCACACGTCACCGCTGCGACTGACACGTATCCTACACATTGTGACCAAGACTACTTCCGCGTGGTAAGTCACATTCTCTTTGTACTTTACTATTCCCTTTGTAGGTGTCCACGGCTCTAACACATATTCATGTCACATTTGAAATAGGCCGACGCAGCGCGACAGGTTCGGTCTATTGTGGACGCGGCATTCAAACGCTTGGACAGTGGGATCGTGTTGACTGAGAAGGAGCAGAGGACGACTTTCGGGAGGATCCGTCAGTCGATACACATAGTGATTCGTGCGCTCACTTGTCGTACGGTCAATGCGGTACCTCCTGTAGCTGTACGTCAGCACCAGCCACGGCCCGCAGGAGCAGGAGTGCACCAGCAGGGTTCCAGTTATCCAATTGGCCCCTCCAGAGGTAAATTCCGCTAACTATCGGTTCATAACATATTTCCTTCTACGACATGCACCGTTTTATATCAATATGCTTCCATACAGCTTTTGCTACACCATACCTACATCCCTCCGGAGCTGGCACGTCCACGCAGGGAGCGTACCACACACGACCGCACGCGCAGCAGGGCATGAGTAGTGCCCCCGAGGCCACCACAGGAAGTCCTTCAGGTTAGATCAAAGTTTACTTTTGCCTTGCAAAATTCCGGTTTCCAATTATCAACAATTTTATGCACAGTGTTCCACTCTACAGCGTCGGGAATGTTGCCTGGTGCTGGCTCCTCCGCGCAGGGCACACACGGCAACAGTTGCGCACCGGATCCTTTCGAGGGCGACGACTTGGACGACGAGGAGATCTACAAGGTACTAGGTTTCTCGCAGCTCGGAGGAGCTCTGCCACTGCAGACACAGGACCCACCAGCTGCCACACCCGTGCAGGCGAGCCGCGCTAGTCGTGCCGTACCACCAGACTGGCTGACATACTCCCAGGGCCAGGTGTGAGCGCAGGGTAGGAAGACGAAGAGGTCTAAAGGTTACGGGCAGGGCCCGTAGTACGTTGTACCAGTAGTAGTTAGCCTGTTGTACGTCATGTTTTATTAATCCTACGTTTACTGAAGAAATCTCTTTACTTTGTTTACGCTTGTTGATCAAACGATGTACTCCTCACGGTCTACGTTTGTGACGAAACTGATCAAAAACATGAATTTTCAAGTTTCAACTTCACGGCGAAAGTAGATTCCGAGTAGTGACAACCAAACACACGTTAATTGCTTACGAACCTAATGAAATTATCCATCCAACGAGTACAAACAGCACATAAAACGTTTTAATTATCATTATTACATGCATTAGGGTATTTCAAACAGACATCTGACTAGATATGTATCTACTGTGTGCAGCGTGGGTACTTCCCCTTCCTCACCGTCTCCGGCCCAGCTTGCTTCGCACGTAGTGCCCTCTCCCACTTCCTCTCCATGTCTGTCTCACGGGCTTCCTGCTTCTGCCGCTCCTCCTTCTCCTTTCTCTTCTGCTCAGTCTCCCACTCTGCTTCTGCCGCCAAAAGACGTTCGAGCCGCTCCCTGTGCCATTCCCATGACCTGTGAAGAAACTCTGCATCCTCTGGATGAATCTTTGTATCTATCCACTGCACAAAGTCGCACAGAGGCGGAGGAGGCTTCGGTGCCTTCACATATGCAAATTTGTTAGCTCAAAGGTTCAAATATTTCGTACTACAAGATAATTCGTATTATCTCCACTAGCTTCTTCGACTTCCCTTTCTTCCCTTGTAGCTTCGGCTTCTCCGGGGAGTACGCGTAATTAGCACACATCTAATATATTTGTCGGTATGTGTGATCTTGCTCACTTATTGTAACTTTGCAATCATCTCCGCACCAACACATCGACGGAGGCATGCCAATCGGAGGTCGTTGACGACTGGACAACCGAACGCATCCATAGCAACCTACATTATAGCCAAATAAACACAAGTTATAACTTGCTAGGCCAAAAATACCTTATATAACTACATACCTAGGGTATACTACATATGACTACAAAAATAAAATGTCATCGTCCTCATTTCCATCTCCCTAGCGTTTCTCCAACTAGGGCTACTCATCTAGTAAAAAAACCTAACTTCTCTTATCTGACTTATCAATGTCCTTAGCCATTATGCTCAACTACAATAGATCTACATCCTGTGGACCATACATAACATTCCCTTACCCGTGAAATAACTAATACAATACTACACATACTACATCACTTGATGAATAGAAATAGAAATTGCAAAGAGACATAAAATATTATCTGCAGACAAATCTGCAAACCGGCAGGACTTCGCCGCTTTCGTTCGCCTTCGCTCTCAGCTCTCTCTTCTTTTTTTTTCTATTATTTTTGTGAATTTTATGAACTTTTCGGAGGCTGGGAGGGGGTTTTATACTGAGCCAGCAAAAAATCGCTCTCTCGGAAAAAAAAATTTTAAGTAAAAGGGCCATTTTGCAGACGGCCCCCTGGCCAGCCAAAACCGCCCTCTAGGAGGGCGGCAAGAGGGCCGCCTGCAAAATTGCAGTCGGCCAACCGTCTGCCACATCATAAAATCGCCTTCTAGGAGGGTGTTTTGCAAAAAAACACCATCCCAGAGGGCGTTGGGAGTATATTTTTGTAAATTTTTGAAATGAAAATATACTTTTGTAAATATTTTTTTAAAAAAATATAAAAATAAAAAAATTCAGAAATCAGCTAAGCCTTTCAGGCCGTTTCCGTATTTGATTGGGCCCAACGACGGCCCAAAGGTTCCTCCAAATTTGCTGGGGTTTGAGCGAAACGGGTTGAAAAGCCCATCCGATTAAGAGTGTAGCCAGCAACACCGTCGAGTCTGAATAAGTAGGGGTGGAAAAATAATTGATCAGCTTTTATTAAGGGGCTGTTTAGTACAGCTTCTACTTTTTGTCCTATGGAGTTTGAGCTATATCAAACACTTTAAGATCCTAGATAATATAATAAAGTAGAGCTGCCGCTCTACTTATAAAAATTACACAGTGATGATAGAGTGGTATTCCCGTCGCTCCTTGCCTTCGATTCGTCCTTAGAGCAAAAGCTGTACCAAACGGTCTTGAGTTCTCTTTGAAATTAGTTTATTTGATTATTTATTATATTTTTCTCTACTATTTGTGACTATTTTTTTTTAATGAGCTAACTTGCCGAGCCGAAATGACTAATAACTTTTTTTTTTTGTGGTCGATCACTTTTCACCGACATCGACGGCAATCAGCAGTGGAGGCGCCAGCGACGGAACCGAGTGGCCGCTCGACATATCCTGGAGCTGGCTTCTTCGCTGTCTGATTTCATGCATGTTGGCCCTTTCACCTAGATTTCTTTCATGAGCACACAAGCAAAATACCATTTCCTCTCTCTATCTGAAAAAAATAAGCAGTCATGCAGGGGCTGCAGGCTGCAGCCATCATGCGTTTGGCCGCATTCGTTTCTACATGTACGGCGGACCTATAAGCCACACAATGTCGTTAGCATATGATTAATTAAATATTAGTTATTTATAAACTTAAAAAATAGATTTATTTGATTTCTTAGAGATATTTTTACATAAAACTTTTTAAAAAATATATTATTTAACAGTCGGAAAACGTACTCATAGAAAATAAAGAAAGAAACAGAAAATGAAGAAAGAAGTAACAGCCATAAGTTATTTCAAACTGCACCTAATATTCGAACTGTGATGACTATGTATAGGTACCTGCACCGACAAACTACAAACCAGTAGTGATTAGTCCAACTGTACTCTCCCAATAGAAGAATTGGAAACCATTAATCTAGTTGCTGATAAGTAATCAATCTCCGGAGTGTACACAACTTTGACTAACTACTAAAACTCACACGATCGACATTAAGTTGTCCGATATGATCACTAAATTCAGCAGTACAATCCGTATTACGTGAGCCAGGCATGGGTTATGTGCTCATGCCTTCTCTATGCTTAGCTTTAGTATACCAAACCATACTTAACATGAAAATTGGTTATATAGTATCGAAAGATTGTGATTTTAGTCTTTTATACCATCAAAAGTTACATCAGCTACTCTATTTGCCATTCCATCCAAATTTCTGTTAGAGCCAATTTCTTCTATGGCTTAGGCGCAATTCTTTTCATCATATCAACGGCTTAGGCCATCGTAATCAGTTTCAAACAGGGCCTTAATTATGTCATGTTCATTTGATTGAGATAGCCTGCAAGCTCAAAAAAGGTTATACCTTAATTTGATTTTGAGATCTGATGGATGCATCTATACATCTACCGTGTGTATGTGACATCCAAACTGCGTGCGTTTAATCATTAAACAAACTTCCTCGATTCCCTTACCTTGTTTCAATCGTACAATTAAGTAAAAACGAAATTGAAGAGGCGGTACCGGGGAAATACCTAGGAAGAATTAATCATTATTTGAATCATCCCGATCTACTCATCCTGTTCCAAAAAAGTTTGATTTCTCACACCCAAAAAACATTTAGCAGCGAGGACAAAAGACCAAAATGACTCTCATTAATAGGAAGTAGTATTGGATGAGTAGTTAAGTGATATTAAACGAATAAAGTTAACCTTCTTGATTTATGGACCGGGAGCATGTAAAGGATAGAAATCAACTTATTTTGAGACAAACTTTTTAGTCTAGAAATCAAACTTAGAGGTGTTTGAATCAGCTTATATGAGTGGTTTATAAGCCGTATGTAAAACAAAAAACATTATTAGCATATGATTAATTAAGTATTAACTATTACAAACTTGAAAAATGTATCTATTTGATTTTTTAGAGATACTTTCATATAGAAAATTTTTACAAAAAAATACCGTTTTACGTTTTGGAAGCATGCTAATGGAAAACGAGAAAGAAGACAAAAGCCGTTTCAAACACTTCCTTATTTTGGGATAGAGGGAGTATCAATTTGCAAATTCAATAAGAAAGCAGACTAATCCTGAGAATATACCATCGACTTACAAAGTTCAAAGTGCGCTAATACTATGTTATATTGAAAGAAACAAGTTCATAAAGAAAATCACACGGTTATTATGGATTAACTGTACATGATGCATGATAGTTAAAGTGCTCCTTAAAGAAAATATAAATATGTGACATATCAAGATTCTAGCGCCATGGTCCATGGAGAACATTATGTGCTTTGTTAATTAAAACAAAAGAATCTTAAGAGGAAAAAAAAGGCGAGACATTGGGCAGGAGGGGAGAAAAAGGACGGGATGCAATTTTCTTGTCACCTTATATTGAAAATGAAATCACGGTGATTTAATTGAGAAATTTTAAATTTGTATCCCCTACTTTTCTATATTTATGACCCACCAACTGTAATTACTCGTATAAAGAAACACTTTCGTAGGACCATATCATCAAGAATTTGAGTCTCATCTTAAAAAAAAACTTAAGCCAACAGATTTGATCTTGATGGTTCCTGTTCATTCTCAGCGGCTACATTGTATTCATTTGCTCAAATTATTTATTGTTTTATACAAATTCCCATAGCAATGTGAGGCATCACCTAGTTTTTAAATCAAAGTTTCATCAAATTTTCAAGGGTTAATTGAATCCATGCCATTACAAATTTGTCGTATTGAAAAAATAACATTACTATTCGTGAAACCGACTGCGTGCATCTGAAATTTTGTAAAATTCGAACTATACCATTATCATCAAGCTTTCTCACCTTCTCCCCTAACCCCATTCCATCCGGGCGATGGTTGAGGCCGGCGTCCACAATGTGGCGAGGAGCGCGATGGCCTAGCTTGCTGTCCTCGCCCCGCGATCCCTGAAGGCTCTGTTGGCATCCGTCACCGCTCCATGGTCGAGCTCGCTATTCCCGCCTTACGGTCTCGGACAGCCTCGTCGGACTCCATCGATGCCCCTTCCGTGGGACAGATCGGGTGGAGGATGGCAGACGACGGCCCCTCACCGCCATGGACACCGAGCATCCTCATGGACGTTGAGGTCACCGTCCTTGACCACAAGGACGCCGAGCTCATAGACACTGATGTTGCTGCTCGTCCGATTCCAACACCTCCTCTCTGTCCCTCACCCTCCCTCACCTTTGTCTTCTCTATCGAGGAGGTCATCCCCGATGGCATCGAGCAAGGCCGCTGCCGAGGACAACTGTTGCTGCCTTCCGCTTGTGAGGCGGAAGACAGAGATGGCGACGAGGGCGCCGGAGGATATGGAGGAGGCTTAAACACCGCCCTTCGGCGGTGGTCCTTAACGACAACAGCGATGGAAGATGGTGACTTGACGGGTGCTAACAGAAAATATGACGGCAATGACAGTTCAAAGTATATAAAATTTCAGTGGCATGTGGCAGGTTTTATAAACAGTAACAATATTTTTTTCAATACGATAAATTTATAATAATATAGATCTAATTAACCAAAATTTCAAACCAAGCTAAGCAGATCATAAATAGCCCTTAGCCACATAGGGGCAGATCTGAGAGAGAGAGATGTTTTCATTTCGCTAAAAAAATAATAAGGAAAGGAAAAAAAAAGGAAAAACAAACAAACAACGTCCCCTCGGCGGCCTCCTCGCGAGTTTGCCAGCCGCCGGCGCCGATCTCCATCCCGCGAGCAGCGGTGGCCCGCGCCTTTCTGCTTCCGCCGCCGGTGAGCACCCGTACCTACCCACGTCCACTGGCCTCCCTCGACACACGTCCCAACCGTCTCCCTTCGGCGTCGCGCCTATCTCCATCACCGCGAGCAGCGGCGCCGACGGGGTCCTGCTGCCTCCGCCTCCGGTGAGCACCCATGCCGACGCACATCCTCTTTCTTTCTCATCCCTCTCGTTCTACCCACACCGCCACTTCTCTTTGCCTTAACCTTATCTTCTCTTCTAGATCTGGAAGCTGCTTTTCTCTTTGTCTTAACCATAGTACTAATAACAGTTTTCCCCCACAAAATATTTAGGTACGCCGCTGCCAAGTGTTAGTGTTGATTTGAGCTCTAAGAATTTGAACGAAATGGCTTCTCTAAGCAAATCCGACAAGAAGAAGGTCCTAGATTTTGCAGCATGGAGTTTCAACATCAGCACATCTGTTGGAATCATCATGGTCAACAAAGCTTTGATGGCTACACATGGATTCAGTTTTGGTATGTTCTTGCTACCTTTAGATATCTTGTTCTTTATTTTGTGATGTTTTATTCAGTCTTAGTCCTTGTTCTGAATGACAAACTAGCATTATCCTGTTCATTTATATAGAACGAATAAATACTACATCTTATTATGTAGTAATTGTGGATTCCAGATGTTTGTTCCTTGGGACATGCAATTAAACAACTGACTTACTGACATCTTTAAACTTCCTGTAATTTATTTTAGCAATGCTAGTGCAATTTCCAATCATTTGAATGAATTCTAGATGATCGATAAACCTTTAACTAAACATGTATGCCTAATCTAATGATTCCAAACAAGTTCACCAGAGTAGACTTGCTTTTGTTGTGATCTAAAACAGGTTAAATATGGGCCTATGAGGTATCCGCTGGACCTCAAAACCACTCTGTTAGTCTGTTTTAGCAGCTATGAGCCTATGATCAGAATTTCTTGTCACAAGTTGCCACTCTGCCTGCTGAACATTGAAAGGACCTTAATGGAACACCGGAAGCAAGCATACTATCTAATCCAATTTCTTATTATGCCCAACCAGATTTATGGGCTGCCCCTCAATAAACTGCATGTGTATGGTAACCTATCTCCTGCCATGTAACTGATTATGTTTTGTGTTTTGCAGCCACAACATTAACTGGCCTTCATTTTGTGACAACCACCTTGATGACTATCGTGTTTCGGTGGTTAGGCCTCAGCCAGCCCTCCCACTTACCACTACCAGATCTGGTTAAATTTGTCATCTTTTCAAACTTATCGATTGTTGGAATGAATGTGAGCTTGATGTGGAACTCTGTGGGGTTTTATCAGGTCAGCAAAGGATGGTTCTAGTAGCTACATTCCATTGTGGCTTTAAACTTTCAACAGCTAAATATTCTTTTTCTTCTATTCAGATAGCAAAGCTGTGCATGATACCTGCATCATGTCTCCTGGAGGTTGTATTCGATCATGTACATTATTCTCGGGACACAAAGCTGAGCATCATGGTTGTACTTATAGGCGTTGCTGTCTGCACAGTTACTGATGTCAGTGTAAATGCAAAAGGTCTGGCTGCTGCTGTTATAGCTGTTTGGAGCACAGCTTTGCAACAATATGTAAGTTAAAACCACCACCTATGTTATATGGTTATGTCTCATCTATCTGCTATGAGATTGCCTTCTATGCCTATAGCTCTCCTTTGGCAACTATAAATTTTTTATGAGGGGAAAATTAGTACTATGGTAGCACAACGATAACTGTGGTTCTCTATGGGTCTGCTTATTGATGAATGATGAATAATTGGCACTCTCTAAATCATTGTTTATTTTGTCACTTCTTTAATTATAGCCAAATAGCTCCTTAATTTCCTTTCTTTACCTTGATGCATAGACAGTATACTTTTAACTCTTCTATTTTCCTTCTGCAGTATGTTCATTTTCTCCAACGGAAGTACTCTCTGAACTCATTCAACCTCCTGGGCCACACTGCTCCAGCCCAAGCAGGATCCCTTCTGCTAGTGGGGCCCTTTGTAGATTTCTTGTTGACAGGCAAAAGGGTGGATCAGTTTGGTTTCACATCACTTGCTATGGTAAGAGGCTGGCCTCATTAGTATGCTTTGTTTCTGATTTCACTACTATACATGCTCTAGTTTCTCCATGGGTAATTTGCCTTGCGGTTTGGTTACTCATGTAATGGCAATTAGCAGCTGGTCGGCATTTTGCTGTTTCACATTCTGTAATATTGCAGGTTTATCATGTATTTTTTGAATGACCTATACTAGCATTACATTTTCCCTTGTGGCCACCAAAAAAGTCTTTACTTTACAACATCGCTTGCTAGCAGTAACTTAAAAAAAGGTCTTGCTTGTTATTAGTCTATAGGTACACTGTACTTGATTAGAATATTGATGAATTTGAATGTATGTATTTGACCTCAAATTTTCTGTTTTATCTTACATGGTATTTTTATTATTCTGCAGTTTTTCCTCACTCTCTCATGTGTCATTGCCATTGGTGTTAATCTGAGCCAATTCATCTGCATCGGTCGGTTTTCTGCCGTATCCTTCCAAGTCCTGGGCCACATGAAGACAGTGCTTGTCTTGTCCCTTGGGTTTCTCTTCTTTGGCAAGGAAGGTTTGAATTTTCAGGTAGTCCTTGGGATGATCCTCGCTGTTGTTGGGATGATATGGTATGGGAACGCATCAGCGAAACCAGGTGGCAAAGAGCGGCGGAGTGTTCTTCCAGTAAGGTCTGAGAAGCCTAATGGAGCATTAGACGAGAAGGATGGCAGTGAGAAATAGTATGTGATATGCAATCTATATGAAAATTTCTTCTGTGAAGTTTTCTGGTGATGCAAGTTTGATATACGAAGAAAACCTGGCCTTTCTCTATTACTGCTGAAGCCGTAGATTTGCCATCTAGAAACTCAGCATTGTCATAGCTATAGGTTACAGCTAATATACACTTGTCATCGCATTTTTCGTTCTCCTGTACATTTCTTTTTCTTATGGGGGAGACGGCGGCAGATGTTCTACAGGGTTGCAAGACAGTTGTCCCAAAAGACAATGTAATTGTTTGTGATAACACGGACTTCCACATTTCCATCTTGACCTGTACAGAGTATTGTGCTACTATGTGAAGCAGTTCAGTTGCATTGCAGTATTTTAGACTGAAATACAGTAATACACTGTAGTAGCATTGGAAGTTGAGCATGCATGTGGATATCTGTGTTTAAATGAGGTCATCAGATTGGTTGGGTTGGTTTTCTGCCACTCCCATTTTTTCAATTGAGATGAAGGTGAGTTGATCTATATCGTCGTTGGTGATGAGCCTAATCCACGACCGATGGCCCTTCCAGATCAGAGTAGATCATCCTGGCATGTTTAATTAATAATAATAGGTGATGACAGCATACCGGAAAGCTCCACAGTCATAGGTGACGACAGCATGCTAAAACATGTAATATAAACATTTTAAGGTTGTTTAGTAGAGATTAAGGTTAATAAGAAAGTAGTTTAGTTTTCTTATTAAATGAGAGATGGTTGATAATAAGATAGAAAAAATTTTTAATGAAAGATAACCGATGAAACAAATATTTTTTTGGCACCAGCCTTTGGCGCACACAAGGTATTTTCAGCCTTTGTCACCCTTGATAGTGGCTCAAAACTCTCTTGGGTTCGGTGTAAAAGTTGTCAGATAAAATGCTATGAGCAAGCTGCAAATTAGGCTGGATAAATATTCAACCCTTACACTCCCTCAACTCACAGTAAAGTTGGGTGCTTGACAGGTCTACCATGACAGCTTAAGCAAAATGAGAAATGTCATTAACATGTGATTAATTAAATATTAACTATAAAAAATTAAAAATGGATCTATTTGATTTTTTAAGATACTTTCATATAAAAAGTTTTTGTAAAAATATACTGTTTTGCGTTTGAGAAAACGTGCTAACGAAAAATAGGGTATAAGCCGCAATTCACAAATCCAAAAGAACACTACCTAAGATATGGATCAGGGAAGCCCTCAGCTGGAATTCTGGATACTACTTAGGGAAAGACAAGCTCACTCTTGTCAGTAACAGCAGCATTGACAATTTCATCTTTGGTGGTGGAGAAGATAGTTTTTACAGTGGATTCAATGCTGGTATAATTGGTTTTGGGTGTAAAAGTTACTCATTTTAAACCAGGTACCTCAGCTGAAATTGATTTACTATGATCATCAACCAGTGTATGCTATTCAGTGGCTTGGCATGATGGTCATTGGAAATTGATCCATATATCTATACCTCCCAGATGACAACAGAGTTGAAGAACAACAAGAATCTGACTAATGAGGTTGTTCTCATTGGTGTAAGCAGAATGATCCCGAAGATTCAAGAACTAATCAAGGATTACTTTGATGGGAGCTGAATACATAATTGAAACCTGACGAAACCGTTGCTTTTGGAGCTGCTCTTCTTAGCCATCCTACATCAACTTGGGCGTTTTACAGATTTGTGTTATGCTTATTGAACAGTTCCAGTGTTATAGTTTGGAACTTCGGATGAATCCTATCCGGTGTATATATGCGTTACTCTAGCTGGGATTCAGTTAATTGCACTGCTTAACTTCTGACGATCCGTGTAAAGTGTTGACTGAAGTAATTGGTGTATATATCAACGAAATATGTTACGAATCTAGCTATGATCTGAGCTATTTGCATTGCAGTTTTTAATTTGTATATGCTCAGTTAATACCTTACCTAAATATGTTTCAGAAAATACCTTATCTAATTTTTTTTTCAACTGAACAAAAACACGCAACTTGTTGACATCTTCCCAATTGTCAACCAAAAAGCACACTGCTTGTCCCAGCGACAAGTTAGCCAAGGCAAAGTCATAGAGATAGGATCAAGGATTAGAGGGTAAGGATGATCAAGGATTAGGCTCAGTTCGACACTGCCTATTAGGAGAAAAAATCTTTTCGTGTTATGTGAGCACGTTTTTCAAACTGCTAAACGGTATGTTTTTTCAAAAAAAATTTATATAAAAATTGCATTAAAAATTATATTAATCTATTTTTTAAGTTTTAAATAACTAATACTCAACTAATCCTGCACTAATGGTTTATCTTGTTTTTGTGTGATCTTCTTTCTCTTCTCTTTTCTTTCACCTTTAAACTATCTCTTGGAGGGTAAGGATTAGAGGGTAAGAATGATCAAGCATCCGACGCGTGCGAACGCGTGACGGCTCGCCCCCGATGCTGCCTTGGTCTTCTTTTCCTTTTCAGTCCGAGCGTATGTGTTTTTCATCACTGTGATCCCACCGTTTCTAGCCGAGCCCACATGTTCCCACTTAAAAAAAAAAGAGCCCATGTATATGGATTTGAATTCTAGCCCAATAAAGAGAGAGCCCACATTCTGAATTTTGAAAGCTGTTATTGGCCCATTAATTATCTTTTTTTCTTTTTTTACTAGACATTAGGAACATTTATTTAAACACCAGGAAATTTTACACACAAAAAAAATAAACTTTCTACGCATAAACTTTATGTACAAACAATAAACTTTTCTCTCGAAAACTTTATGCATTATAAACAAACTTTTTACTCAGAAAGTTAGTACACTATTTTAAAAAGCCTTCTACTCTAAATTATAAAAAAAATAAAAATTATTTACCACTTTTTAGATAAAAAGATTCTCATACAAGAGAAAGTTTTTCCGTTATTTGGTGAAAGACATTTTCACCTCTACACAGGAAGCTATTTAATTTATAAATTTTATTCACTTTTTAGATAAAAGTTTATCAATTTTTGGATTTTTTTCACTTTTTAGATATAGGTTTACCTAGAAAGTTCAATTAAGTTGAGTGGAAAGTTTCCTACATGCGTATGCTAATCGTGGTTGCTAATTGCCGAAAAGCATGGTGTCCAGAAAAAGGAAACGAAACGGGCTGAAATAGAAAGATCCGCCCAAAAAAGGAAACATGATTGAGCCGAGAAAGGAAACCGAGCGGGCCAAAATAGGCAAGCAGCACGTTCCCGCGTGCACGCTCGTCAATTAGGAATTCCGTGAGATATAAGGAAAACACATTTCCTAAATCTATGTTTTCTCAGTGTAAAGTGCACGACTTACTCTAAGAGCAACTCCAATGAAGCTCTCAAATTTGACCCCCTATTTGTTATAATAGGGGCTCTCTTATCCATATTCAATCTCCTATTTCACTGCGCACTCCAACCGATCCCTCATATTGCCTATAATAGGAGCTCCTGTGGGGGGCGAGGCGGGAGGGCCGACGGCCAGGGGGAAGAGGAAGGCGGCCGGGGGAAAGAGGAAGGAGGCGGGGGGGGAGGGGGGGGCTGACGCAGGCGGGAGACGCCGGCGGCCGGAGGGAAGAGGAAGGCGGCCGGGAGGAAGAGGAAGGGGGCGGGGGGGCCGACGCAGGCGGGAGACACCGGCAGCCGGGGAGAAGAGGAAGGCGGTCGGGGGGAAGAGGAAGGGGGCGGGGGGGGGGAGTGGGGGCGACGCAGGCGGGAGACACTGGCAGCCGGAGAAAAGAGGAAGGCGGCTGGGGGAAGAGGAAGGGGGCGGGCAGGAGACGCCGGCGGCCGGAGAGAAGCCAACGGCGGCCGCGCGTGGCCAACCTCGGCGGCGAGGTACTTGAGGATGGCGGCAAGGTAGACGGGTGTGTTGGTGCCAATGCGCTTGGAGTAGCACCCTTGCTTGGATGCGCCAGCGGCCTTGACGGAGGGGATGAGGGCCTCCTACATCTGGGGAGTTGCCTCCCCCTGGATGAGGGCTCTCTCCAGATGAGAGTTCGGTTAGGATTTCTGTTGGAGACGATTTTTAGCCCACAAACTCCTAAATTTTAGATGAGGGCTAGTTTGAGAGTTCGGCTGGAGTTGCTCTTAGTTCTTTTCTCAGGCTCACATCTCTAATCAAAGCATTTATTTCTCATAGACATGCTATTTGTTAGGCATAAACCATCAATCTCATGCTCCTTTCAGACTCTTTTTTTTCTCAGACACGCTCATATGGCCTTCAACCAAACAATCCACTGATTTCTAAGTCCACATTTTTTCATTGTTAGTTCTTTCGGTCTTTCCTCTCATCTTGAATTGTTCTTTTCTCAGGTTGAGACCTCTAACCCACTGAACCCTACTTCTTTGGGCCATAAATATTTGATGAGCATCGATTTTTAACTTTAACCATTAATTTTATATTAAAAAATAAAATACAATAAAATTATGATATTCTATACTACTTAAAAAGATAGTAGTGGTGACGGTGACTCCTACGCTGGCAGACACGTGGATTCCTGACCGTTCGATCACTATATCGAACGGCCCACATTGCCATCCTGCATCTCTATCCACCTGCACCCCATCTGTCCAGATCCAGGACACGGCCTAGTGCCACAAGAAAATTGGGATTATTCCATCGTAAAAGAGTGGATTCGTTGGAATGCCATCACTTAAATGGGCTTCGGTAAAATGCTACACTCAACAGAAGGGTCTACGCCACAATGCCATTTTCGTACTATTTGGTAAATAGAAATGATTTTTCACTGTTTTAATATTTTTCCGGACATAATTGCCCCTGCTTCGTTTGTTTTTCTCCCAGCCATCTATCCAAGCCGACACTCTTCCTCTTTTGCACCAGGTCGTGCCGCCCCTTTGTCTAGCCACGGCGTCGCCACTGTCGCCCCTTTCTCTACCCGCCCGCCGCCGGCACCGGTCCCTCCCTGCATCCACGCCGTTGCTACCTGGATTTCCCTTCGTCCCTACACAATCAATCGACATAGGAGCGTTTCCAATCGCGGGCGTCGGCGCGGTTGGAGGTAGGCGCCGCGGCTGGGAGAGGGGCGACGGCTGCACGAGAGGCGGTGCAGTGGCTGAAGGGGAGGCGGCGCGGCCAGAGGATGGGGGGCAGGCGGCGAGCGAACTCACGAGTAGGGAGGTGACGCGGCCGCAATATCTCTCGCTCTCGCTAGGGAAATTTGTGGTCTAGTTCAACGGAGAAGGATGGGCAATTCCATCCGAACACAGATAAAAAGTAACTAAAATCTAAGAAAGTACGAAAATGGCATTGTAGTATAGATGGCAAAATGGATTGTGCTAAAACAAGCCGGCTCGGGCATGGCTGTATTGTAGCCGGCCCAGGCACGGCACGACTCGTTTGGTCGTGTTGTGCTTGGGTTGGCACCTCAGCCTATGGGTCGGCATGGCACAGCCCAAGCATGAGCACGGCCCAGTTGGCCCATCTATTTTTTAATATTTATTTCTATTTTCCCCAATTTTTCTATATATTTTTCCTTTTTTTCCATATTTTTTTTTCTATTTTCCACAATTTTCTCATATAACTTTTTCCATTTTACCCTATTTTTCATTTATTTTTCTATCTCATATTTTCAAATTTTATAGGCCAAACATGCTAATGGGCCTCCGCCGGTCCATGTAGCGATTCGAGTCTGTACCGACAAGACACGGACCATTATAAGTATTATGTCTTAACAGACCATGCCATAACGAACCGTGCCAGTCCGGCTGGCCGGTTTGACTATCTATATGTTGTGGCGTGAGCCTTTTTGTTAAGCGTAACATTTTACCAAAACCCATTTAAGTAATGGCATTCATGCGAATCTCCTGTTTTGTGATGGTATAATGCTAATTTTCTCTAGTGCCGCTGCCCTCCATCGGCCTGCACACCCCACGCGCCGCCGCTGCCCTCCCCGGCTCGCCGCGCCGCCGCTACCCTCCATCCGCCGCCTCCTCCTCTTGCTCGCCGCACCGCTGCTGCCCTCCATCCACCGCCTCCTCCTCTTGCTCGCCACCGGCGAACAGGCCCTCCCTGAGGAAGCTCCGGTGTCGACGCCCTCATCTCCTTCCCGACCCCCATCCGCCCAGAACGGCGCGCCGCCGCTGCCCTCCCCCGGATCTCCGCTCCCCTCACCTCTGCTCTCCCCCGGATCTCCGCGCCCCTCACCTCCATCCCGCAGCGGCTCACCGCGCCGCCGCTTCCCTCCCCCGGCTCGCCGCGCCTCCACGTCGCCAGAGGAACAGCTTGTTGCCTTCTTCTGCTCCACGCATGCCAGGTGAATTATTTGTTTCTTCCTTGTGGCTGCCATCTCCTCTGAAAAGATCTTTGCATTATATATATAGATGTAAACCACTATTAACAACTAACCTAAACTGCATTATGAAATAGCTGCTTTATAGTTAGTTTTGTTGAACAAAAAGAAAAACACAGAGATAGACAGATCAAAATTAAAATTATCAGCACCTTCCCTGTTTATCGAGCTTTCTCGGTCTCGTCTTCATCCATGACTCCAAAAGAGAGAACTGCGTTGTCCTTACCAAAAAAAAAAAGAAAACAAAATAAGAATGTATTAATCAACTGGCTGTTCAATCCGATAGCATAACAGAGTACAAAGATAAACAAAAGGAAAATAGGTGCAGAACCTTCATCTCAGTTCATAGCAGAAGAAAAATCATCTGATCTTAGTGAACAATCAATATAAACTGCGTCTGGCACTAAAACTGCCCAACTACCTAAAATATGAATTTAAAAAAAAAACAGACAAATAAACCTTGAAGCCTTACATTGCCAAGGTTTTCATTTATTTCCAATTGAATAAGCTGAGTTATCTTCGCCAGGTACTCTAGCCTCATGTAAAAGCTGTCTTTTTTGACATGGTTTTCTGGGCTATCTTCCATCCCTGCTTTCATGCATCCCAGCTTGCCTTTAACAGAGACTTGTCCAAGTTCATCATTGTCATTGCCATGTCCTTCTTCATAACCCAGCAGCTGAACAGATGCAACCATTATAGATAATAATTATGATGAATAATGAATCTCAACTGCACTACAAATGGAGACTGTCACAATAGCTATCATCACTTGACATATTCCTCCATCTTTCTCCTCATCATCCTCATCATCATCGTCGTCATCCTCGTCGCTTAGGGCTTCAGAATAAGCCATTCCATTCAGCTCTTTTACCTTTTCCTTATAGCACTGCATGCATATTAAGAAAGATTAGTTGATTGTTTATACCAATTGAGATCTACTATTATGGAGCACATGACCTTATATTTTCTCTTCCTGATCTTCTGTACCAGCTTTGGTGTTTAGTGTAGCTACCAATATTCAGGAAATCATAGCACATAAAAAATTGACTTTAGTGGAATCACACACTTGATGGCATGTGTGATGGACTTAAATACCCAAGCTCCAACTCTCTACCGATTATTTGTCTCAACATAGCAGGTTCCAAGCCCTGGTAAAGGAGGAGGAGAGGGCCCCCTGTCCCTATAAGGTTGTGTTAGGCTTGGCGAGCCAATGTAAAACCTAGCCAATCAGATGGAGATGAAACCCAAAAGAAAACCGTTGGGGCGTAACCCTCTTAGCGACGCGCCATATCGGAACCCGGGTATGGTGTTAAATGGGCAAGGGCCGGGTCGTCACCCCCGTGACGCGCCGTGTCGTGATCTGGGCAGGGTGTTAAGTGAGCAAGGATCGGATCGTCGCTTCCTTAGTGGCGCGCTACATCGGCGCCCGGGTGTAGTGATAAATGAGCAAGGGTCTTCACATCTGACTCGACGGGTGCGAAGGGTAAGGAAGCTAGTCGAGCCAACTAGGATTCGTTTAGGTAGTTGGAATGTAGGGTCTCTTACGGGTAAGTTGAGAGAGTTAGTTGATACAGCGATTAGGAGGCGTGTTAATATCTTATGCGTTCAAGAGACTAAATGGAAGGGTCAGAAAGCGAAGGAGGTAGATAATACTGGCTTCAAGCTTTGGTACACAGGGACAACTGCAAATAGAAATGGGGTAGGAGTTCTGATTGACAAGAGCCTCAAGAACGGTGTGGTGGATGTGAGAAGACAAGGAGATAGGATCATCTTAGTCAAGCTTGTCATTGGTGACATGGTCTTGAATGTAATTAGTGCGTATGCACCCCAAGTAGGCCACAATGAGAGTGATAAGAGGCAGTTCTGGGAAGACTTAGATGGTATGGTTAGAGCTATACCTAGTACCGAGAAGCTTTTCATAGGTGGAGATCTCAACGGCCATGTAGGTGCAACAAATGCAGGCTTCGAGGCAGCACACGGAGGTTTTGGGTACGGTAGTAGGAATCAGGAGGGAGAGGAAGTCTTAGACTTTGCTATAGCTTTTGATCTGATGGTAGCCAACACTTTCTTTAGGAAGAGACAATCCCACTTAATAACTTTTAGTAGTGGCCAACACTCTAGCCAGATTGACTTTGTCCTCACAAGAAGAGAGGATAAACAAGCATGCTTGGATTGTAAGGTAATACCTGGAGAGTGTGGTTTCTCAACATAAGCTTTTGGTGGCTGACTTGCGCTTCCAGATGTGCGTTCGTAGGGACAAACAAGCTAAGATTGCAAAAACGAAGTGGTGGAAATTGAAAGGAGAGTCGGCAGAGGTTTTTAAGAAAAGGGTTATCGAAGAGGGCCCTTGGGATGGAGAAGACGACGCAAACAACATGTGGAAGAAGATGGCAACATGCATCCGGGAGGTGGCTTCAGAGGTGGTTGGAGTGACTAAAGGGAGTGGATGCGAACCTAGAGATACTTGGTGGTGAATGAGGGCGTCCAAAAGGCTATTAAGGAGAAGAAAGAATGCTATAGGCGTTTATACCATGATAGGAGTGCGGACAATATAGAGAAGTATAAGATGGCAAAGAAGGCAGCAAAGCATGCTGTGAGTGAGGCAAAAGGGCGGGCTTACGAAGGTCTATACCAACGATTGGGTACAAAGGAAGGAGAGAAGGACATCTATAGGATGGCTAGGGTTCGCGAAAGGAAGACGAGGGACCTCAACCAAGTTAAGTGCATTAAGGACGAGAGGGAGCAGCTTTTGGTAAAGGAGGATGAGATCAAACACAGATGGCAAGAGTATTTTGACAAGTTGTTCAATGGTGAGAACGGGAACACAACCGTTCAGTTAGATGACTCTTTTGATGACACCAATAGGCGCTTTGTGCGGAGGATCCAAGAATCAGAAGTTAGAGAGGCGTTGAAAAGGATGAAAGGGGGTAAGGCAATGGGTCCCGATGGTATCCCAATCGAGGTGTGGAGATGCCTAGGGGATATAGCTATAGTATGGCTAACCGAGTTGTTCAACAACATTTTTCGGTCAAACAGGATGCCTGATGATTGGAGGAGGAGTATATTGGTACCGATCTATAAGAATAAGGGAGACATTCAAAGTTGCACTAATTATCGAGGAATTAAGTTGATGAGCCATACGATGAAGCTATGGGAGCGAGTAATCGAGCATCGCCTAAGAGGAGTGACGCGGGTCTCTATGAACCAATTTGGTTTCATGCCCGGAAGGTCAACCATAGAAGCAATTTTCTTAGTAAGACAAGTTATGGAGCGGTATAGGGAGCAGAAGAAGGACCTACACATGGTTTTTATTGACTTGGAGAAGGCCTACGATAAGATACCAAGGAATGTTATGTGGTGGGCATTGGACAAACATAAAGTTCCAACAAAGTACGTTTCCCTCATTAAGGACATGTACAACAATGTTGTGACTAGTGTTCGAACAAGTGATGGTGACACATGTGACTTCCCGATCAAGATAGGACTACATCAAGGGTCAGCTTTGAGCCCCTATCTATTTGCCTTGGTGATGGATGAGGTCACAAGGGACATACAAGGGGATGTCCCTTGGTGTATGCTTTTCGCGGACGATGTAGTGTTAGTTGATGAAAGCCGAGCGGGAGTAAATAGGAAACTAGAGTTGTGGCGGCAGACTCTAGAGTCCAAAGGTTTTAGGCTCAGCAGAACTAAAACCGAATATATGGCATGTGACTTCGGCACTGCTAGACATGAGGAGAGGGGTGTTAGTTTGGATGGTCAAATAGTGCCCAAGAAGGATACCTTTCGATATTTCTACAGAGAGATGGGGATATCGATGAAGATGTTAGCCATAGAATCAAAGCAGGGTGGATGAAGTGGCGTCAATCATCGGGTATTCTCTGTGACAAGAGGGTACCACAGAAGCTAAAAGGCAAGTTCTATAGAACAGCAATTAGACCGGCAATGTTGTATGGTGCAGAATGTTGGCCTACAAAAAGACGGCATGTTCAGCAGTTAAGTGTTGCGGAAATGCGTATGCTGCGTTGGATTTGTGGTCATACAAGAATGGATCAAGTCCGGAATGATGATATACGTGATAGGCTAGGGGTAGCACCAATTGAAGAGAAGCTTGTCCAACACCGGTTGAGATGGTTTGGACATGTCCAGCGGAGACCTCCAGAGGCACCAGTGCATAGTGGAATCCTAAGGCGCGACAGTGATATTAGGAGAGGCAGGGGAAGGCCAAAATTGACATGGGAGGAGGCAATAAAAAGGGACTTGAAAGGATGGAATATACCCAAAGATTTATCTTTGAATAGGTGTGCTTGGAAAGCAGCCATTTATGTGCCTGAACCTTGATCTACGGCTCCTATTGGGTTTCAACTCTAGCCTACCCCAACTTGCTTGGGATTGAAAGGCTTTGTTGTTGTTGTTGTTGTTTCTGATTATGCTATTTTTTTTGTTACATTTATAACTTCAATTTGCATATAAATAAACATGCCATTTTTTTGGGTGTCTGCATCCTCAAAATATGTGGTTTGCAATAAAAATGTCCTCAACATGCCATTTTTTTAGCGGTTCAAACTTGGAATCTGCACCGAGCTATAGAGTAGTAGAGGTTGTAGATGCTACATTGGTAACTTTCAGATTTTTTAATTTTGGTAGAGGGTTCCCTATCTCATTTTGTAACATCTCTGTGCAATTCTACTGTCCATCCAAAGAAACCAAATATCAATGTTGAAGCAACTGCTCCAATTCAAGAGGTTGCTGACACTTGGACTGTAAAAGAAAACAAACAGTCGAACATGCTCTTAGCCATATGCAGTTCCTAAAATGAAAGCAAATTGGCAGGTTACAGCAGCCTGTTTACTTGGTTGCTTATTGTCCCTGTAATCTCCCCATATCTTCCTATTTACGATTTAACCATTGATAATTAGTGATTTCTTTTTAGGGCCAAATGCAATTTAAATAAGCCATCTCCATAAGCATGCTTCTAAGTTGTTAATATTTTTTTATTATGTGTGCCCAGCCCCATGAGGCTATGAGTAATGATGTTGATAGCGATTCCCCTGTAAACAGCCTTATGTCCTAAATACTGAAATGCGATGCTCCCTGATCTGATTTCATAACATTCCTGAAATCCTGAAAATTTCAGGTCAGCACTGTAATTCTGCTTCCCATTTCTATTTCTTATCAGACTGAAAGGACAAGGAAACTTGGATTGGCCCGGGAAGATCCATGCACTACTAATCAAGCACACCACCTCCAGTTGAACAGAAAAAAAGTACCTTTCTTGTGAATTCGAATTCGAGTTTCGTTTCATAATTAGCAGTTGATCCAGGTTTACTCGGTTAGAATTGTCTTCAAAAACAATGTTGTAACTTCACAATTTTGTCAGCCTTTTCATATGTTTTGCAATACAAATCTAGGGCACTTTCTGTTTCAGCTTCCTGTTTGTCAGCTTGCAAAATCTGAAAATGAGAACAGAATAATCGGTTGTAATTGCCCTTCAGAAATGACCAATGAGAATTTTAGTTTGATTTCTCCATCCATGATTAATTACTTGTAATGTTTAATTCTCTATTGACACAAATTTATAATGCAAACCAGATAGCAGAGCAGGTGTGATTAATGATTATATCTGTGATAATTTAGGTACTACATCACGTATCCATTCAATAAGATTTTTTTTGACAGATAATTCATGTATCCATCCAATAAGATTTTCCTTTTCTACATCTAATTCAGGCTGCACTAATGTTGAAATGATTTTTTTTAGCAGGAAATTGACGTCAGCAAGCTAAATTGACACCCCGACGCCTTCCATTTACAGATCTCACCAACAAGTAAGAGTATTCATAATTCTTCCTTTGCTATTTAAATTGGAATTTTGTTCTGGCTTCTATCTGTAACACATGGAAATTTGAAACCATTCCTTTGCTGGACTATGTTTGCAACAATTACACATGGTCATATGAAGTTAAGGAACCCCTAGGATTGATGTGCTCACCCATCATAGGAAGATACAGCTTGAAACATATACGGCCTCTCATCTAGCTCTTTAAGGTGCAGATATCTAGCTAATTCTTCATCAGTGATGACCCCTGGTAAATCCTGTTCAAAGAAATACGATAGTACCTTAAAACATGAGATCATGAGATGAATCATCAATGACAAAACAATTTGGTAGAAGAATATGGACTTTGTAAACCGTTCAACATCAGTACGTATGAAGTAACTCACAAATTATAATATCACCCATTTATGAAAAAGAAATATGTGCCCTTGCAGGCAGGCAGGTAGCTATGAGTTTTCCCTTTCTCTTGCTTGGTTTTCCTCTTTTGTTTACCGATTTGTCTTGCCCTCACCTCTCTGCAGTATAGATGGATTAGCAAAATGCTGCAATTGAGTGCTAAACAACTGTGCACTTGAGTGATACATTGTATAGCCATATAGATGGATTAGCAAACTGCTGCAATTGACTTTAGGCAATCGATGGTTGTTGATGTGGAAAAGATTGGATGAATCTAGCATTAGAATGTCCCTGTTTGATTTTATCAGTGGTGTCTACTATAATTTGACCATACAGAAATGATTCTGACTGATAATATGTTCTTTCTTAAGTACTAGCTAGATTAGCAACTAAACTAATGTTAGTGTTTCAGTGTTAGATCATGAACCATATGAAAAGCAAGTGTCTTTTTAACGAAACGGGCCCGGGAATTTTTAAAACATTCAACTGACAAAAAACAACCTTATGACCACATATCCAAGCCAAAGCCTATCAAAACCTTGATCGTTTCTGATTTGATCAACTAAACAGTTCTTCTTTCAGAAAAAAAAAACTGAACAACCATATGCTTCCTGAAAAAAATCATTTACTCCCAATCAATACACCAACTCATTTATAATTGAATTGTTTTTAAAAAAGCATCCTGTAACAATGTGTTTTGATGGACCTATGCATTCTATGTTTTCTACAGTCCCAAGATTATCAATCGGCAACTCCTTTTGACATCGTCAACAGCTAGCGAGGTGTGCCTCCTATACTTGAGTTATTGATCCCATACAAGTGTATTTTTGCTTCTGGCAATTTAATCACGTTTTCTTCAGCTGTGATCTGGCTCTACTCCCATTTACGCATGGTGACTGATCCCATACAACTTAAATATATTTGATATTTGACCTGAAGTGAATAAAGCTCAATTGGACTGATTTTAGGAAAATTATTTTCACTAACATGAAATTTTAATAATTTATTAACAAAAATATTTGGCCTGCATGCATTGAGTTGATTTCTGGTATATGGTGTTAATGCTTAGGATATCATCAGATAAATTCATAGGGCAGATGACTAAGTTGAGTGATTAATTGCATCAAATTCATTGGTCAATGTATGTAACTGTTAGCTTGTGTGTGTTTGAATGTAATATAAGCAGTCAAGCTGTTGGAAAATTTAGCAAAAATACGATAATATACCCACTCTGCAGATTAATAATTGTATTGATGAGAACTTAAGATACTGGAAAGCTATTAATGCCCGTCTCACTTGACTAATATACTGAAAGAAAACCTTCCTATACAAACATTCCTGGATCAATAACGAAGAAATTGTTTTCTGAATAAAAGTCTAAAATATATTTTGCAGAGATAGATTCTCAGAAATAATACAAGAACATAGATACTTACAGTCACTTGACTAATACAAGAACATAGATATTTTCTTAGTTTTATTGTATTTTAGTGTTTCTTGCAAATGCATTGTCTTTAAGATTGTTAACACATTTACATTCACCTACTGGATAGCAGGGTGTAGTCAATTTGACAGTTTGAACTACCCTTGCACTGTTTATTATGGAAGTCGATGATGACGTGGAGGAGGATGATATGGATTTCAACCCTTTTCTTAGAGAAGGTTCTCCATCTGAGACCTCATCAAGCCTTACCTCAGAAGCAGAATGCGAGGAAACTAGTTTTGATGATCAAAGAAATAGTGAGGTATATCCTCATGGTAATTTTGTCAATGAACACACAGGTGACTGTGCGCACCCACAAAGGGGACTGCTTGCTGAAGGTGCCTGCAAAGAAAACAATCCAGAAAGCACTTCATCCCTAGTTCCTTGTGAGAATGTGGATGGTTGCTTGAATGGATTGGAAGAAGAGGCCTTACCAAGTGAAGTTGCTTGCTCTCCAACATTAAAGAATTCTCATCACCTGTTGCTTGAAGTTAGTGAGGAAGATGCGATCTGTAGGCGCACTCGAGCAAGATACTCTCTAGCGAATTACTCACTAGAGGAGTTGGAGACCTTTCTCCAGGAATCTGATGATGATGGTGACCTGCAGAATGTTGATGAGGAAGAGGAATATCGAAAGTTTCTTGCAGCTGTCCTATCTGGTGGAGACAATGACACACAGGCATGTCAGGGAGATGAAAACCAAGATGAAGATGAGAATGATGCTGACTTTGAGCTCGAGATTGAGGAGGCCCTGGAAAGTGATGGTGATGAAAATGCTGAGAACTATGAAGACACACATATTGTGAAAGAGAAAGACGGTTGTAGGCGTCAAACCAGGCAAAATAGACCGTGCACGGAGTTGTCTGGAGCGAGCAATGACCACCATGGATCAACCAAATCTTCTTTACGACCAATTCTGCCATATGTCTCTCCTGAACTACTGGTTCCTGGCCAATCTTATGGGTGGCAGTATCCTTCACAGAGTGCCTTTATCCCTTCGTCATTGATATCAGTACATGGTGCTGCTTTAGTAAATGGATTTACTGACCAGCAACTTGGTCGACTGCATATGTTGATATACGAGCATGTTCAGCTCCTGATCCAAACCTTCTCTTTATGTGTTCTTGACCCGTCTAAACAGCAACTAGCTACTGACGTTAAAAAGATGATAGTTGAGTTGGTTGGCTGTCGTGATCAAGCATTGGCCAGTAGAAGCACTATTCATCGACAATTCTGCTTTGAACCACAGCATCTATGCTCTTCATTTAGTTTTGCTTCTTCTGAGACACTAGAACACCAATGGATGCCATTAATTAAGAGTCCTGTCATGTCCATCCTGGATGTGTCACCACTTCATTTGGCACCTGGTTATTTAAATGATGTTGCAGATGGTAAGTTCCTCAATATAGCTGACTCAGCTCATTTTGCGTCAATGTTCTTCCTTTTGTTTGTCATCACTTAACAATTGTTTTTATTGACAGCCGTTGTGAAGTATAGGAGAAGTCATGTGGATGGTACCACTGACAAAAATCGCTTTAGGAAAGAACCTCTTTTTCCTATGACAGTATTTAACACTTGCAGAGATGCTAACAAAGTTTCTCAAGGCAGATCAAATAGTGTGTTCATAGCATCACCAGATTCATCTGGGAAATCGCAGCAGAAGAAATCATTGGCTGCTACCCTTGTTGAGAATACTAAAAAGGAGTCTGTTGCACTTGTTCCATCTGATATTGCAAGATTAGCACAGAGGTTCTTTCCACTTTTCAGTTTTTCACTATTTCCTCATAAGCCACCTCCTACAGCTATGGCCAATCGGGTGCTCTTCACTGATGCTGAGGATGGGTATGCTTACATGTTCTCTAACATTTTTTTTATAAAAAAAATCATATGACATGCATTTCCTTTTTATTAGTTCTAATCTATCCATGGATTTAGATCACATTTCCTTTCTATTAGTCCTAAGAACAAATGAGATCAATGTATGCTGAGTGTGGAGGTTTTGTAGTATTTGTTATAGCATGTACTGTTCTATTTCTGTTTTACTAGAATTGGTTTATACAATTTGTGTATTAGTCAATTAACTAAAATTGTTTTATTTGGCCATTCTTTAAATCAAACTTATCTTAAGATCTCCTTTTAATATGGTTAGTGGTATCATGTTTGCTACATATCACCGCTTAAATGACAATAAATTACTTACAGTCCTTTTTCATTGCATGGTTTATGACATACCTAATGCGATACATCAGTGCTATTTTTGTCTTGACAGTTGTTTAAATTTTAGTTTATGTTCTGCCTGCAGATTATTAGCTCTTGGACTTCTGGAATATAATAACGACTGGGGAGCAATACAAAAACGTTTTCTTTCATGTAAATCGAAGCATCAGGTATTATTGTTAGCATGTTGTTTTATTTGTTATTGTGAAGTCTTACCTCAAGCATGAAAAGTTCTTTTTTCGTTTTATATTTTCTTTGAGTAATATATCCTTTTCTATGATTCATCAGGCATACCAAGTTAGTATTCTTCATCATTTGTTTGGTAGTAATCGGTGATAGTTCTTGCTTTACCCTGTCTAATAAATACTAAATCTGATTATCTTCAAAATTAAATGAAACGCCTTCTAAATATTTGTAGCTAGAGAGAGTATTATTTGTATTGCCATGAATGAAATTTTTTCACCTTATCGGCAGTATTGACGGCCTAAAATTTTATATCTATTTTGTGAGAAGGAAAAGAATATACATTGTGTTTTGTTTTTGTTTCACAAGCGAAGTGTGAATTGAATTCTTTATCTCTAATCTCTTCTACAATTACAACAACTAAGCATTTTGGTACATTCCGATTATGGTAGATGCTTACCTTAGTCTATCGACTATGCTCGTTTGCTAACATAACTTTTTTGGTGTAGATATTTGTGAGGCAAAAGAACCGCAGCTCCTCCAAAGCACCTGATAATCCAATTAAGGTAAAAAATTTTGTCTATCCATTTACTGGTATGATGGTATACAATATGCTGGATTTTGTAGTATGTGTAAACAATTCATTCTATCATCCTACTTTGAAACAGCTGTGACAATGAACAAAATCATTTTTAAATCCTAATTATGTAGTAATATTTTTGGTACTGAAGTTCCTAAGCAGTATCAGCACTATTTTGTAGTATGGCAGTTTTGTCTTGCTTTTTGCGCATTAATTTTTGCCATTGCCTATATGTCATCACTACAGTAGGACTTCACTTAATTTCTTGACTAAATTATAATGTGCCGGCTTTTACATCATGGGCCATATCACGGTTGTTTGACATCATACTCAGAGGCAAACTGGGGAGTTTGTTTTTGCTCAGTTTTCTTTGAACAGGAAAGTTCACCAGGACAAATATTTCTATGCTTGCTTACGCTGGAATATATAGTTTCCACCTTGGGTACTGAAAGTTTTTGAATAGTAATCTTGTAGCACTGTGTGCTCTAAATGTGTTGGTAAGCATGCTCCCTTGTACTGAATAACATTACTGTTTGGGGAATGGAGGTGACAGGATACTCGGTGATGTAGTATCTGCTACGGTCAGTCCCATTAGGATTTCGGAGGTTGATTTTGGGCTCTGTGACTGCTATCTTCTGGAGTGAAGGTCTACAGTGATAGACAACATACTTGCCTTCTGAACTTCTCATATTTTCCCCGTATTAACGCAGGACGTGCGCCGTATGAAGACCTCTCCATTGACAAGTGAAGAACAACAGCGTATCCAGGAGGTGACTATATTATTGACTCCAGCTATTCTATTTCATTGTTTCATTAACATTTGCATACCATTATTTACATACTTTTGATGCCAGGGGCTCAAGGTATTCAAAAATGATTGGGCGTTAGTTTGGAGGTTTGTTGTGCCACATAGAGATCCTTCACTGCTCCCACGCCAATGGAGGTCTGCCACTGGCGTCCAGAGATCCTACAATAAAAGTGAAGCCGAAAAAGAAAAGAGGCGATCATATGAAGCAAAGAGGAGAAAACTTAAAGCTTCAATGCCTAATTCACAAGTGGTTCAAGGGCAGGAGGTTAATTTTTATTGAACCTGCGAAATATCCATATGATTTTTTAATTTGATAGTTTCCATGTTCATGCATAATGATGTCAGTTAGCTAACATTTAGTGCTTTCATGATAGGCTGACAACAATGGTTCTGAGGGTGCTGAAAATGATGATGATGATTCATATGTCAACGAAGCATTTTTGGCAGACACAGAGACTAGGAGCATGAACATTATGCCTTATCAGCTGTCATTATCAAGAAATGCTGGAAATGGCATGATGATGCAGTCAGGCAGCAGCCTCTATGAAGAATCTGGTGTTGCAGGTGACTCTGCTGAACAACAGAAAGGAAATGGCACAAACTTTGATGCGACTGCTGCATATTTGCCTTTTAATTCATGCACTTCTGATGGCCTTTCATCTAAGCAAAAGGTCCAAGGTGGTTCTTTGGACAGGCCACAAGCTTCACAATTTTGTCAAGAGAAAGGTAGCTGTGTGGTCAAGTTAGCCCCAGATTTGCCTCCTGTAAACCTTCCTCCTTCTGTCCGTGTGATATCTCAAGTGGCATTCCATCAGAATGCAACACAAGTCAATGGCACCTCAGATAATGCGGCAAAGGATCTGTTTCCTGTACCGCCTCCAACCTTTACAGAGAGTGTTTATAGACAACTAAATCTGTTCCCTGATCATAGTACTAGTGTTAGATTACATCAGAATGGGATTTCTAATGGGAATACGACAGAAGATGGTGCTGAGCAAGATTTTCAGATGCATCCTTTGCTTTTTCAGTACCCAAGAGAAGTGCTCTCATCGTACAGGCATCCAGTTCAAAATCTTATCAATCATTCAAGGGATCTTTTCCCCTTTGAGAAAATCCAAACTGAGAAAAGTAACAATCAGACTACAGATTGCATTGAGACGAGAACTCCTGTAAATGCTAATACTATTGATTTCCATCCTCTCTTGCAAAGAACTGAAGTTGACGCGAATGATGAAGTACCAGGAGATGACTGCAATCAGCCTTATAATCATTCTGAGTGTAACATGAGGGAAGCCCCCGCAGATGACCAGTCAACAGCTAGGCAAAAATCCACAAGCCCTTGTGAGAAGGAGAATAATATTGACTTGGACATTCATTTATGTTCTTCAAGGGACTTCATGAATGGGAAGGATCGTGGAGGTACCAATAGCAAATTGAATGATAGCGCAGAGGGGTCTAGGAGGGACAAAGCTAGTGTTACAGAACTGGAGGTTGGAAATTCTTATTCTCATCATGGCATTGAAGACCCTAATGAAGAATCAATGCAAGGCATTGTAATGGAACAAGAAGAACTAAGTGATTCCGAGGAAGATAGCCAGCATGTCGAGTTTGAATGTGAGGAAATGGATGATTCTGATGAGGATCAAGTTCAAGGTGTTGATCCCTTGCTTGCACAAAACAAGGTAATATTACAATTTGGCACATATATGTTATTTTGGTAGCATTTTGTTGTTCATTTCTGGTGTAGAATTCAACTGTGGTTCTCCCCTTCTCTACCATGATATCTTCAACTGCTTAACATATCTATTGCATTGTGTTACTTATATTATTTAACATTTACCTTGTATTATTGCTTTTGCATTTCTTGGGCTGACCTGAATGAACAAGTGAAGGTTAACATTTTTTTTCTTGCATGTTCCTCGGTAATATTAAAATGATGGATGATTGGTGCCAATGCCACAATTTTCCCCAAAAGATCTCATGTTTGAATCTTTCTTCTATGCATGTATATTTTTTCTCTTCCTTTTGATGTGCTGATAGCTATAGATGTTTCCTTGTGCAGGAGGTTTCAACATCCGTTGGTTGTGGGGAGTATCAAGGCAGTAATAATCAGAGCCAGATCCAACACAGTTTAGTACAGGTGGGTAAAGAGGGTGCAGCAACGCAGAAATCACAAAGGCTTTCTAATGCCAGAGCGGCAAGAGAAAAGCTGAAGGGGGACAATGCAAAACGTACAGGATCTAGGACAAGCCAACGATCGTCCACTTCCCCGACAAGTGAACCTAACCAAACTAAAACCAGAAGGCCTAAAACTCAGCAGGTACAGATTGGTGCCGAGCGCAGGTCCAGTGATTCAAGACGAAGCAGGAAAAAACCTGTCCCAAGTTAAAAGGTCACTCCAGCATTTCATCTCATTGCACATCAGCTACCTGTTTGCTTTGGCCGGATTCTCCAGATGATAGCACGGCAAATCTGCTGTCATTTGCACTTCTGTGAACGGAGCAGCAAACAAAGATCGACACACGAAGGCGAGACGTTGTGTACATGTCCCCTGTTGAATAGCAAGACTGAAGTGGTGATCCTGGCCTCACCTATGACACCGTTGACACACTAACCTTACCATTGGCGCGTGAGAAAGCGTTCTCCTGCTGTAAAAAGATTTGAGCAGCCATGGTGCGCGCACAGAGACCGTTGAGTTCCTTGCTTTGATTGACTTGAGTTTGTATCCTCTCCAGAAAGGCTCAGCCGTCAGTCATGTGTTGTGTTACAGCTTGTAACATGAGCCAATGTTAATGTTTTGTAAAGTTGATCCGTGCATGGCGTAGCGCCATGGCCATGGCACTATAATGTCTAGTAAAGTTGATCAGTGCATGGCTTGTTGGCTTGGCTACCCATCCATTTTTCCTACCATTTTGCAGGAACTGCCCGCGCATATATCTTCAACTTACCTTTTGTTATCTAAGGAGCTCACTGCAATTACATATTGCAAGAATGTAAATGTTTTTTTTTTCAATCAAAGCATTTCATTTCTTTTAACATTTCCTCAAGTGAAATTGTTGGCCAAAATTGAATTCGTGCATAGAAGTCCCTACTTTTGGCGAAATGTTATACATACAAAACAATGCACTGTATGAATGCTATTTTTGGTTTTTAATGTTTGACGCCGTTGATTTTTAGACATATATTTAACCATATGTCTTATTAAAAGAATTATGTAATTATTATTTATTTTGTTGTGATTTGTTTTATTCTTAAAGGTACTTAAGTCTAACTTATATTTTATAATTTTATATATTTGTATAAATTTTTTGAATAAAATTAATGACCAAAGTTATATCTAGAAGTTAATGGCGTCAAACTTAAAAACCAGAGAGAATTTAATTTAGTCAAATAGAAAAAAAAGATGTTCTAAGGCACGGGGATAATACATATATAAGGTTGTTTGGTTGCCAGCCATAGTTTACCACGCCTAAGGTTAGACAAGTTTGATTAACTTGATAATTATCTTAGGTTAGGCAAGTTTGATCAATTTGGCAGCTGTTTGGTGTGTCAATGGCTCAAAAAAGTATGGAAAGATTTTTTTAGACTTACTAAGGTGTGCAAAAAATTTGATTACCTCAACTTAGACAAGTGTACAATTTTTATTGGCAAATGATGGCAAAGTATGATGGGCAACCAAACAACTCCACAATCATTTTGTTGTATGTGAAGTATTTTCCCTATTTTTGGCATAGCTAAATTAATCCTTTACACAAATCTATGGCCGTCCAGCATAATTAGCTCGTCCTGTCCACTCGTCCAACCTGCTAAATTTGCGTCACGGAGGATCATATACCCTTCGAAAAAAGTTGGAGATTTCAGATTAATCATCACTAGGAAGGAAGGAAGGAAGGAAGGAAAGAAACAGAGAGGCTATAGCAATGATGTCTGCCCGCGCGGCCATCGTCGTCCTCGTCGCCGCGTCGTCGCTCGTCGTCGCTCTCTCTCGTACGTGCCGATCGAGCTGTGCTGCATGATGATTGATTGAATTGCAGTGCTTGATCACTAAGAAGCATAAACGCAACTGATTGATGGATGGATGGATGCAGACGCCGATGGGCACGAGGGGCCGGATTTCGGCTACGTCACGGGGGCCATCGACGGGCCGGAGAACTGGGGGAAGCTGAGCCCGGAGTACAAGCTCTGCGGCGACGGCAAGTCCCAGTCTCCCATCGACATCAACACCAACACCATCGTCCCCCGCTCCGACCTCGACTCCCTCGAGCGCACCTACGCCGCCGTCAACGCCACCCTCATCAACAACGGCAAGGACATCACGGCAAGCCACTTGACCGCCATGCATGGCTAGCTAGCTAGATATCATTCATCCGTTCTAGCTTAGCTAGCTAATAAGATTTATGATGCATGCATGATGATGCAGATGACGTTCGACGGCAAGGTCGGGGAGGTGACGATCATGGGGAAGGTGTACAGCTTCAAGAAGATCCACTGGCACGCGCCGTCGGAGCACACCATCAACGGGAAGCGGTTCCCGCTGGAGCTCCACCTGGTGCACCAGAGCGACGCCGACGGGGGGCTCGCCGTCATCTCCGTGCTCTACAAGGTCGGCTCCCCCGACTCCTTCTACCTCCAGCTCAAGGACCACCTGGCCGAGCTGGGCGGCGACGAGTGCGACTTCAGCAAGGAGGACTCCAGCGTGGCGGCCGGGGTGGTGCAGATGCGGTCGCTGCAGAAGCGGACGGGGAGCTACTTCCGGTACGTGGGGTCGCTGACGACGCCGCCGTGCGCGGAGAACGTGGTGTGGAACGTGCTCGGGAAGGTGAGGGAGATCAGCAAGGAGCAGCTCGACGCGCTGACGGCGCCGCTGCCGACCAAGGACGCCCGCCCGGCGCAGCCGCTCAACGGCAGGACCGTCTTCTTCTACAACCCGCCCAACAGCACCGTCTCCTTCCAGGAGTACTCCAATTAATTCTTGAGTTCAGTCGATTTGATTGGATTGGTTAACATTAACTCGACGGCTCACTCGTGTGTACTAATTAATTGACATCGCAATGTACATTACTGACCATATACGCTTCGACATTTTCAGTCTTCAGTTTGCACGCCAACATAGATATATATTCTCCTAGAAAGAAATGGGCAATATCATACGCATACTATCTCTGCAGATCTCTGCTAGTTAAAAGGGGAGTTGTCCGTGCGCACTCTCCTTCCCAAGCGCGTGCGCAGCACGCCCCTTACAGAAAACTAGAAAACACCCAGTAACAACTAACAACATTCACATTAAGCTACTCATAACGTTGGCACAACAATAGAGAATACTTGGATGCGTGCCTCACGGAGTCTTACAAAGGAACAATTGGAGTCAAGGCGTACTCGGGATAGGGACATGTATGCAACTCTTACTACGGAGCAGAAGCAAACTATGGTGGACCAGCGGAAAATGTGACATCAATCATGACAACGGAACAAAGACAAGAGATGAACGCGAGCCAAAGGGTTACAAGGCAATCTTTGCCAGATGTGGAGATCCGTGATATGAATGCCTGTCGTAGATCAAGGAGACAACATGTAGCGCCTGGAGAAAGGACTGCTCTACTAGCCCAGCATAATGCTTGGTACGTAGTTAGGCATGATACACCATATGCACAATCCATCGCAATGGAGTGTCCGGATGGTTTTAACTCGTCGTTAGTATATCCATCACCATGCACGCAAACAACTAGTTGTCGATGTTTTGTATCGGTAATAAGAATATGGAACTACTCGTGAGACCTAAACTTGATGAATTATAAAGGAACACGAGACGATTTATCCTGATTCAGACCCTCGAGGTGAGGTAATACCCTACTTCCAGTTGTTGTATATTGCCTTTGAGGTTTCTCTGGTGAGATTCTGATATGCTCTCGAGGGGGCACCCTGCCTCCCCTACTTATATACTGAGGAGATAGGGTTACAAGGTAGGAATCCCAGTCAGACTCCAACCAAGGGATTTACTTCTAGGAATACAACGTGCCCGACTAGGACTATATCCTTTCCTTGTCGTACAAGGTAATGCATGTCGAGTCCTATTATATCCATAATTACACGGTTAGGCCCATTCTCTGTCCGAGTGGACTTAATGCTTCTCATGAGGTACCCGAGGCCCATGGCCTCCACAGCAGCTCCTGAGACCTTCATAGTTGAGTCACAGCTGATGCCAAGTGCTCATCGTCCTTGGGGAAGGCTTCCCAAGTGCTTTGCTCCTAAGTACTTATTGTCCGAGTGCTTCTTCTCTAAGTTCTGCTTTATATCGGCTGGCAACGAGGCTATGAAGGGTTTCGTGGAAAAATATGAATAGTGTGTGCCGAATAGATGCACCTATTAGGTGTAGCCTCCGACTTTATACTTAATTATGAAATAATTAAATATAAAGTCAAAGATCTTTAACCTTTTAGTCTTTCCCGAATAGTATACTACTAGGAGATTAGACTCTTCAGCATCATGTCAGCCGGAAGAATTTTTGCCTAGAGCAATTGTTGGCTAAGCATGTAAGCCGAGTACCACTTCATGGATTTTTAACCCAATATGTGGTTAGGTATATTCGAGAGATACCTGTATCCCCAATTTTAATGGAGACCAGCTGTTGATCCTTATAATAATATATCCTCAATACCTGGTAGATAATTCAGATATCTAAACACATGTGTCCAGTAATTAGGCTTTTATGAAGCATATCTGATTATTTAATCTTTCATCTAGCACCCCATGGGCCTCTAGTGCATCATCTCTATATAGTCTATGAAGTATAGATTAATTTTTTTTATCAACACGGCCTCTCTTACTGCCTTGCCGAAGCTGAAATACAGATTGTTTCCTTCTCTAAGTCCTCTCTATAGTATATGACCATCGTGTTTCGCTAGCAGAATTAGAGAGCTAGGAGATTTGTACCTTTGGCGGGGTGGCATGTCACACCCGGAAAATCAGCCTAATTAAAAATTACTGTGGGTAAATGAAAATACAAGAATACATTAGAAAAGTTGTTTGAGAAAGTGTTTAAATAAAATTTTGAAATTTCCAATATTAAAACTCCCAAGTTAAAATTTTAATTAATGCTTGGATGCTTTTGTATTTCCTGGGTTTTGGTCGGAATATTTTAAGGCATTTAAGTATTTATAATAATAAATATTCCTTTGTTTCATGGTGGTATTTACTTCTGGTAAATTCCTTATACGCAAATAAACTCTTTAAAATTTTCTCGGATTTTTAGGAGCTCCAGAATTAATTTTAATATAATAAAGATCATTTTAGTAATTAAATAAATAGAAAACAAATCCTTTTCTTTTTCCTTTCTCGGGTCGATCCTGGTCCAATCCTTTCTAATCATTCTTTTCAGTTTAGACTTGAGTTTCCCCTTTCATTGATTGTCCGATGTCAATCCCGAAATCCTAAAATCTCCCTTGAAATCCAAAATCCGAAGTTCTCAAATATATTCACTCTCGAAACCCTAAAATCCCTTTGATTTCCCAAATCCCATATTCCGTAAAATATCCTCGAATTTCTAAAAGTCCTGACATTCTAATTTTCTAGTTCCCGTAAAATATTTTATGTTTTTGGATTCCCAAAAATGTTCCCAATATTCCAATAATGCCAAAGTATTCCACAAATCCTAAATATTCCACTTCTAATTTTCGTAACATACCATGTGGTTCCTGACTCCCAAATTACTGCAATATTCCATTTGGTAATATTCCAAATTCCTTTTTAATCCCAAAATTCCACAAATTCCGAATTCCAAAAATATTCCAATATTCTATATGAAAATATTCTAAATATTCCTAGTATTCTCGTATTTCCAATTTTCTAATTTGGGAACATTTCCCAAAAGACCCCTCCCTTTTTCTCCTCCTTCTTTTCCTTTTCCAGCTTTTTCCCCTTTCTCTTTTCTTTTCTTCTTTTTCCTCCTTCCTTCTTCTTCTTCCTCCCTTCACCTTTCCTCCTCTCTCACACTCTTCGGCCTGGGGGCTGAGCCGGCCGAGCTTGAGCTGCCTTGCCCTCGGCTTGGCCTTGCTGCTGCTATGGCCCGCCACCTCAGCTTGCGCCACTGCCTCGCCTCGAGCCGCTGTGCAATCGCCACCACCGCAAAATCCTCCGGCGCCGCCACCCTGCTTGCCCTAGTCCCTATCTCTCTATAAATACCGCCTCCTCTCCCTCTCCCGTGCCCTAGCAGACACCATCTAGTGCTGCTGCCCGCTCCAGCCCTAGCCACCGCCGCCTGTGCACCACCCCTGCAAGCCACGCCGCCGCACGGCTTCTTCCCCCCGGCCACTGCCGTCGCCGTCCTCCGTCGTCCTCTATCGGTGAGCGCCACCATTGAGCCGCCGCCTTCTTCTTTCTTCCTCCTGGCGCCTCAACCTCTTGCATCGGGTCGCCGCTCCTCTCTGTCACCGTCGCGATGTCGTCCTTCTGCCGTCCCTCCGCCATTTCGGCGCCGTCGTTTGCCACCGTCGCCTGTCGTCACTGCCACGTTGCCGTCGCGCCGCTGGACATCGCCGCAGCCGAGCATCCCTGGCACCGGTGTTGCGCCATGATGGACGCCCGGGCTCGTCCCCCTCCTATGCCACTGCCATGTGGGTCCTGCCGGCACACCTCCTCCCCTGTGACACAGACATGCAGGCCCCGGCAATTTCCCCTCCTCTGTGCCAATGACGATTGGGCCCCACCCTGATAACCTGAGAAAATCCTGAGCCGTCTGATCTATCTAGATGGAATCCGATCCATCCGATTCCCTTTAAACATCCAGGAGCAAACCCTAACAGTTAGATCTCCTCGGGTTGGATCTCAACTGTTGGATATCTTTAATCTAGTCATCATGCCATGTCAGCCCTGGATTTGCCACTCAGCTGCCACCTCAGCTCCCTTGTCCTTGTAGCGTCCACCCCAAAAGTGCACCAGTACTCTCCATCCTCAGCCCATGGACCTAGTTCATGAGTGCTAGTCTATGATAGTGGGCCCTATGTGTCAGCAATTATCCAAAATAATTATATTAATCCAAAAATTCAGGGAATATTTCGAGAATATTTCTTTTCCAATTCTTTTTGGATTTTCTCTGAATTTGAACTTCCAAAGGCCATAACTTTTCCGTCCGAACTCCGATTCGACCCATTCTTCTTCCTAAATTCACCTAAAATCATGATCTACATGTTTATGTACTTTTATATACTATTTATTTAGACTTTCTTAGGATATTTCTTTGTTTTGCATGTAGTCACGTATTTCCACTGTTTTGGAAGGAAGCGAAGTTCGAGGAAGAGTTCGGAAGACCTATTGAAGACTTTTCTATTGCAAGGCAAGTCACACGACAATCCCCTTGAGCATGTTGATCCCAGTTGTGAAAACTATTTTATTTTAATGTTATTACATGAAATGTTTGGAATGTCATTATGACGTGAAACTATTATTATCCTATATTCTTTGCTTATGGCCGTAGATTGATATTGATACCTATATTTTGATATCCTGGGTAATTAATATTGACTAGCTGGATGACTATTTAATCTAGCTAGAATATTTAGGTTTTGCTTAGCCATGCCTAAAAACTTTAGCGTCATTTTATGTGGGGAAACTATTCAATCACTTATAGATAATTAATATTTAATGGCTATCTTTTTAAGACAGTTGGTTGTGGTTGGTTAAATAAATTTGCCAGCTAAAACTTGACTGAGTGGTGGCTTGTGAGCACATGGAATGGTGATGTTGCTAGTGGTACTTATGACAATTAAGGACTGTTTCGCGGACTATTTGTTGCGAAGCAATACTTGTACTAACCACAAGCTATTATGGGTAATGGTGGGAACTGAAGTGTGATTCGTTCAACCGGAGGCCCCACGATGTGTTGTGACTGTGTCAATAAGACCACCATGGTAGTTGTCAATAAGTCCATGTTTCGGGCGTTGGACCATCTCCCTGCCTAGGAACCTGATCAACCCTACCGGAGACAGGTGGTCCAGCGGGTGGCACTCTTGTTTCGCGGGTTTCACGGAGGCTCCTATCACAATATCTATTCGGGCACTTTCGGGTATCGCGACGCATGGCTGACATGATGTTGAGATTGTGTCTTGTGGGTAAATTGGTACACCTCTAGCCAAAGTGAAATTGTTCGAATAGCCATACCCGTGGTTAATGGGCGGCCTAGCAATTTTTTTAGTGATTAGTCCCACACAATTTATTAATGATAATAACTGATGGAAACCTGTTAGCTCCAGTTTGGAGGGTTTTTTGGTTTGGGCCTAAATTACATTGAAGTGCTGTTCAGTGATTGGTTTAATATTGATTAATAATTACACTATACTATTTTTCAGTGTTTTTACATGCAAATGTTTTAAATACTGTTTATGCAAATAAGCCATACTATGCCTTTTCTTTGGAATCTTGTTGTATTATTTTGCATTCCATGTGTGGCTTGTTGAGTACGATAGGTGGTACTTAGTTTTGCAATATTACCATCATCAGAGTGAAGATTCGCATGGAAGGAGAAGTTTTTGGTGTTTGGCTTATACCCAGTTGAGCTGCCTGTGAGCTTGGTGCTGAAGCTTCGCTAGGTTGCCATTATGCTACTGATTTTTTCGGTGTGAGGACTAAGTGCCTCTTTTGTAAGTATTTATCATTATTACGTTTTGGCTATGTTTGTCAAATTATCGATTTGTGTACTTCGGCTGATTCCTGGACGAGGATTTACTGCACAAATTAGCTTTAGAAATTTTGGTGAATTTTCGGGTGTGACATGGCATGGGTTCCCATCGTCCCGCCAAACTAGAGGCCTACGGGGCACGAGAAATTGAAAGGAGAAACTAAAGAAAATAGGATGTGGGGAAAAAGTTAGAAGAGAAATTGACTATAGGGATTTATGTATCAAATTGAGTTGCAGGAGAAGAGTAGAAACACAAGTGATTTTAACATCAACCTATCTGAAGTTCCATTTTAGTGAAAAATAGGTACAAAGTGATCAAGGTAACAGTGCGACTTGCCTTGCTCCGGCTCAATGTACTCGGCAACAACCTCGTAATACACAGGAGGGTCACCAACGTCAGATTCTATAACAAACAATGCAAAAATAATTAAAAACAGTACATGTGGGCAATCGAACATGGACTAAAAGTATTTTTAATGAATTCTTGGCATTTCTCTGGATTTAATGAAATTTGAATGGGCTTAATCGGAGTTCGTATGAATTAGTTATGATTTATTAAAGTTTTACTGTGTTTTCTAATGCAAATATAATTAATAAGCGATTTATTGTGCATTAACACGATTTATGGCGTCACCCGAGGGAGAGGCGGTGCCGACCAGCGGGCCCTACCTGGCAGGGACTCAAAGGTGCCGGCGCACGGTGGACTCGGTCCATCGAGCCGAAAACGGGTGCACCATGTGGCGCACACGTGGCGGCAGCATGGCGGCCACGCGGGAGACCACGCGGGCGGCCCCGATCTGCCACCCAGCGGATCGGACGGCCCCGGGGAATGGCAGCCACGCCGGCCATCCCGAGCGGGAGGCGGCGGCGCTCACGCGACCTGATGGTCGCCGACGGCGACCACACGGCGCGGCGGCGGCACGCGGGGAGGCAAAATGGAACGGGGAGTCGGCGGGGATTCTCACCGGCGGCTCGCGGCGATGAGCGGCGACGCGAGGACGACGGCGGCGATGAGATAGCGGCGGCGGCTTCGGGATGACGTCGGCGACGGGAGAGCGAGGAGCGGCTGCCGAAGAGCGCTGGGAGAAGGGGGAAACGTGAAGGGGGTTATGTAACATCCTGAAAATTGTCTTAATTAAAAATTATCATGGGTAAATGGAAATACAAGAATACACTAGAAAATTTTTGGTTGAGAAAAGAGTTTGAATAAAAATTTGAAATTTCCAATATTAAAAATCCCAAGGTTAAATTTTAAAATAAATACTTGGATGCTTTTATATTCCAGGGGTTTTGTCGGAGTATTTTAAGCGTTTAAGTGTTTATAGTAATAAATTCTTCGTGTTTCGTGGTGGTATTTACTTCTGGTAAATTCCCCGTGATTTAATAAACTCTCTGAAATTTTCTTGGATTTTTCGGAGCTACAGAATTAATTTTAATGCTATAAAGATCACTAAAGTAAGTAAATAAATATAAATAAATTCCTTTTCTTTTCCCCTGTTCGGGTCGTTTCTGATTCAGTCCTTTGAAGTCTCCCCGTTCATCGTAAACTCTGACTCCCTTTTTCCTCTAGGGTTTTGTGTCGTTCCCAGAACCCTAAAGTCACCTCAAAAACCTAAATTCGGAGTTACCGGATTTATTCATCTTTGAAATCCTAGAACTCTTTTGGACTCCCAATTCGAGATCCTTTCTATTCGAAATATCTATATTCCCCTTTGAGATAAATCTTAGATATTCCCTTAAACTCCTTTTCCGTCGAAGCAAATCCAAATCTCTAATCGTCCGAGATCTCTCCAAATTCTGGTTCTAATAAAACACCCTTGTCAATTCTCTAATCCCAAGATATTTTATTCGGAATATTTTATTTTCCTGTTCCCGGGAAAATATTCTAATTTCCCGCATCTCCAAAATATTCACATATTTTGGGAAGTTCAATTATGCTCGAATATTCAGAACTATTGATCTCTGCAAAATAATTTCCAATTTTATCAGATTCCCGAATTATTCCGAGATCCGGTTTCCCCAAATACTCCCTGATAAAATACCCTTTGTTTCCCGAACCTCTCAGAGTATATTCCGTTTCCTAATCTCCTCCAAGTGTTCTCCGAATCCCACAATATATTCCGTCTCCCGGATCCCCACTACATATATTCTTTTTCTATTTACTTCCAAATACTGTTCGATTCCCAATATATATATTTATACCTATGTATATATATGTATGAATGTATATACCCTCAATATTCAGAATAGTCGTTTCATCCTAAAACCACTTGGTCTCCTCTATTCTAAATAAATATTCCGATTCTGAAAATATCTCGTTAATCCCGAGTTCCAAAAATAATCTAAAAAAACCCGCTCCTTTTTCCCTTTTCTCTTTTATTTTCCCTCTCCTTTTTCCCTTTTCCCTGTTTACCTTCTTGCTCCTGGCCTCCTCTTTCTTCTCGTCTCCTTCCTCTGTCTCTCTCTACGTCCAGCCCGAGCCGGCCTGCTCCAACCCCGAGCCGCCCGGGCCAAGCCCCTCCTCGGCCGAGCTCCTCCAGGCCCGGCCTGCGCTCGGCCTACCACCGCCGCTCCCTTGGCCCGCCGCCACCACCGCCGCCCGGCCCAAGCCAGCCCCTGCGCCTCCGCCCCGTAACGGCCACCGCCGAACCCGCCGCCGCCCCTATATATGCCTCAGCCGCCAGCCCTGTGCCCTAGCCGGCTCTGCTCCTCTCCACGCCACCAGGCCGCCGCCGTCACCCCGTCACGCCGCCCCAGCCATGCCGCCGCGCGTCGAGCCCGCCTTGCCGCGTCGCCTCGTCTTGCGCAGCCGCCGCCCCCGTTTGCCCGTGTGTCCAGAGCCGCCAGGAAGCGCCGTCGCCCTGTGTGCCGCCTCGCCAGGCCGCCGTCGCCCCTGCACGCGCCCCTGCCCGCCGTGCCGCCGCCACAGGAAGCCGCAGCCGCCTTGCTCTGCTTTCCCCGAGCCGATGCCCTGCTTCCAGTGCCCCGCCTGCAAGCCGCCCTGCTGTCCAGCGTCACCTTCACCGGGCAGCCGTCGCCATCGTCGCCTCTGTGGCCGAAGCCCGCCGCTGGTGAGCATCCTCGTAGCCGCCTCCCTCCTCCTCTGCCTGTTGTCGTCGTCGTCGTCTATCACCCGTGCGCCGTTCTCTCCAGTACTGTCGTCGCCGCCCTATGTCTTCCCCATCTGCCGCCGTTGCCTCTGCTCGTGCCTCCGCCGACTGCCTTTGCCGCTGCTGCCGAACACTGCCTCCTCCGGTCTCGGTGAGCCCCGAAGCTTCCGCCCCTCTTCGTCATCTCCCTCCACTCCGGCGTCCCTCGGCGTCTGCTGCCGTCCGTCGTCCCGAGGCCGATGCGCCCCTTCCTTGAAGTCATCGCCACCTGCCGCCGAGGAGCCGCCGTTGTCGCGTCGCCTTGCTGCATGCCGCGACGCCATGCCTGAGCCGCCAACCGCTGTGCCTGCTCCACGCGCTGCCCCGTGCTGCCGCCGTTGCCAGACAGTCATCGCCGTCGTCATCTACACCGGCGCCTCGTCTTTTTCCCGTGTTCGTCGTTGTCGTCGCCGTCGGTTCCACCATCGTCGTCTCCTCCCCGGCGCTGCCGCCCGTTGTGCCCTGCCCTAGGTCGCCACCCCTGTTCCCGTGCACCGCTGTCGTCTGGTTGTCGAATTCCGCCGTCCCGAGCCGTCGTCGTCTTGCCTGCCGCTGGCGAACCTGCTTGCCGGACTTGCACGCCGCATCCCCTCCTCTCCACTCCAGGCCGACGACACCATTGCATTGCCCCATCTCTCGTCGGTCTCGGCTCGCCAACGCATCGCCGTCGTGGCACTATCAATCGCCGTCATTGTCGAACCCCCCGGCCGTTGCCGGCGTGTCTCCCGTGCTACGCCTTGGACGGCCGAGCTCGATTGGCTCCACGGCGTGCCACTGCTGCATGGACCCCAGCGAATATATCTTCAAGCCATCCCGGTCGTCTAACCTTTGAGACCTAATTCGGGCCGTCCAATCCACATAAAATTCTAAGCCGATCCCAGCCGTCAGGTTGGATCCATATGTCGCAATCCAGTACCACGTCAGCCCTAGCCACCTCAGCTGCCACTTCGGTTGCCACCTCATCCCCTTCGGCCACATGTTATCCACCTCAACATTCCATTCGTCCCTCCTATTTCTAAATCCATGAACCAAGTCCACCATATGCCTGGTCACTGATCATGGATCCCATATCTCAGCATTTATCCAAAATAATTAGTTTTAATCCGAACATCTAGAGAATATTCTCGAGAATATTCTTTTCCAATTCTTTTCGGATTTATTCCAAATTCAATATTCCAAAAGCCATATCTTTTCCATTTGAAGTCCGAATCGACCCGTTATTCTTCCTAAATTATCTAAAATCATAATTCACTTGTTTATGTATTTTTATGTATTGTTTATTTGAAGTTTCTTAGGATTTATTATTGTTTTGTGTGTAGTTGCGTACTATCGTCGATTCGGAAGACTTCGGAGTCTGCAGAAGAGTTCGGAAGATCATTTGAAGACTTTTGCGATTGCAAGGCAAGTCACACGACAATCTCCTTGAGCATGTTGATCCCGTTTGCGAAAGCTATTTTATTTTAAAGTTATTGCATAAAATGCTTTAGAATGACATTATTACGGGTAATTATTTAATAGCCAATATTCCTTGATAATTATGGCCATTTTGGTTATTGCTATCTATACCTTGATACCTTGGGTGAATAATACTGACTAGTTGGATGTTTAAGTATTTATCTGGCTAGATTATTTAGGAGTTGCTTAGCCATGCCTAGAAACTGTAGTGTCATTTTATATGGAAAACTATTCATTCATTCTGATTAATTAATGATTAATGGTGATATTTTCACGACGCTTGGTCGTGGTTGATGAATTGACTATATCAACTAAAACTTGCCTGAATGGTGGGTTGTGAGCACCAGGGTTGTGTATGTTGCTAGTGGTGCTCATGACAATTAAGGACCGGTTCGCGGACTACTTGTTGCGAAGCAATACTCGTGCTAACCACAAGCCAGCATGGGTAATGGTAGGATCCAATGTGTAGTACGTTCAACCGGGGTCCACCATGGTGTGTTGTGGCTATGTCAATAAGACCACCATGGTTGCGTCAATAAGTCCATATCTTGGGCGTTGGATCGTTTCCCTGTTGGGGGCCTGATCAGCTCCTGCCGGAAACTGGTGGTCCAGCGGGTGGCTCCCTTGTTGTGCGGGTTACATAGAGGATCTTATCACAATTCCTTTCCAAGGTACCGTGGTGGTATTAAGGCACACAGTGATGTGTTGTGGAGTTGTGTCTTGTGGGTAAATTGGTACATCTCTGGCCAGAGTAAAACTATTCGAATAGCCGTGCTCGCGGTTAATGAGCGGCCTAGCAATGTTTCTGTGATTAGTCCCACACTATTTAATAATGATGATAATTGATGAAATATTGATAGCTCCTGTTTGGAGATGTTATGGTTTGGGCCTGAACTGCGTTGGAGCGCTGTTCAGTGGTTGATTCAATACTGATATTAATTAAACTATAATGTTTTCAATGATTTTAAATGCAAATGTTTTAAATGTTGTTTTATGCAAATAAGCCATATTATGCCTTTCCTTTGGTATCCTGTTGCATTACATTGCATTCCCTAGTGTGGCTTGTTGAGTACGGTGGGTGGTACTCAGTCTTGCATTATTGCAATCTTTAGAGTGAAGTTTTGCGTGGAGGAGAAGATGGTGTTTGGCTTATACCCCAGTTGAGCTGCCTGTGGCTTAGAGCTGAAGCTACGCTAGTTGCCATTCCGCTGCTGTTTTCTTCTGTGTGAGGACTAAGTGCCTCTGTTGTAAGTATTTATCGTTATTTCGTTTTGGTTATGTTTATCAAATTGTCAATTTGTGTACCTCGGCTGATTCTTGGACGAGGATTTATTGCACAAATTAGCTTTGGAAATTCTGGTGAATTTCTGGGCGTGACAGGTTAGGGCGGAGAAAGGAGACGCGGCGTGGCGGAAATGGCCGGCCGGAGAGGATGAAGAGAGCCAGAACTCACCGTGCGCGAGGGCGGGGCGTTTCGGCAAACTTCGGCTTCGACAGAGTGGCGGCCGACGAGCGACACGGCACGGCGGAGACTATGGCGGTGGCGGTGTGGCTTGGCGGAGTCGGGAACGGTGGTGAGCGACGGCCGGAGTCGGTGGAAAGCGGCAGAGGCTCAGGTGCGCGGTGGCGACAGTGATTTAGGGCATGGGGAGGCTCGGCGTGTTGGGGAAAAGGCGGAGGAGAGGGCGGGAAGGCTTTTTATGCACGCGGGCGAGCGAGATCGAGGCCGAACAGCTCCAGTCGTGCTCCGGGTTGAGGGCGGCGGCATCGGAGACGTGCGCGGGATTCGTGAGAGAGAGGGGACGAGGACATCGGAGGACGTGGGGAGTGGGCGCGGACTCGGTCCCGCTCTGTTTGAACCAGAGGCAGGCGCGGGAGGAGGAGGGCGCGGGCGCCGATCAGACAGCGGAGGGGATTTTTCCCCTCCGCCCGATTCGAACGGAGGTAGAAGACGGGGGTGACAGGCGGACCTGGCCTGTGAGCGGGAGGCGCGCGGGCATGGGCGAGCGCCCAGACGAGCAGGGCCCAGCGCACACAGAGAGAGCGAGCGGGAGCGGCGGCTGAATGCTAGGGCCCGCGGGGAAGCAGGCACATGCGGGATTGGCCGGCCCAGCGCAGAGAGAAGAGGCCAGGGGGCACGCGGAGAGGCCGGCACAGGAGCGAGCCGGCGGCCTAGGGAAAAACAAGAGAAAGAAAAAGAGAAAAATTTTCCAGGGCGATTTTAATTCCAGTAAGCGTTTTTCATTTATTAAAAATAGTTCCTGTGCTCTGAAAATTCCACTAAAAATCCAGTTAATGTATTTTGGCAAAGAGAACATAAGAAAAATATTCCCGGCCTTGTTAATATATTATTTCGCATTTCACATATTTAATTAATTCCTTTTGCCATTTAAATTTATTTTTCTTGGGCATTTTCTCAGGAAGAATTTTGTGTGGCTAAAATTAGGGTGTGACAAACCTACCCCCCTTAAACGGAATCTCGTACCCGAGATTCGGACGTGTTGGCGAAGAGGTGGGGATAGGCGGACTTCAGTTCATCTTCTTGCTCCCAGGTGGCTTCTTCCTCTGAGTGATGGCTCCACTATACTTTGCAGAATCTGATTACCTGGCTTCTAGTGTTTCTTTCACTGATCTCCAGGATCCGAATTGGTTTCTCCACATAGGTGAGGTCTTCCTGGATCTCAATCTGTTTTGGATCTGCTTGTTCCACGGGTATCCTCAGACACTTCTTCAGTTGTGACACGTGGAACACATCGTGTATACCTGTCATTGAAGCTGGGAGGCTCAACTGATATGCCACTTCACCTTTACGGGCTAGCACTTGGTAGGGTCCCACGAAGCGAGGTGCTAACTTCCCTTTGGTTTGAAACCTGTGTACCCCTCAGAGTGGTGTGACACGAAGATACACGTAGTCTCCTTCCTCGAAGCTTAGGTCTCGTCGACGGTTGTCGGCATAACTCTTCTGTCTGGATTGAGCTGTCTTTAAGCGCTCCTGTATTATGGCCACCTTCTCTCCTGCCTCTTTGAGTGCGTCTGTTCTGAATACCTGGTGTTCACCTGTCTGGTCCCAGAAAAGGGGTGTACGACACTTCCTGCCATACAGAGCCTCGAATGGTGCCATCTACAAGCTGGCTTGGTAGCTGTTGTTGTACGAGAACTCCGCGTAGGGTAAGCTCTTATGCCATGTTCCTCCGAAGTCCAGTGCGCAAGCCCTCAGCATATCCTCCAATATCTGATTGACCTTTTTAGTCTGCCCATCTGTCTGTGGATGATACGCTGTGCTGAAGTTCAGTCAGGTTCCTAATTCTGCTTGTAACTTCTGCCAGAATTTAGAAGTGAACTGGCTGCCACGATCGGAGACGATCCTCTTGGGTACTCCGTGCAGACACATTATACGAGCCATATACAGTTCAGCCAGTTTCTTACCCGAATACGTTGTATGCACCGGGATGAAATGTGCAACCTTGGTGAGTCGGTCGACGATCACCCAGATTGAGTCATACCCCGACGATGTGCGGGGCAATCCGGTGATAAAATCCATTCCAATCTCTTCCCACTTCTACTCTGGGACCTTGAGCGGCTGTAACAGTCCAGCAGGTCATTGGTGTTCTGCTTTGACTCGCTGGCACACATCATAGAGTGCCACGAATTCGGTGATTTTCCTTCTCATGCTGGCCCACCAAAACTTTGACTTAAGGTCTTGGTACATCTTTGTGCTTCCAGGGTGAATGGAGTACTGCGTCTCATGGGCTTTCCGGAGTATTAGGTCTTTCAGTTCTTTATTCTCTGGAACGCACAAATGCTCCCCCATCCATACTGTCCTGTTTTCATCTTCCATAAAACCCTGAGCCTTTCCGACTCTCATGTTCTTCTTAAGTTCTTTGATTTCTAGATCATTCGCTTGTGCCTCGTGAACTTGATCAAAGAGCGTGGGCCGAGCCTCTAGGGCTGCCACGAATCCATGTTCGACAATGCCCAGATTCAAGCATTCAAATTCTTGCCGCATTTCCTTGCACAATGCCTCTGCTCGAGCAGTGTTGCAGTAACTTCTCCTGCTCAAGGCGTCTGCCATGACATTGGCTTTTCCCAGGTGATAATGTATTCCCACATCGTAATCCTTAATCAATTCCAACCACCTTCTTTGGTAGAGATTCAGATCAGGCTGGGTGAATATGTACTTCAAGCTCTTGTGATCCGTGTAAATCTTGCTGCGATTACCAATAAGGTAATGCCGCCAAATCTTTAGCGCATGGACCACAGCGGCCAGTTCCAGGTCGTGTGTTGGGTAATTGCCCTCATGAGGGCGTAACTGACACGATGCATAGGCTACAATTATACCTTCTTGCATCAACATGCATCCTAGCCCTTGGCGGGATGCATCACAATATACCTGGAAATCTTTCTTGGGGTCTGGTAAGATTAGGACCAGTGCCGAAACCAACTTCCTTTGAGTTCTTCAAAGCTGTGATTGCACTCTGACGTCCAGACAAACTTCACATCCTTCTTTAGTAATTGTGTCATAGGTCTGGCAATCTTTGAGAAGTTCTCGATGAACCAGCGGTAATACCCCGCAAGTCCAAGAAAACTCCGCACTTGTGTCACTGTCTTAGGCTGTTTCCAATTGGTGACGGATTCCACGTTCGTTAGGTCCACGGCAACTCCCTGGGCAGTGATGATGTAACCGAGGAACTGCACTTCTCTCAGCCAGAAGTCGCACTTGCTGAACTTGGCGTACAACTGGTGCTCTCTCAGCTTCTCAAGAACCAAACGAAGATGTTGCTCATGCTCTTCTGTTGACTTCGAGTAGATCAGGATGTCGTCGATGAAAACTACCACGAACTTATCCAGAAACTCCATGAATACCTTGTTCATCAGATTCATGAAAAAGGCAAGCGTATTTGTCAGTCCGAAGGACATAACAGTGCACTCGTACAGCCCATACCGCGTGGTGAAGGCTGTCTTCGGTATATCCTCTTCTCGAATTCTCAGCTAATGATAGCCTGATCGCAGGTCTATCTTGGAGAAAATGGTGGCACCCTCCAATTGATCGAACAGATCATCAATCCTCGGCAAAGGGTACTTGTTCTTAATGGTGACATCGTTCAGTGCCCGATAGTCCACGCACATCTGTTTTGTCTTGTCTTTCTTTTCCACGAAGATGACTGGTGCTCCCCAAGGTGATGTGCTTGGTCGGATGTAGCCCTTCTGTAGCAGATCGTCGACCTGCTTCTTGACTTCCGCCATCTCGTTCGGTGCCATTCTATACAGCCTCTTGTATATTGGTGCTGTTCCAGGTGCCAAATCAATCCTGAATTCAATTTCCCTTTCTGGTGGCATCCCTGGTAGGTCTTCTGGGAACACATCCTGGTATTCCCTCACTATTGGAATGTCCTCTATCTTCCTTCCTGGTTTCATCCTGTCTTCCGACGGTTGCACTGCTGCGACCTGATTCAATCTTGCTTCCTGATGCAGCGGCACAGGTGACTGTTATGGTGCGGTCCGTGTAGTTGATCACCCCTTTGTGTTGGGTCAACCAATCCATCCCTAGGATAACATCTAGGTCTTTGTATTCCAAGAGGATAAGATTGGCTAGAAAAGGTGATTCTTAGATTTCTAGGCTCACGGAAGGGCTATAGTGAGCAGTTATCATGCGGTTCCCAGGTGTATAAACCCTCATGGGGATTTTAAGTTCCACTACTTTTATCCCATGTGCCCCCACAAATTTCTTGGATATAAAAGAATGTGTTGCACCAGAATCAAAAAGTATGGTTGCAGGTATTGAGTTCACAAGAAACGTACCCAATACCACTTCCGGTGTAGTCTATGCCTCTTCCGCAGAGACATGGTTGACGCGCCCCTTCATCACCTGTTGATTGGCATTCGGGTGCTGGGGAGCTGCAGGCCTAGATCCCATCCGCCTCGGCTTCGGACACTTGTCGGCGAAGTGACCCGGTTCATTGCAATTGTAGAAGATGTAGTTCTTGCCCCCGTTGTCTTTCCGTGGCTGACCCTACTGTACTGGCGCCATTGGTGGGCGTGGAGCGGACTGACGGTTGTACTACTCGCTGTTGCTGCTACTTCCAGAGTGCCCCGGGTGGATCATGGTGGCCGGTCCACCTTGCTGGCCCAACATCATCCGTGGCCTCTGATGCTGTCCTTGGTGAGTCCGGAACTGGGCAGCCTTCCTCTTGCGGTCCACCTTGTTGTGCTGGCTTTCCTGGCGGATCGCTTTATCCACCAGCTTCTCAAAGTCTGGGTAATCGCTTGAGAGGAGCTGATTGGTTAGCTCATCATTCAATCCGTCCAAGAACCTCTCTTGTCTCTCCGCGTCGGTGTGGACATCCTCAGGCGCGTAGCACGCCAGGCGGTTGAACTCGTGGAGGTATTCTGTGACCGTCCTGTTTCCTTGGACCAGGTCTCTGAACTCCCTTTTCTTTTGTGCCACATTTCCTGCCGGAATTTGAGACTTCCGGAAATTGTGGCAGAATTCTGTCCAAGTGACCTCCGTGGTAGCGGTGCGGGTCACCAGGAAGTTGTCCCACCAAGCTGATGCAGGACCTTGGAGCTGGTGGGTGGTGAAAGCGACTTTCTCTTGGTCGTTGCACTGGAGGAGGTTGAGCTTCTTCTCGATTGCCAACAGCCAGTCGTTGGCATCTATCGGGTTGGTGGTGCTGGAGAAGGTTGGCGGCCTGACCCTCAGGAACTCAAGCAGCTTGGACTAAGGGGCAACGGCCGGGTTGGGTGGTTACTGGTGTTGCTGCTACATATTGTTCTGCTGCATCTGTTGCATCATCATGGCCAACATTTGGTTCTGGTTGGCTATAACCTATGCCAATGTCGGGTTCTCCGGTAGCGGTGGTGGCACATGGTTGGGTGCTCCCTGATTCTGAGGTGCTCCTTCCCGCTGGTTAGTAGCGCTGGCATCGCTGGCAGCACGGGTACCGCTCCTTGTGTTCAACATCTGAAGGGGAGAGAAAACAGTGGAAGGGAAGGAGGAAAACAGGCGGCTCAGAAACGGGAGTGATAATTAAGTGGCTGAATTAAATTAACTAAAATTTTGGTTGGAAACATAAGGAAAATCAGTGCAACTCCTAATTACGGCAGACATACCACAATAGACGGTATGCCACCACTAACCCCAAACAAAACAAACATTCCTAACATTACAACTAAACAGGAAATCAAACTAAGAAAATGACAAAACTAAGGGTGGCGCGTCTAATGCTCCGAGCGGCTTCGGTGGTCATCTGAGTTGTACTTCGGCTCCTGCTCATCGCCCACCTCGTCGTCGGTGCGGCCCCTGGATCTGCCCATGTAATCCACACTTCCGTGGGCCGAAGAACTGGCCTCGCTGCGGGTGCGGGACCCGCTGAAGGAGCTGCTGTCGTCGGTGGAAGTGAAACCCCCATGGATGCTGGTGCCTCTCTGAGAGCCATCGTCACCTGACGACACGCTGATCCATCCACCCGTTTGTGCTGGCACTGGGGCTGGAGCTGGCGCTGGAGATGGTGTTGGAGCTGGTGGCGGTGGTGGTGCGTGTGGCCCGTTCCTGGGGGCCAACTGAACACGCATAGGAGGAAGGGTCCTTTTCCTTGGAGTCAGTCGGATCCTGGCTCCACCGGGTGGCGGCTGTCCCTTGAGTTCCATGACCTCCTTCTTCAGGCGGTCGATCTGGTTCTGGAGTCCCATGATGGTCGTCCTGTTGGCGTCCTCCCGGTCGTGAGCTACACGCACCCAGTTGGCGTGCATGTAGTCCATGGCCAACATCGCCCGTCTCATGTGGACGATGGTGGTGTCGTTCTTATCGTCTGCCAGCTGAAACACGCTGTAAGTCTGGTAGTGCGCTCGGCAGGGGAGGTAGCAGTAGGCAGTGGTGCAAAGGGTAGCGTGGTGCTTCCGTCGTAGCTCTCCAATCAGGCGGAAAGCGGCCTCCTGGCAGGCATGACTGAAGGTGTGCCCACCAACCTCGACTTCCATAGCAGGTAGGAAGTACATTTCGCCTGGTAGCTCCAAGCGAACCCAGTGTGGGAGTTCACCCTCCATGGGCTCCACTGCAGTGTACTCTAGGGCATGGCTGTACCCCAACGTGAAACTCATCATCCGAAGTTCTTCCACAAAGCCGCCCATGTCTGTGCCACGCTGGTTGGGGAGGTTGTCCATCTATAGAAGGCAAGGAGGGGAATCAATGTATGCTCAGATCCAAATAAGGGAATGGTAAATAATTTGGAAACAACAACGATTTTTTTGCAGAAAATAATTTTGTAAGTAAATTTGAGACTGACAAAATACCATTGCGAAACCAAATAATACCAATTAAAATTTCATATAACAATTGCAAAGCAAATAAAAATTTTTTATGCATGCCATAAATCATACCTTCCCCTTGACCAACCAGTGTTTTCCCAAAATTTGGACACCTATGCTAACCCATGAATAAAAATTTTTAACTCCAGATTTAACTTGACTCAAAAGTTTCCATCGAATAAACGGCCAAGATTTTATCCCAATCCGCGAACGAATTCCCACTTTTCCCAAAATAACTCCAAATGTGAGAGCATATGCAAGTGAGAATTTCAGAGGGCTATTAGGGTTTCCATTTGGCTGGTCCTACGGTCAAGCTCGGCTCTGATACCAACTTGTAATGCCCAGAAATTCGCCACCGAAATTCTGAACATTCCTGTGTATTAAATCCCTGCCCAGGAAAGCTAGGGTACACAAATCCAAGTTGCCATACAGAGTGTCTTACAAACAGAGTAAAATTATATTACAAAAATACAGCAGAAAAGATAAAACATAGTCTATAGACAGCGGGTCCATCAGCAGCATCCATCCCACAAGAACCTTGACGGCGGAGCTAGCCTATTCCTCGGGATGATCCTCGTCAAACGCGTTCTCCAACACTGAGGGGGGAAAAGAGAGCAAGGCTGAGTACCACCCACAGTACTCAACAAATCACACCCACAATTATGCATATGCACAGGGTACAAAGATGGACTAAGGTTTGTTTACGTAAAAGCAGTTGCAAACGGTAGTAGTTCGCAAACAGTAAAAAGTTGATTAATTTAACAACATTAATTCTCCACTGATTAACGTTACACCACGTTAACCATGCCCAACCATTCCCAACTGATTGACGTTACACCACGTCAACTAGTCTCCACTGATGAACGCTACACCACGTTCACCAGACTCCTCCAGTTACCGTTACACCACGTTAACCGGACTCCACTGATTAACGTTACACCACGTTAACCAGTCTCCACTGAACAACGTTACACCACGCTGACCAGTTTTTCCTGATCAACGCTACACCACGTTGACCGGGCCGCCCTGATGAACGTTACACCACGTCCACTAGGTGTCACTGATGAGCGTTACACCACGCTCACCAGTCTCCACCGATTAGCATTACACCACGCTAACCGACCACCCCCGATCAACTCAACCACGTTGACCGGACTCAACACCTTCCACCACACCAGTTTCATAAAACCAGATTAATTATCTAAAGGTGAGACTAATCATGGTGAGTTTTGGCCAATGTGCCCATAACCGCGGGTGCGGCTATTTGAATAGATTTACTCTGATCAGAGGTGTATAACTGTACCCACAAGACACAGCCCCACACACGTTCCCGTGTGCCAGTGCATCACCACGATGCCCGGTGAGAGGCTGTGACAGGACCGTTCACGAAACCTCTCCCTAACCATCCACACCACGCTGAGGTTGCACCTGCCGACAGGGCACGCCATATTGGCCAGGCTACCCCCCTTGCGCCACGGTGAATCCGGAAGCCGATCAACCCTACCCCAGGCCGACCCAACTCCATCACACCCACCCTCTTCTTCGATGCCTAGGAGAGGGAGAAGAAACACTTCAAGCCCAGCCGTTGCCCACGCTGGCTTGTGGAAAGTACGGGTAGTTGCCCAAGTGGTTCCTGCGAACCGGTCCTTAATTGCCATGGGTGTGACAAGCAAAACCATACACCCACAGCCCACCATTTAGGTCCAAGTTTAGTGATTTTAACATCAACCTATCCGGAGTTCCATTTTAGCGAAAAATGGGTACAAAGTGATCAAGATAACAATGCGACTTGCCTTGCTCCGGCTCGATGTACTCGGCAACGACATCGTAATATACAGGAGGGTCACCAACGTCGGATTCTATAACAAACAATGCATAAATAATTAAAAATAGTACATGTGGGCAATAAAACATGGGCTAAAAGTATTTTTAATGAATTCTTGGCATTTTTCTGGATTTAATGAAATTTGAATGGGCTTAATCGGAGTTCGTATGAATTAGTTATGATTTATTGAAGTTTTACTGTGTTTTCTAATGCAAATATAATTAATAAGCGATTTATTGTGCATTAACATGATTTATGGCGTCACCTGAGGGAGAGGCGGCGCCGACCAACAGGCCTCACCCGGCAGGGACTCGAAGGCGCCGGCGCACGGTGGACTCGGTCCACCGAGCCGGAAACAGGTGCGCCACGTGGCACACATGTGGCGGCAGCATGGCGGCCACGCGGGCGGCCCCGATTTGCCACCCGGTGGATCGGACGGCCCCAGGGAACGGCGGCCACGCCGGCCATCCCGAGTGGGAGGCGGCGGCGCACACGCGACCCGATGGTTGCCGGCGGCGACCACACGGCGCGGCGGCGGCACGCGGGAAGGCAAAATGGAACGGGGAGTCGGCGGGGATTCTCACCGGTGGCTCGCGGCGACGAGAGGACGACGGCGGCGATGAGGTAGCGGCGGCGGCTTCGGGACGACGTCGGCGACGGGAGAGCGAGGAGCAGTTGCCGAAGAGCGCTGGGAGAAGGGGAAAACGTGAAGGGGGTTAGGGCAGAGAAAGGAGACGCGGCGTGGCGGAAATGGCCAGCCAGAGAGGATGAAGAGAGCCGGAACTCAGCGTGCGCGAGGGCGGGGTGTTCCGGCGAACTTCGGCTTCCACGGAGTGGCGGCCGACGAGCGACACGGCACAGCGGAGACTATGGCGGTGGCGGTGTGGCTTGGCGAAGTCGGGAACGGCGGCGAGCGACGGCCGGAGTCGGTGGAAAGCGGAGAGGCTCGGGTGCACGGTGGCGACGGTGATTTAGGGCACGGGGAGGCTCAGCATGTTGGGGAAAAGGCGGAGGAGAGGGCGGGGAGGCTTTTTATGCACACGGGCAAGCGAGATCAAGGCCGAACGGCTCCAGTCGTGCTCTGGGTTGAGGGCGGTGGCGTCGGAGACGTGCGCGGGATTCATGAGAGAGAGGGGACGAGGACGTCGGAGGACGTGGGGAGTGGGCGCGGACTCGGTCCCGCTCCGTTTGAACCAGAGGCAGGCGTGGGAGGAGGCGGGCGCGGGAGCCGATCAGATGGCAATCCCCTCCGCCTGATTCGGACGGAGGTAGAAGACGGGGTTGATAGGCTGGCCCGGCCTGTCAGCGGGAGGTGCGCGGGCGCGGGCGAGCGCCCAGACGAGCGGGGCCTAGCGCACAAAGAGAGAGCGAGCGGGAGCGGTGGCTAACGGCTAGGGCCCGCGGGGAAGCAGGCGCACGCGGGATTGGGCCGGCCCAGCACAGAGAGAAGAGGCCAGGGGACGCGCGGAGAGGCCGGCACAGGAGCGGGCCGGCGGCCCAGGAAAAAAAGAGAAAGAAAAGAGAAAAGATTTTCCAAGGCGATTTTAATTCCAGTAAGCGTTTTTCATTTATTAAAAATAGCTCCTATGCTCTGAAAATTCCACTAAAAATCCAGTTAATGTATTTTGGCAAAGAGAACATAAGAAAAATATTCTCGGCCATGTTAATTTATTATTTTGCATTTCACATATTTAATTAATTCCTTTTGCCATTTAAATTTATTTTTCTTGGGCATTTTCTCAGGTAGAATTTTGTGTGGCTAAAATTAGGGTGTGACACAGCCAAGACATATCGGCGACGTCTTCTTTGGCAATGGTGTGGTGGTCACGGCGGTGTTGACGACTGCGGCACTAGGTTTAGAGTTTAGGTTTCGAGGTGGGGTTGGGGTGGGACCGTTGGGGGAGGGGGAGGGGGGTTCACTGGGCAGAGGGATGGCTGTGGCAGCGGTTAGAACGACGGTGCGTGGCGGGCAAGGGAGGACGGCGAGGTGGCGGCACCGGAGCCGTGGGATGGAGGCCGGCGGTTGGCAAGGTTGGCGGCAAAGAGTGGTTAGGAGGCAGAGGCTACGAAGGTAGATCCGGCGGGTGGCCTGAGACGAGGAAGGACTAGCGAGGCGGAGGCTTTATGTCGTCGGACTTGGAGAAGAAGAACAACATAGGGAGGGGGAGAGAGGAGGCTAGTATAGTAGGGCTCGCCGGCGATGTTGGCGCCTTCCGGCACTGGTGAGCTCGGGGGGCGGCATGTTGGGGACAGGGACGGCGACGGCTCGGTGCTTGCACAGCGGAGAGGACGAGAAGAGACTAGGAGAGCGCTATGGGAGGACGGCACGGGGGTAGGGGTGGGGTAAAAGAGATAAGGTTTATTGTTCATGCACAAATCTTTACGCGATCTATCCAGAATTCAATTGAATTTTTTTCAGGCAACTGAGAATTAGATAGCCCCTTCTTGCCAAATATCATACACATGGCAACAAACGCTTTGACTTAAGTAATAGGAATTTAATAAGATCAGGGGTTTGTCACTCCCTCTCTTTAGAGTGTGTCAAGGTACTAGTCACATATGCAGATGTGTGCGTGTGGTATGTATACATGTACATCTTTCGTGTAATCGAGAAAAAGAGAGCAATATATCCTGAGAATTTCCATTGCAAATGGACCGAGTTGGGCCAGCCTGGATGGCAAAACAGCAGCAGCTACTGGGCTATATGAATGGGCTTCGGCCCAGACGCTACACTAGTAAAGCGAGACGCTTCTTCTCTTCTCTCCTGTGGTGTGCTCGCTAAGCTAAACCCTGGAGAAGAGAATCTGCAGTGAGCGAGCGGGCGGGAGGGCGGGGAAGCAAGTAGCATTGGGGTTTCTCGCCTCCAGATCTCGGTCTCCGGCGAGCCGGCGAGGACCAAGGCTCCGGAGCTCTCGATCGCCTCCTCTTCCCTCCCGCAACCGCCGCGCGAGCAAGCAGCACCTGGTCTGGGGAGAAATTGCTCTCTCTCTCTCTCTCACGCTTATCCCCTATCGTTTCCTTCGAGTTGATAACCAACCAGGTTGCCTCCGCCGGAAGATCGATGGAGGGGAAGCGTCGTTCCACCTCGCCGTGCATCGTGCTCGGAGTCGGGGACACCGCCATCACCGTCGATGCCGCAGCGGTGCGTCCTCCGATCCTTCTCCTGTCTGGTCCCTTAATTTTAATTTGCCGTCGCATTTATTTCTCGGTTCGGTTGGTTCACGATTCGATGCGCTCGTGCTCCTAGTTTCGCTTTTCGCTCAAGAGCTTTTATCTGGGGTTAGGTAGCCGCCTAATTAACTGGTTGATTGGATGATGCCGCGAGCGAGAGCAAGTTTCTCTTCCCTTTGGCTGTCGCCTTGTCGGATGCCCTTGTTTATCGAGCAGCATTGTGCTGCCTGTTCAATTTGGACCATTGCTACAAAATCGTCCTGAGAATAGATTTATAGTTCATCGCACAACAGTGAACAGTTTGCCACGTCACCTGAAACCAGTGCATTATATTGTACTCCCGTTTTAAAAGTTATACTCGATGGATTACTGCACCTACTTGAATCCTGATATGCTAACTGATGCAATGATCTTATGAAGCACATTGGGTTTACGATTAATTGGTTAAGAAAGGATCTCAATGTTGTGTTTAGTACTGTTGTTTTGTACCGTTGTGGTCTACATGTTGTGGTTTGTCATTTCATTATTTTGGGTATTTCCTAGCTTTGTACCGTTGTTTGGTTGACTTACTGTAGTCGTCGCAACAGATTTATAGTACCTGTTTTATTTTCCAGGTGGTGTGCTGTGAGTGTTCTCCAATTAGCAAGGGACGCATTGTTCTTTCTAGTAATTTAGACTCAGGAAAAGGTAAATCCTTCATTGATCCTGCATTCAGTATGCTTGATAATTCAAGGTGCATGCCTGTACATAAAGTACTTTATTCATTCCCCGTGCACTCTTCGATGGGATGAGTTATTTGTTTGCTTATCATGCTACGCATTTGAATCACTCTCTTGCTCACAAAGGCAGATAACCTGGTTAGTAGCTACCTGTACACATTTGCACATAAAGTTGTTTTGCTCCTTATGATGTGGTGAATTAGTGCTCACCACCATTACACTGTTTAATTGGAAGCTTTGTTAGGGAGGCAAGGGGAGCATCATGGTCAGTTCAGAGATACCTTATCCCGGGAAGGGGCAACATGCCAACACCACCCTCAGAATTCTATATATCATATATATAATTCTCCTTTCTAAAAAATACGTGTCCTTTTCCCAAAAATAAAAGAGCTTACCCCATCTGATAATACCTTATTCCGAGAAGGTTCAATAGCACCCTAAAATCCTGTATATCACATATATTCCTGGGTGTTGTTTTCCCAAAAAGAGTAGTGCTTGCCCCATCTACTGTATTTCACTGATTTGGAACGGCGGACTGATAGTGGATCACTTTCTGAATTGTTAATTATGCAGCAATTTTTTTTCTAGCCAATAACCATGCAGTTCTGATATGGCAGCATACTGTTGTACTGATATTGTCTCACATCTACGAGTCATTGAAAAGGCATTATGAGGTCATTTATGTGCTCTTGTCGGATTTTGGATTCCAAGCTCACCACCTTTTTGTTTGTTGATAGGTATCGGGCTGAATTTGAGTCATGAGATCGTAAATGTGGATCTTGAATTGAGTGATATGACTTGTACATTGGATTAACCTTTACATGTGATGTCTTATGTGCTGCCTTTTGCTGGCTGGTATGTTCTGAATTGTGATATTTGTTAATATGTTTACTGTATGAACTTTAATCAGTGCATGTAGCTTAGTTGGTATTTATTTGAAGGATGTATAATTGCAGAATAAATGAGTTGAGAAGACTATGTGCATCATACCATCAGTTTCTCATATGTTGTTACTTTGCTTCATTGTTCAGTCCATAAAACCTATCTTACTCTGGCATTTGGGGAGTTAACTCTAGCAATATATTGGTTTAGTGGGTGACTGATGATGTTGAGTCTTTCGCCAATATACAGGATAAGGAGATTGACAATGCTGAAGTTGTTGCTACATATTGCATTGTCCTTCAGCATAAAGAGATGTATCCTGGGCCCTGTTGTTGTAAGTTTCAACATTTCTATTAAAAGTTGGTGTTGCTGGACTATTCCTACTTCATCACTAGGACTTCCGTCTAAAAAAACCTACTTCATCACTCACAGTGTAGCAAGAACTGTTTCTCTTTTTTGAAATGATTTGCACGAAACTGTAATAGGAATGTTTAACAATTAAATATTATAACTAAAATGAATCTCTATTTCAGTGCAGCTACTAGTCACTGCTTTTAGTCCTTGTGTCTACAGCACTTGCTATGCTAACAAAGGAAGCAATACTGCAAGTTTTAATACTGCTGCTGATGTTGCTGTGAGTTTTCTTGGATTTCATTCTGTTTCTCTGGCTATTGAGCAATACATTGTTTTTAGAGGGATTGTGGTTTGATTTGTTTTTCCTTCACAGGTTACTAAAGTTAATCGGAAATATGGGAATATTGTTACTGATGTTGCTGCGCGTCCACTCCAAACTCTTCACACGACTCAATTAGCTGATGAGAAAGGTGGTCTTATGGTTAGTTTTCTCACCCTATGCCCTAATTTTTTAACATGTTGTAACATAAATTGTTGTTGTTGTTTCATTAGTCAATATCTGCCTTCTTGGCACTTGTGATTTTGTGGGGAAAAGAAATTATGCTTTTTGGAAGTGAATCGAGTTTTTGACAAGACATTTCATATCTTTGGCCCTTCCCAGTCACACGCCTTCTGAAGTGGTTGCTATTGTGATCTGCAACAACAAATATATGACATTCTTCTCTCCTCTATTTTCATTATAAGGCAAACGCACCATGTGAAATAACTTCTGCTACAGAATGCACCTGCCCTCTGGAACTGCAAAGCATGTTGAAGGAGGAATATGTTGACCATTACAAGCTCTTTGACAGGCTGGTTGCGAAGGTGAGGTTTATACAATTATACTCATTCACACCTATGCTTCATCTATTTGAGTTTCAGGGGTCGTTTCAGCAGTAACTTTCTTGCTACACATTGAAATCTTTAGACTGGACTGACTTGTGAAAACCAGCAATCTTAGGAATGACAACAAAAAAATTTTCAGATGTTTCCCATGGTTGCAAGAGTCAAGAAACCAGTTTCCAGTTCAGAAGTAGATGCAGAGTTTGGTGTTGCTGCATATTCAAAACATGGCACAAGAACATTGAGTCCATTATTGAGAGGTACGCCCTATCCCTCAGCTGCTGAAGTGGATATGACTGCTGAACTTTTAAGTATGTTTTGAGGCTTTTTTATGATTTGTCATATATGTTTGGTAGTGGTTAGCTGTATGTCACATTTTCTGTTTTAATTCAATGTATTCAATTTAAGGGTGCTGCTTATCATTGCTGAAGAAAAATCACTGCAAACAGCTCACTAAATTGCTACGGTGAAGAAAATGTCCTTTTGTATATGCTGTAACAAAATTTCCTTACTATGATTTTTGTGCTTTTTGGATTTTGTAATATAATCTTTTGAGCCTATCTATGATATTTGTGCACTTTTATCCTTATACTAGGGTTTGGAAATAGTCAAGAACACGGTTTTTTTTTGCTGAAAATAATTCAAACCCATATGGGTGGTCTTTTTTTTTTTTCTTAACGGCCTAAATTATCATCATAATCCCTATTTTGGTTAGAGTTATATGTATCACTGCATGCTTCACATGGTCCAAATAACAGGATTTTGAAAACTTGTGGAAAATTTCCAAAAAAATGCTAGTGTGCATTGGAGCTTCATGCATATTTTAATTGCAACGTTGCCTCCAGAAACAGAAGTTGCGAGTTTCTGAGGAACACATAGACACAATGTTACTTCCACCAAGGGTCATGGTCGTGAGGCTTCTTCTGATCAGTTCCTGGATCCCACTTAAGATTGTGGATGGTTGGAGAAAGTGTAGGTCTTATTGGTTTTCTTCTAGGCTTCTTGGTCGCATAATGTGTTTTTTGGTTTTGTTTTGCTGGTGCTAGGCCTTGCCTGGTCACTGTTTTTGGTCATGTTCGGTCGTTTCATTTGTATTAGGTCATGTTTGGTCGTGTTGTGTAAGTCATGTTTGGTCGTTTTACCTGGCTATTTTGGCCTTTCTTCTCTCTTAATACAATGATACACAGATCTTCTGCATATTCGAGAAAAAAACAAAGTTGCTTCCCATAAGACAACAAAATAAGCCAACAACAAAAGGCTACAAACATGTCAAAACATAGCTAGTTTTCTTGAACCACCCATATGAAGTTTTTGTCCCCAAATAGTAAAATCTCTGTTTATCATGCCCAAATGATAGATGAAAAAAACACTAGGCATTAATTATATGGTGCCATGCTGTAACTGTTGATCAGTTTAGGTTCAGTAATGTTGATGTTATATAACAGAGAAAATTGAATTTTGTATATCTAGAAATCTTATAGCAGCTACAGTTCTAATTCTTGCTGACTGTATCTATTTTACCTTATGAGTTATGATTAGTTGATATTGATACCTTTATATTGTTTTTCTAACTTTTAGATATAATTTAACTAGTTAACACTTTTACTTAACTGCTCTAAATGTGTTTCTCTTTCTCCCATGTTTGTCAGTCCTTAAACCAAGTCAAGTGTGGGTTTTATTCCTGGTGATCCTTCTCTCAGTCTCCCCAGTCCATTCGTTTACACATGATGAAAGTGCAGAGATTGGTACTTGTCGCTTTGACAAGACGAGTGTTGCTACACTCTCTTGCAAACAGCCTGATGGGAAATGGAGGCCACCCTCAGTGACATGTTGCAATGCCTTGCTGAATGCAATTGATCATTTGCCAGCTAGCAATGAGAGGGGAGCATGCTGCCTGTGTCGCTATTTGCATCTAAGATACCCTAATGATGGACATGGATTGGTATCATCTTATGTTCTATGCCAGGGAAAGGATAGGCATATCGTCACAACATGGTCTTCTTTTCCAATTGGATCATGTCATACAGGTATACATTTCTGTTATCTTTACTATTCAATCTTGAGATCTGGAGTAACTTAGAGCCTCTAAACGTTTTTCTGCTTTGTTTTAATCAGTATGTGGGCAGGAAAAAGCTTCCTCTAGTGGAATGAGTAACCCTGTCCAAAAGAATCATCCTGTGGGAAATGTACATCGCACTGGCAGTAAGGTCTTCAAGATCCCTTGGATATTTGTTTCAGTGGCATTCTGCATGATATTACTTGTTTGCCTTTGGTACCTGCGGTTGTCTAAGCCAGCATCAAATGCATGCCAACCGCAGTCTCTTCCCTTGAACCGAAGTCGGAGGCTGTCTTCAGAGTGTGACCCATGGGCTGAGCGCAGGCGATCCTCTGGGAGGACGTTCATCGGCACAGCGACAGAGCGCAGGATATCATCTTTCATAGAAACTTCCCTGAACAGTTGAAGGATTGTGAATAACTTGGTTCTAAACAATTTCGTTCTTTTTTTTTTGATGGGCTGTGCTTTAATATGTTGGTATGATACGCTTTGTTGCGGATATGATGGTGTTTTTCTCAAGGATTGCACATACGTGAACATAACAATTCACAACTCTTATGGCCTAGATCGTTGTTTGAATCTAGCAAAGGTAGGAGCGCTGATATGCCAAAGAATGTTGTCTGAATATAATGGTCATGTTCAAGTGCAGCAAGTCTGTGACATAGTACAGCAGTTATACTGTCTAAAACCTGACAATTAGGAGTTCCAGGCTAGTATACAAAGATATTACAACTGTTTTTGTTTTGATGAAACTACTCACTTTGTCAACATGCCCCGGCCTTAAAGCCAAAGTTCATGGCTTGGATGTCAAAAACAAGCTTAAATGATCTGACAGCTCTGTTCCCTAGCATTTGAACCCCTGGGACACCTGCATCATCCGGCAGAAATGTGGAGCAAATTACATTATATGAGCTTTGATAGAATGCATTTTCCACTGGCAGCTTCAAGGTAGACCTGATAAGTTTCATCTCCACTGTTGGAAAGTCATTCCAGTTTGCTGAGCCACTGTTGGAAATGAAGCAAACCTTCCTTTCATCCCATCCCCTGGTATATCCCTTGGCTTGCATTTCCTTTGTCATCGCTCTGTCCAGTGCATCAAACACCGGTGATAAAATGTATGTATCAGCAGTGCCAGAATCAACAATTGTCATCTGGGAGGTATAGATATATGGATCAATTTCAAGCCGCATTCCATTGACCATCATATCAAGCTGCTGGATAGCATAAACTGGTTTATGATCATTGTAAATCAGTTTTGTCCACATAAGATTGAGATCTCTGGCATATGGTCCTATGGTCAGTGACCCTTCATTTTCATGATTTCTGGGGAAGCAGTAAGAAAATGCGGCATAATCTGTCTGCTGAGATACCTGGTTGAAAAATGAGTAACTTTTAGTCCCAAAACCAATTATACCAGCATTGACTCCACTGTAAAAATTATCTTCTCCACAGCCAAAGATGAAATCATCAATGCTGCTGCTGTTGCTGGCAAGAGTGAGCCTGTCTTTCCCTAAGTACCCAGCTGAATACTCTCCTGACCCATATCTTAAGCTGTAGAGACAAGCATCATTCTCTTCTACACAGCCATAGTCAACACCAAGGTCCATGTGCATGCCATGGCAGGCCTCAGTTGAACACCCAACTTTACTGTAAGTTGAGGAGTTGTAAGGGTTGTAAATTTGTCCAGCCTTTGCAGCTTGGTCATAGCATTTTATCTGACAATTTTGACATTGAACCCAGGAGAGAGTTGAGCCAGTGTCAATGGTGACAAGATTGAAAACAGGTGGTGTTCCAAGGCTGATGCCCATGAAATACTTGTTTCTGCGCATGCTGTCATCCCCTATTACTGTGGAGGAGTCTGAAGGTATGCTTGCTGTCTGGATCATTGTAGATATGAAGGAATTATTTATGTGGAACACATGGAATGTAATGGCTCCATTTGTGTCCAAACCAATACCTGTTATTCAGGAGAAAAACAGGACTCATGCATCAAGTATAAGAGCACATATAAGATATCTGATCAGAATTAGTGCGATTATTACGGGTAAACTACCTTTAGATAGTTGCAAAGGAAGTGCATAGTCTTGGTTTTGTGATGGTTATTGTATGCTTTCTCGTTTCATAAGTGTGTTTGTTTTTCATGATGCCATTTAATACGAAGGAAAATCCATATCTAGCTGAATTGCATTCTGATTGAATTGAATACAGTGCAAACTGCAAAATACGAACTATTGCACATGATGTTTACAAGACCATATATACATCATTTCTGACAGAAAAAAAAAGAGAACTAGCTCCTGCCAAGTTTTTCAAAAAAAAAAAAAAAAGATGATTACCATAGGTTGATGAAGAGCCTGGAGTACTAGTGCTCGTGCACAGTCGAATTGTGCAGCATAGCGCAATCACCAGGCCAGCCAAGAAGAGCTCCATCAACCATGCCGATCTGTTCACCATGTCTAGCTAGGTACCGAGTAATAAAATGTCTCTGTTTCTCCTATTTATATGAGTTTCTATTAACATGCAAAACATGATCACCACCTACCAATATGCATGCTCCAATTGCCAATATAACAGATATTTCATCACCATGAATATGTCATTTCTTACTGGGCTAATATCATTGGATTTTCTACTCTGTTTCTTATCCAACCAGGCATCCAGGCGTACACGAAGTCGAACCCAATCCCAATAAATTGCTGTCCTTCTGATTTACTATGTGTTTCAGGCACCGACGACCTTGTGCCCCATCTCTGCCAGCTTCCGTGAACTCTAGCCGGCAGCTTACATAAACTCCGGCGACGGTGACGGCAACGGTGGGGAGGTTTTTGGGTTGGGGTCCTGGTGGGAGGTTGGCGTGGATTCAAAAAAGTTTTGGAGCCTAGACAAATCTTACCATGCAAAATATTTACTATAAAAATTTTATTTATAATTTATAAAAACTATTTAAATTTCATTGTGCCAGAGAGCGGCTGCCACCAGGGTCGCCGGACGTTGGATCCGCCCCATGAAAAATCCGTTTCGTATTTTCTCCCCTAGAAATCCACTTTACGACTCTGTTTGACTGACACGTGGGACCAGTACTTAGAATCCTTTCTGTCATCTTTCTTGGGATTAAATTAGATCAATACAACACGAAAAATATTTAAATTACTCCACAGATTGCGATCGATCGACCGATGATGGCTCGCGATGGCGGCGTCGTCGTCGACTTCTTGGCGGCGGCGGCGTTGGTGTTCCTGTGCTGCTTTCACCGGCCGGCGACCGCGATGACGGTGGATACCATCAGGTACGGGCCACCCAGGGTGCCGCACCGTCTCGGCAGCGTCATCGCCGTCGATCTCGGTAACACCAACTCCTGCGTCGCCGGCTACAGCGCCGCCGACGAGACAGCGCCGCTGTTCCGGCTCTGCATCCCCACCTCGGTCGCCTTCGCCGACGACGGCGCTGCCCTCGTCGGCGAATCCGCCAAGAACCACCCCGCCGCCATCTCCGGCTTCAAGCGCCTGCTCGGGAGAAGGTTCGACTCGCCGGACGTGCAGAGAGCCACCGACAAGCTGCCGTACAAGATCTTCGACTGGTGCACGAGAACTCACATCGAGGTGAAGGCCGGCAACGGCGGCGCGGCGAGGAGTATGTACGCCGCCGACGTGGCTTCCATGGTGATTGCCGAGCTGAAGGCTCGTGGCGAGGCTTACCTCGGCGGGAATGTTCACAACGCCGTCGTCACCGTCCCTTACTACTTCTCCGACGGCCCACGGGAGGCGGCCATGAACGCCGCCAGGATGGCCGGCCTGATGACCGTCAGGATCATCGACGAGCCGACCGCCGCCGCCGTCTCCCACGGGCTCCACCGGAATAAGCTGCGCAACGGCGGCAACGTCCTCGTTCTCCACGTCGGCGGCGGCACGTCCGACGCGACCGTCCTCACCTACGACAACGCCGTGTTCGAGGCCCTAGCGTCACGGCACGACCTCCACCTCGGAGGCGACGACTTCGACGACAAAATCGCGGACCACTTCGTACACCTGATCAAACACAGCCACGGCATCGACATCGCCGACGACGACCTCGCCGTCGCGGAACTGAAGGCACAATGCGAACGTGCCAAGAAGACGCTGACCAGCCACGATACCGCCCAAGTGAACCTCCATTCCCAGCTCGCCAATGGCGTCAACTTCTCCTTCTCCGGGTCACTGACAAGGGCACAGTTCGAGGAGCTCAACCATGACCTCTTCCAGAAGGTCATCTCCCTCGTGGAGACGGCAATGGCGGAAACCAAACGCGCGGCGGCGGGGTTCGACATGATCGATGAGGTCGTTCTTGTTGGTGGAAGCACGAGGATTCCGAGGATTCGGGAGCTCGTCAAGAACTACTTCGACGGGAAGGAGACGACGAACATTAGCAGCGGGGTGGTGGTGGTAGTGGAGCCTGACGAAGCGGTTGTCAATGGAGGTGGCCTTCTCAGCCATCCCATGGAGGACGGCTACCCATGCATGGGAGCAGGTGGTCGCCGTCAGATAGGGTCACCAATGGACCGCTGTTACCATGAATGGTAAACTGAATCTAAAATTCTCGAATTTACGCGCTCCGTATTTAAACTGAATCTAAAATTCTCGAATTTACCATGAATGGTTAAACTTTTGATACTTTGAACACAATAACTCTTAAAATATTTAGTTTAAAAATATAAAAATCATATACAAGTATTGTTTTCTTTATAAGTACTTTACAATATTATAATGTTTGTTCAATATTATTGTTATGTTGTCACACCCTAGTAGGGGGCTGAAGGTTATACGGGTGGATCGGCCGATCGGCAACAGAAGAAAGAACACCCGAAGAGAAAGAGGGGCGACAGAGAGAGAGAATGGGGGAGATAGATTAGATTGGAGGATTGATCTAATTCTACATTGCTGCTTAAACATATATAGGATATAACCTAACAAACTCTAATTTATCTCTAACAACTTATCTTATCTCTAGGAACATACTAAGAAGTATAAGCGATAATCATGCCACAAATTCTATCTCCAAGCTATGCCATGTCTCCCATGTTCTGGATGTCGCCGCGCACTTTTTGGTTTGTATCATTGACGGCGGCCTTGTCACGACGCCTGCGGTAGGAAATTTCCTACATGACATATGTTTTAATAGGAAAACAATTGTCAAAGTTACACACGAAAGACTGAATAAGCTCAACTACGTCATATATTTAAATATAAAAGTAGTAATAATTAGTGTGCATTTATACTGAGTAATATTTATCTTGATCTAGATGTAGTATAAGATACCTACATTACATCATTAACATCAGATTTGAGCATTAGATTTGTATAGTGAAGCTTAATATTGAGTTACAAGCACAAGCCAGTTCAACTCAAAGTTTACCACTCATGGATTCTGCTTCTCCGCGGCACAATCAAAACCAATTACAAACCCAACATGGCAGCATATCACTTTTGTAACATACATCTCCAGTCTCCAGAATCTCAGCATTTTGGCACAACAGATAGTAACAATAGCAACAATGGATTTGATAACTCGGTTGAATTTGACCGTGGGAAGGGGAAAACTAAATATAAAAAGTCCAGCTAGCTTTGCAAGGATGGTTGAACAAGTGAATTTCACAAAACCTTATGCAGAAGTTTTCATGGTTTGGTTGCACACATTTGAATCAGTGATTTAGCACATGAAGTAGTACAAATACATTAACATGTTTTGGGTTATTCTAGAAACTTGGGATTAATTAGGCCAATTCAAAGGGCATAAAGAAAAGTCTAAAACAAGTTGTTAAAGTGCCTCTATCCTACTACTGAGTACTTTTGTGTGTTTGAAGAAGTCTCTGACGTTCATCACGAGTAACAACTAACGGACTAATTGATTTGTCGTGTGCCTTGTGCACTAAAGTCCTCTCCTAACCTATGGTCTAATTCTTATTGGTCTTTGTTCACTTGAAGCTCATCAGTTTGGACTGTCTGTTCAACCTATCCCCTTTAACCTTGTTCTTTATGATATTGACAAGACAAAGACATTATTAATGGACTCATGAATTTTAATAAACCAGCCAGTGTGGCCTAGTACAGTATTGAGATTATATCTTTTGCACCATGCTTCCTTGCTTGATGCTGTTAATCAATCATGCCCTGTAGCTGCTCTGATTAATTTACACAAAGTTTGTTTCTCAGATACCGCTGTATCAACCATCTTCAGAGTTTATTTCAGATATCTCTGTATCAATCATCTTCAGAGTTTATTTCAAATACCTCTGTATCAATCATCTTCATTTTGTTGTGGAATGTAGTAGTACGGTTGGGCAGGTGTCAGGTGATATGATGCAGAAAGATAACTAAAACTTGAGAGTCAAGGTCGATCAGCCTTAGGAACAACCCATAAAAATGACATGAAGTTGTACTGCAAACATGATGATAGTATGATCTATTAATCAACCAATACACTAATGCCAGGAAAAAGGATGTTCTTGTAGCAAAATAATAGTGATTTGCTACGCATGTCAACTCCAGTTGCAATGTGAACTCAGTGCCATGGAAACTTAGAAATAAACCACATTCCGTTCTTACGGTCAATATGTCCCATATTCCGTTCTTGAGTGTGTGGAGTCTCCCTCCACACACACTAGCTTAGCTGCTGCCAAGAAATATCTTCATTAGTCTCGATCTTAGTCTAAAGATGACCCATTGAAGATATGTGCGAAGATTTTCCTTGACAAACCAAAATATGGAGTAGTACATATTTTATTTCGAAAGTGCCCCCTAATCTTCAACAAGAGGGACAGGTGATGTTGGAAGAATGAGCAAAACTGGACGATCCTTTTATTTGTGTGCAAGTAAAGAGTTATATATACTCTCTCTGGCCAGACATTTCTCAAGTTAACCTATCGAAACTAGACATGAATATCATTTTAAATATTCAAATTGGATATATAGAAATCATATGTGGAATTTTGTATTGGAGGGTACGTACCTTTCATGATATCTTGGTATGATGAGGACATTACTAGCTATAATGAGGACGTCACTGGCTCAGATATGATTATAGCTATCTTATGTACTCATCAACTAAAGGTGCATGCTTTGTACGTAAGATTTACGTGTTATATATTTGAACAGGCATTACTGCACCATGAGTTTTGTATGTTCTTGTTTGCAGAGATACTTACTTAGGTGAAGGAAAAGAGGCCGAGCGTAAGAAACACATGAATAATCAAAGAAGTTGATTGGGGACTAAATCAAGACCTTACCCAAGTCTACTCCTACATCATCACGTCACTTTTGGTCCATAGAAGGCAAGAGATGAAGTGCTGCACGTTTTGGATTCGGATTCGAGCCTCCTGACAGCATCAACTTGAAACGGACTTAACCACTGATCCAGAAAGACTTTCGGGGCTCATGAGTACTTGTTGAAAAGCTTATGGAGTTTACTTTCAGATGGTTTTGGTCCCACATCAAAATTCCTCCTAAGCTGTCCAAAATCGTCGAAACAAGACACGTACCTTTTCCAGTCCGAGTTTGTTTTGGGCCTTAGGCCTTGTAATTGTGTCGTGGGCTAAGCCCAAGGGGTATGCGCTCTAGGGTTAACCCTAGGACGTCCCAACTCATATATATTCAGTAGCCGTCGTCGTTTAGGGTTGGGTTTTGTTTAGATTAAAGTTTAGCCATTGCTACTTTTTTCCGGGTAAAGCCGTGATCGGTTAGATCATCGTTTTCCTGTTACGGAACTCCACCTTATCGTTTGTATTCAATTCTTATTTGCAATATCAGATTGCTTTTATCTTGTTCTTGCTTGTTTCTTCGATTTGCTTATAGGAATAAGATTGATCTGCACCGGTAAGATCAACAACCGTTGAGAGGTGTATCGATCGCTAAGGCATAACAACATAATGTCTCGTACGGTTGTAGTCGGGTCGTCAACGTTTTTCCCAAATCGTAGTTACCTTCAACTCACCGAAAGATCGGGCCACCCCTGCTCCTGTCATGGTATTACTGGGTCATATAAATATATTAGAATAGAAATTAGTGGCTAAATAGATCATGTTAGTACCACAGAAACACCAATCCTGAGGCTTGCGATTTCATTTTCCACCTTTTTGCTAAGGGGTAGCGAAAAATCTAAATTTTCGGATATTTCGGGAAATTTTGGAACAATTTTTTTATTTGAACCCTTTTTTAAAAAGATTTGAATATATTTTGACCAAATCTAAAAAAATTGAAATTTTGGTGGCAATGACGACATCAACTTGGGAAGGGTTTAGCGAGGACAGCAGAAGCCGCGGCTCACGGAGGAGGACGCTGATAGCTTGGCGATGGCGGCGGCAGCGTGGCTTGGCAAGCAACATGCAGGTGCCTGCATTTGATTTTTTTCCTTGGTTCTTTTTCTCCCTTTTTATGCAAATGCATTTTTTTGGCATGTATACAGATCATGTATGAAAGAATATTTATGTGTTGACCTGCAAATGTGTATGATTTGGACTGCATTTGAATTGTGCAAGAATAGACATACATTTGAGAATTGTATGTGTGGATTTGTGAGATTCTGTATGGGTATGAATATATACATTTGTGTGTAGCTTAGTGGAATTTCTTTTTTTTTTATAGAATCACTACCACTACCTGTTCTTGAATCGGCGGTGATAGTAGTCGAGCAACACTGTCGTTTAATCAGCGTTGGCTCCAAAATCAGCAGTGATGCCAGTTTTAAACGGGCAGTGCAGGCCTTTTATGTAGTAATATGTCAATGTATAAAGCATGGTTTTTTAAACCAAGGAAGTCCTCCGATACTACTACCAGTATATATACTACAATAGAGCTGAAATCCAAGCTACTCTCCCCATCACAAAAATACTCTATTTTCAGTCCAGTATATTTGTCCCATAAAGACTTTATTTTTAAAACAATTAATCTATTTTAGTTTGTTAAAGTAAAAAACAGTCATATTCTAGTTTGTTAGAGTGAAAGATATTTTAGACTTATAGTGTTTTTATTTTATATTTATACGTACGAGATACGCTAAAAATAGTTTTTTTAATGGAACGAAAACGGAAAGAGTAATAGTAAAGCATCAGTCTCACAGCCCAAGTACCGATGAGGGCATAAATTTATTAATACTTGTGTCAGCCAATGATTGGGCACTACCCATGTGAAAGAAGGGTTAATTTGAGTTTGATGAGTGAGATAGGGCTCTTGATTTGAGTTTGATGAGAGCAGATTGCGGTGATGCGGGACCCTTGTCGCGCGCAGTCCAAGGTCAAAACAAATGTCCAAATCCGCGAGATTTCAGGGCTTGGAATATGGCCGATATCGATCGAAGTGGCTGTTGATGCAGTCGCTAGACAAAACGGCAACTGCTGCTAGAAAACGGCTTTCCTTTTGTAAACTTGTCGTTAATCTCAAAGTTGTTAATGCCGACTAATAACAGTGCGCAAAACTGCCAAGCATGGACCTGGTCCATAGATTCTTAATATATTTTGCAGAAACAGTAGGAACTTCACAATACTTTTTTAATAATGGAATTCATACCGATCTTTGTTTCAATGCAGAAGTTGAAGTGAGTGTGAATTATAAACCACATATTGATTAAAAACAAGAAAACTACTCAGGGCACCAACCTAAAAATAGAGATAACACCTTAAAGCTCCATCTATGATTTGCGAAAATCTGCATAACCATTGCTTCTATGCGGCAGTTTGCAAGTTACATATAGTCCTTGTCTTCCTCAAATTAAAAAGCAGAATCTCCGAAGTCAGCGGTCGATCATTATGTCGATCGAATTTTGCACACATCACCGCCGACAACTGACGTCGAATTGAAATGGAAGATAACGTCGGAGTGTAAATGAATTGTATATCATCCGTTCGCCTTGCCACCGCTTACTGCTACAACCATCATATCGAAGCTGGTCTGGCAGAGACACCGCCACCAAATATGCTGCACCCGACCATCGCTGTTCTCGTCGTTGCTGGGCACGGGAAGTGTCCAGCGACTGCCACCTCTACGCACCCGCGTCTAGTCGGTGCAACCGTGGATGAGCTCTAGCATGATGAGTGATCGGATGTCCTCTGAACACTTCATCGGAACCGGATAAATGAATCTCGAGGAACGACGAGCAGTCTGGTCGACAAAGCCCGCAGTGGTCACCGAGGGCAACGGAGAGGCGGAGTAGCCCTCACCCACTCTTCCGCCATGATGGGATGAGGCCAGGAGGCTGGGACGTCCGGTGGCGAGGTCCCACCAGCTCGGAGAGGACGGACATCTTGGTCATCAGCCTCGCTGCCGCCTTCCTCACGCCCCAACTTCATAATACTTGACAATGCAAGCGTTAACTATTTCTATTTCAATTTTGATTACTAGCAGCGAGATTGTTTGTTTTATTATAGCGAATCCGATATCAATGTTTAAACTAAGTTTATTTGATTGATTACATAGAAGATGCTGATATACAAATCTCCATGTGCCCATACCCATGTGTATTGATCATTTGCACACAGAGGTGGTCTTTTATGCCTTAAGAGGATGTTCCCTTGTTTTCTCATATTACCAAAATAGTTATACAAAATTTTAACAAGATGGGTCAATATGAAATATATCACTATATAGACATACAACTACATTCAATCTATACAAGTTAATAAATAAATAAATATGCAGATTTGATATTGATCAAATGTTTCATTTTTTGGATTCTATCAAATAACAATGCTGGATGTTGAATGGAACTTTGAGATTCGAGACGAGGGAAGCAAGATCCAAGTTACATATTCAACTTGTCGTAGTTACACTTTCAATTTATTGTAGTTGTCATTATCGATCACGCATAATTTTAGTTATAAATTTATACAACTCAGTCATAGATATGTACAACTGTATGTAACAGTTTGTATTTTGGCTTTTAGATGCAGAAAAAATCGTTCGATGGATTTTTTTTAAAAGTTTGACCAATAGACGGTCCATAAATATAACTGTTGCTAGCACACACTAATAGAGATTCTAGGCTTGGGGACTCGAACCGATCTCATAGTCATATTTATTTTTTTCAACTTGTATTTTTTTTAATTTAAACTTGTATATCTAGAGGCTGTTATATCACATATAATCTATCTTATCAAAAAATTTATTACTATTTAGATTTGGATGGCATGAAAAAATTATAGAAACATGATGGAAGTAACTTTCCCGTCTGGACAACAATAATATCTTTTCAAAGATCAACACATCGTGCCATGCACGATTGCCCCATGAACCAGGTCCACTAAAATACCAAGAAAAAACATTAGAGATAATACAGGGCTAAAAAATTGAGGAGAAAAATTAAAGAAGAAGTGATAATGACACGTAGGCTCGTGGCGATCGCAGGCAGCGATCCCAAGAGCACGTCTCCCCTTAAATCCAAACTCCCGACTTCCAATCAAATCAAATCAAATCCCTTTCCCCACAAACTCCACCCATGGCCGCCGCCTCCGCCATGCGCGACCTCGCCAGCGACCCGCCGGAGTCCACCCTCCTCCGCATCGGGGACGAGATCGCCTGGTCGGACGTCGGCGGCGGCGTCTACGACCGCGACGACTCGCTTAAGGAGGACACCAACCCCAAGTGCCTCCTCAGGAACCACCCGGCCTACAGCGGCAGCGGGTCGCAGAGGTTCTCCGGGAACCTGAAGCCGACGGCGGCGCCGATCATTGGCTTGTCGAGGAAGCTGGGCCAGGGCGGCGGCGGCGGAGGAGGAGGGTGCGCCCGCCGGTTCCATCCCCCGGCGATCTTCCCCAAGAAGGCCAAGACCGGCGGCGGGGGGCGCGCTCCGAAGGCGGCGGTGCCGGAGCACGAGCCCGGCTCCCCCAAGGTGTCCTGCGTCGGGAAGGTCCTCTCCGACGGAGAGCGCGCGCGCCGCCACCGCCGGTGGTCGCTGGATACAAGGCCCGGCGGCGGCGGCGGCGGTGGCTGCTGCCCGGGGTTCGGTTCGTTGTTCGTCCGCCGGAGCCGCTCGAGGAAAAACGTTGTGGAGTGCGTCGACCACTCCCCTCCGCCGCCCCCGCCGCCTGTAGCCGCACTGAGACGGAGGGAGGAGAAGGTGGTCTTGATGACCGAGGAGGAGGAGGCGGCGGCGGTGGCGACGCCTGGGCTGGGAGAGATGAAGCGGTTCGTTTCGGGGAGGAGGGCGGCGGATTGGGCGGCTGAGATTGAGGTGGACGGCCACGTGGCGAGATCTGGGCCGTTGTAGCGTGGGCTGTGAAGACCATGTGAAGACATGTACATGACGGTTTGGTTTGGTTTTGGTGTGATTCTGAATTTTGAAGTGTAGTTTTGAGGTTTGTGTACATATGAAACTTAGGAGATGAGAATGATGGGATTCAGGCTAGCAAATTAGTCAAAATTTGTTCTGTTTTTGGCTTGTTTTTGTGTGATGTATGTTGAATAGGGAAGATTTCAGTATTGACTTGCTTGCACTGATCATATATATGCTCCTATGACTTTTCCTTGCCTAACTTCTTTTGGTTCAAGGACAAGTTGTATGCTTTTGGTTGACAGATGTTGATTTTAAGTGTACTATGCATAAATAAGGCGGACCACGGGTTCTTTATTACTCCCACCCGATTATAAATATATGTGTCGGAGGATGAAACTTCGACGGCGGGAAGTCTGGAGACCCCCCTTGAGATTCGGCCAGGGGAGTAGTTCTCAGGCGAAGCTGGCGTCAGAGTGCAGAAGACAGATGCGCGAAGAAGACGTAGAAGAAACAGAGGAGTCCGGACCGTCCGAAGCTGGTCCGAACCGCGAACGAAGGCAGAAGGGTCCGGACCGTCCGAACCGGGTCCGGACCGTCCGGACCGAGGAGATCGCGCGGGGAAGACGATGAACAACGAACGGTCGGAAGAGGGGATCGACGCACAAGGGAGACATGAGGATTTATACAGGTTCGGGCCGCCGGAGCGTAAAACCCTACTCCTGTATGTATGCTATGTGGAGACGAATGTGGTTTGCTATGTTACAAGGTGAGCTCAGCACGCGGCCGGAGCCGAAGAAGAAGAGCAGTAGGTTGAGAATGAGCTCGGATGCTGAGAGCTGGGGGCTAGAGGCCCTCTGTTCAGTCTGCCTTTCGCCGGTGGCTTGGTCCTCCTTTTATAGAGCAAGGGGTTTCCACAGTGCCAAGATACATGCTGATAGAGAGAGAGAGAGCTACATGAGAGAGCAGGTATGGCTTGTCTTCTCGCTGTCTTGTCGCCGTCTTGACGAGCGCGTCCGCCTGCTGCCGCCTGCTGGACGAGTCCGCCTGCCGAACCCACGCCGGAGTTGGTATACGGCGGACGGTGGAGTCGTGAGGACGCGACGGGATGTGACGGGGCACACTGCCGAAGTCAAGCATCTCTGACTGCTTGACTTCGGCGCACGCCCTTGCTACCGAAGTCAAAAAGGCTCTGACTGCACAGCAGATGTACAGCGAATTGAGCCCTCCATAGTCAAAGAGCTCCTGACTACACAGGGAGTGGGCCCACGGGGGGCCGTCCTGGGAGCTCACGTCTGCTCGAGCGGGCGACAGGTGGAAAGCGTCCCTCCGCGCGCGCTAGGCTCCGAGCTCCTTGGTGACCGACATGTAGGCCCCGGACCCGATCTCAACGCCCGGGTCCGAGGCTGCGGTCCTCGGGTTCAGGAGGCGAGACCCGGGACCGAGGCCGGGGGTCCCGGGCACGGGGGCACGGCCCGAGCACCGGAATACTCCAGCTCCGTGCCCGGGGACGCCTGCCGAGATTGGGATTGCTGGCCCGGGTCCCGAAGGTAGAACCGGGGCCGGGAATGTCCTCGGCGGCGAGGCCCGAGGAGGAGGCGGGCCGTCATTGCGACGCGCCCGGGTAGGTACACCCGGGCCCGGGCGGTGCCCGGGCCCGAGGCACTTAGCATTGTTGGCCGTTGCTTGTTTCTGACCGTAGGCCCCGGGGAACCTGACGTGGCCGGAGACCCACGCGTCCCCGCAGAACGTGAGACCCCAGTCCCATTTCGCCGACAATATGATATCGCAAACAAGATTTGGTTAAATTTTTAAATATTTTATCATCAATAATTTCTTAAATGCTTGGTTTAAAAATAAAAAAGTGTATGTGTAGATTTGACTTGAAAAGTATTATCATAATATCATAATCTTTTATCATCAATAATTTCTCAAATGCTTGGTTTAAAAATAAAAAAGGTATGCATAGATTTTATTTAAAAAGTATTATTATACTAGTTGGATGCCCATGCGTTGCTATGGGAAAAATACACACAAACTTTATCAAAGCCCAATGTGGTTATGCAAAACAACATCAAATTAAACTTATAAATTCTCCAAATAAATTCTTTTGGCCCACACCTCACACATCCCGATAAGACAAAGAAGCCTTTTTTTATCACTTTTCTTAATAGCCATGCCAAGAACTAAACTTGAGATAGAGAGAATACCAACTATATTTAAGGGTGATTTTGATTCATGGCGAGGACTGTATCTCAGAGATTTCCATTCATGGGTGAGGATGACACGAGCATTGCTTATGTGTTCCCGGTTAGCATATCTCATCACAGACAACATATACATGAATCATGGGTGAGGATGACACCATCATTGCTTATGTGTTCCCGGTCAGCATATCTCATCACAGACAACATATGCATGAATCCGCGAGAGTTGCTCCTAATTTATGGCAAATTAGGAGATAGCTTTCACCACCGTGATATCATGGCAAACACAGCAGATACATGTACAACGACAAGTCATATCATCAGGTGGTAAAATAATAATAATAATAATAATAATAATAATAATAATAATAATAATAATAATAATAATAATAATAATGCATCCTGAAAGCCACATAGAACCTCACAACAACTTGAGCTTAATTTATTCATTAATTACCAATGCATCCCAAAAACCCACCGATAGACTAAAATTTTAAAATTTTATAGTGAAGTTGTGAACCCTATACATACCTTCCTAGGCTAAGTGCATCCCCAAAATGAAAGAGGACATGATAATTGTGAATATGAAAGTAAGCGGCATAGACATGGCAAGGAACACCGGCCCCCTCTTTGCAATTGTCCACATTTGCATGTAGTATGAAAGTGCGGTGACGACCATGCCCTGCAATAATATTTGTTCCATGGAGAAACATGTATTTTTAGTTAAGGTAAGTTTGCACAATTCGAACTTGAAAATGTTGCATTAGAAGCTCAATTACACTGTAGATTACTGCAACAAGCTCAACATTCCAGCCTAGCTTCCACTTGGCGATGTCCCTCTCAGCTGCAACAACCACAACGAAAGCTTGGACTGATGCGCAATAGATCTATAGCGTGGTGTTCATCAACTTGGAAGTGTCTCTTGGCCACTATGTCCATATGTTTTTATGTGAACATTAGTACTTTTATCATTTTAAAATTCAACTTTGACAATTGCTCATAACTTAGAGCATAAATTAAGGGGATGCATGCTATATCACACTCGGAATTTCTATCCAAAATTCAGGTGCTTTATTGTGCGTAGGTCCTCGTCCAGGAATTAACCGAGGCACACATGACAAAGTTGATAACAAAGAAATTGTTTACATAACAAATATATTTATTACAGAGACGAATGACACCTCTCAAAATGATAAAGTATAAGCAGCGGAAATAAACTACGAACGGCGTGACGACTCCCACTCCACGCACTTGACCAGGCTTCTGCTTAGCCCTTCAAGAAGTCTTCCTCGTTGTAGAACTCCTTTGATGATGATTGTTGATTGCAAGATGAGTACATGAAATACTTTGCAAGCCACATAGCAAATATGCAAGTGCCCATGATAGCAAAGGATAACAATATATGGCTCGAGTTGCATAAACAACATTTAATAAAGTGTTTAAGAGAAAATAATAAAACGGTAATCATTAAATAATATTAACCAACACTATACTACTCTCCAAAGCGGTATAGGCCCAACCACTCCAACCTGGAGCTATCCATGTTCCACCATTCATTAATCAATTAAGGTAGTGTGGGACTAATCATAGAAAATATTGTTAGGCTCGCTCATAACCGCGAGCATGGCTATTCGAATAATTTTACTCTGACCAGAGGTGCACCAATTTACCCACAAGACACATCTCCACAATACATCACTATGTGCCTTAATACCACCACGGTATCTCGGAAACGAATTTGTGACAGGATTATCCGTGTAACTCGCACAATAGGAGAGCCTCTTGTTAAGCCTCCGGTCTCCAGTAGGGGTGATCAAGTACCTTCCCGCGAGACGGCCCGACGCCCAAATTCATGAACTTATTGACAACTGCCATGTGTGGACTTATATCAGCCACAAACCAAACCCTGGTGCCTCCTATTGAACTCGGCACACTTCAAATACTGCTATTATCCATTCTAGCTTATGGTTAGCACAAGTGTTGCTTTGCAACAAGTAGTCCACGAATCGGTCCTTAAGCGTCATGAGCACCGCTAGCAACATTCATAACCCTGGTACTCACAACCCACCATTTAGTCATATTTTAGTGGACCATTAAATCACCTTCACACGATCACCGTCGTGAACTGAGTCATCATTTCATGTGAACTAAAGATTGTAATCAGGGTTAAAATTATAGCCCATAAGTTATTCTACAGTTTTTTTGGCATGGCTAAGCAGGATCCTAGAATTATTCTAGCTAACCAATAAATAAAGCTAGCTAGTCGCATTTGTCCCATAGGTACAATGGCAGATAATCAATTCAACAAGGCCATAATCAAGGATAACGGTTTCCCTTTCAGATGACATTATAAAGAAATAAATGCATAGTTGAAGAAAAAGATAGCTTAAAACATAGGTATAATAAGCTCAAAGGTGTTGAGAAATCTGTGTGACTTGCCTTGCTGCTCTGCACACGCTTCTGAACTCTCTTCGAGAAATCCCGACTCTTCCAAAATGTCAGTGGCTAAAGGCGATAAAAAAAGCAAAACAGTACATAAGTACACATTTATAGTACAATATTATATTTTTAACAGGTACATATTAATTTTTAAAGAATTTTGCAAGTTGAATCACCCCAAACGGAGTTCGGATGAATTAGTTATGAATTTTAGAAGTTTTAACCCATTTAAAGCCTATTTAAAAGAATTAAACTGATTTATTGTGTCATTTGCCAATTATTTTAGTACTGAAAAAGATAATTTATGATGTCAGCCCCAAATTAGAGAGGCGGCTAAGCCGCTGGCTGCAGGGGCCCACAAGCCAGAGAGGGAGAGGGGCCGGTCCATGGTAGACCGAGTCTACTCGAGGCGACCTAGGGTATCCAACAGCTAGGATCTAATAGGGACACGATCGGATGGCCCAGATGGACCGGCGGTGTAGAGATGAAATGGAGGGCCGAGATCTAATTATCTTTAATCGAATCAACGGCTAGGATCTAATCTAGATCGGATGATCTCTCGGGACTGACTCGGCCGACATGTCGGATCCGAGGCTGAGGTGGCGCTGGCATGGCACCAACGTGGCAGTCCACGTCGGCCTCCGGCGGTGGCGGCTCTGGAATCGAGGGTCGACGGCAATTAGTGGAGTGGCAGGCTCGGCGACAACACAGAGGGAAAGAGGACGACGAGGCGATTCTTACCCTTGCTTACCCGACAGCAAACGGTGGCGAGAACTGCTGACGGCGAGCTTCTAGTGGCGGGGAGGTTCGGGTTGACGGCGAAGATGTTGTTCCGATGGGCTCCGGCAACAGGGAAGTGGCAGCCGGGTTTCCTGGTGATCCCATGGACCCGACGACGCAGGCAGTGGCGGTCGGCGATGGCGAGGACGGCGGCTAGGCACGGCCAAAGACCTTGCGGTGGTGGCGGAGCGAATTTGGGTGCGGAGAGGCTGCTAGGGTTCGCGGCGGCTACGGGTGGTGCATGGAAAAGATCCTAGAGGCCTCGGGCTTGCTATTTAAGGAGGAGGGTAGCGGAGACCGGCTCGGTTACGGCTCCCATGGCGGCGGAAAGGAATCGGGCTCATCCCGAGCTTCGTGGGCAAGCAAACACCTCGAGATTTGCCGCGAAAATATGGAAAACGGAAAAGGGGGATTAGGGAAATGTTTCCCCTCAACTAATTTGGGCAACAGGCGCGTGAGGAGGCCGGATTGGATGTTTATTCGGCGCGGGGTCGACGCGGATTCGGAGTCCGCCTCCGGTTGGAGGTAGGCAAAGACCCCGATAGGTAGGCCAACCTGTCGACGGTAGGAGGAAGGAAGGGAGGCGCAGGCTAGTGGGCTAGGCCGCACAGTGCTCGCGAGGGAGGAAAGAGAGCACAGAAATGGGCTGAATTCGGCCCAGGGGACAGGGAAGGGATTTTAATTTTGTTTTTCTTTTATTTAAATGCTGTGAGGCTTATTTAATTCAGCAAAAATACTTTCCTTGCTTAAATAAATCGTAGAAAATCCAAGAGATAGATAATTAAGCAAAGTATTTACTAAAATTATTTCCAGGCCAACTTTAGTTGAGGATTTTCTCTGATTTTAATATTTGCACTCCTTGAGACTTTTAAATTAATTTCTGAAATTCCTTTTTTTCCACAATTATTTAAATTGGGTAAATTTCAGGGTGTGACATGCTATTTACAATATCCGAGAAAAACTGAAACAGCCGGGGCAAGTGCCAACATTGGAGAGAACCACTTGAGAAGTGATGTTTAATCCTGTCCAAGAAATGATAAAACAAAATGCGTTAGATAAAACAACCAATATAATTACAAAAAGAGTGGAACATAAGCAAGCATGATGTGGCACATCAATTAGTTATATATACCTCGTCTATGTTGTAAGGACCTTCCTGTACATAATATTCTTTGTGTACGTTCTAGTCTGTATAGATCGTTTCTTTTTTTTTTCTCCTTGTCTAGCACGGAGAGAACCTTGATGTTTGTTCTAGCGATTGCTCTAGACAACACTATGTAGAGTTGGCCATGAGAGAACGCTAGCTCCGGTAGGTAGACCTCTGCATTCGGAATGGTTTGTCCTTGTGCCTTGTTGATTGTCAATGCGAAGCTCAGTCTGACCGGAAATTGCTTCCTCTTAAAGCAAAACGGGAACATCTCGTCATCCGAAGGGCATAGGGGTATCTGAGGAAGGAAAACCCTCTTCCCAGCATACTGCCCTACCACAATTTCCATGTCAATAGCATTTCTTCCCAACTCACGGACGACCAGCCTTGTCATGTTGCAAAGTCCATTGGTTGGGTCAATGTTCCTCAATAGTATGATGGGGCAATTTATCTTCAGCTTAAGCTTGTGTGGAGGTAGCCCGTTGGGAGTTAGAGAGTTCAAGAATTCGGGAGGATAATAATTATGTCATCACCTCCCCACAAAACCGCCCGATCATTTTCATGTTTATTCTATCGACAAACTCATTCCGAGTAGACAATATATCCCTAGATGTGATGTTTTGGATCTGTTAGGTTATCATTTAGGTTGGGGAACATGGTATTGATGAGCCCATCAAGGTCAGAGTCCTTCCTGTATATGGCACACAAATATCTGAAGGTGTCCTTCGTTGTTCACCTCCTTGGTGCCATTCCCAACTCGAAGAAGGTAGTCCGCAATCACGCGTTGCTCTGCACTCTCATATTGCGAACAAGCTTCAGCTGACCCATAAAGTCCCAGAGATAGGAACAACGCAGAGTGACATCCGTTATCTGAGACCTAGTGCCTTGCCTAACAACTAGGAGAACCTGCTTGAAGTCTTGTTCAAACACAACCATCTTCGGTCCAAACGGCGAATGTGGGCAACCCATTATATCTCGCATGCTCCTATCGAGGGCCTCAACCGTCTGCCTCTTTGTCATAGAGGTCTCATCCCATATTATAAGCTACGCCCTTTGGAGAAGCCTGACTGTCCCGCTTGTTTGGTGAAACTGCAATACGCCCATTCATCAATGCTAAGCGGGATCTTGAACCGCAAATGTGCGGTCCAGCCTCCAGGCATTATAGAAGCTGCAACACCCGACGTCACGGTTGCCACCGCTACATTACCATTGCCACGAACCAGCCTCCAGGCATTATAATTTATCTCGAACCTTCTACGAATGACGATCATTGCGTCTCCTATACAATGGGTACACGTCCTTGCCTTGTGAGGTGTTGGGGTTGAACTCTAGTGGGTTGTGGTTCTTGCACTTTCTATCTTGCATGCATTGGCATCTATCGTTGAGTGGACTGCAAGGGCCATGCATCATATGCTTGGTAACCATATTGTACGGCCTCGATACTTTCTCTGGTCCAGAAGCTAGGTGGAGAAGATGTGGTCATATTGCTCCGGACATGTTAGCTTATATCGACGACTCATGATCAGCAAGAAGTGTGCATATAGCATGCCCCTCTTCTGGAACTCGACGACATAAACATGTGAATCACCTGGCCAAAGATGTGCCTCTCTAATAGCTGCTTCTTTACGTCCTCCAGCTTGGCTACGAGATCAGGATGGTCTTGTGGTGTCTGGCTAGGCTGAAGCCCGTGCGTGATCTCTTCCCACTTTGGGTTGCTGGTCATGGTCAGGAAGATGTCTGGCTTCCCATACTTCTACACTAAGGCTATGGCATCCATGAATCGACGCTTCATATGTCGCGCCCTGCCAATGAACAATGCTGGTAGCACAGTCCGTTTGCCGACTGCACTTGCACGACTCTCTCTAGCCTGGATGCTGTCCATCAAGCCTTGAAACAGGTCGGCTCTTATTGTCACACCCTGATATTAGCCACACAGAAACTTTACCGGAGAAAATACCTAAGAAAAGGAATTTTAAAATGGCTAGAGGAATTAATTAAAGGTGTAAAATGCAAGATAATAAATTATCATGGCCGGGAATATTTTTCTTGTATTCTCTGTGCCAAAATACATTAACTGGATTTTTAGTGGAATTTTCAGAGCACAGGAACTATTTTTAATAAATCAAAAACGCTTATCAGAATTTAAATCGTCCTGGAAATCTTTTTCCTTTTTCCTTTCTCTTTTTCTTCTGTTGGGCCGGCGGCCCGCTCCTGTGCCGACCTCCCTCCCCGCGCGCCCGCTGGCCGGTCTCCCGTGCTTGCGCCCTCTCCCTCTCCTGTTCCCGCGCCCTCTCCCTCTCTCGTGCTCGCGCCCTCGCGCCTGCGCCCCTCTCCCGTGCCCGCGCCCTCTCCCTCTCTCGTGCTCGCGCCCTTGCGCCCTCGCGCCCGCGCCCCTCGCCCGCGCCCGCGCCCTTGCTCGCACCCGCGCCCACACGCCTCCCGCTGACAGGCCGAGCCCGCCTGTCAGCATCGTCTTCCTCCTCCGTCCGAATCGGGCGGAGGGGAAAATCCCCGGAGACGTCCGATCCGGCGCCACCTCCCGCCTCCTCCCGCACTCGCACTCGGTTCAAACGGGCGCGGACCGAGTCCGCCCCACCTCCCCGAATTCTCCGGCGTCCACGCCCCCTCACTCCCACAAATTGCGCGCACGATCTCCACGCCGCCACTCTCTCTCCCGTGCACAATTGGAGCCGTTCGGCCTCGATCTCTCCCGGCCGACTGTATAAAAACCATCTCCACCCTCTCCTCCATCTTTTCCCCAACACGCCGAGCTTTCCAGTGCCCTAGAACCCCCTCGCCACCGCGCACCCGTGCTCCGCCATTTTTTTCGCCACGCCGGCCGCCGCTCGCCGCTGTTCCGGACGCCGCCAGGCCACTCCGCCACCGCCATCACCTCCGCTGCGCCGTGCCGCATCTCAGCCGCCCACTCCGTGGAAGCCGAAGCTTGCCGGACCGCCTCGCCCGCGCGCACGGTGAGTATCGGTCCTCCGTTTCCTCTCCGGCCGGTAATTCCCGCCGCGCCGTGTCTCCATTCTTTGCCCTAACTGTTCTTCCGTCCTCCTCCTCCTCCAGGACGCCTCGGCAATCGCCTCTCGCCCGTTCCCCACCGTCGGAGCTCCGTCGCCGACGTCGTCCCGAGGCCGCCGCCGCTTTTTCGTCGCCACCGTCTTCTTCGCGCCGTCGCGAGCCGCCGGTGAGAACCCCCTCCGTTTTCCCGTTCCTTTCCGCCCCTCCGTGTGGTCACCGCCGCGCCGGGTGGTCGCCGTCGTTGACCATCGGGTCACGTGCGCGCCGCCGCCTCCCGCTCGGGACGGCTGGCTTCGGCCGCCGCTCCCTGGGGCCGTCCGGTCTGCCGGGTGGCAGATCGGGGCTGCCCGCTCGCTTGCCCGCGTGGTTGCCCGCGGTGGCGCCACGTGGTGCGCCCGCCTCTGTGCGCCGCTCTCCCTCCGGTGACGTCTTTAATTCGGTTTAATGCGCAATAAATCGCCTGTTAATTATATTTACACTGAAAATAGCAGTAAAACTTCAATAAATCATAACTAATTCATACAAACTCCGATTAAGTCCATTCAAATTTCATTAAATCTAGAAAAATGCCAAGAATCTATTAAAAATACTTTCAGCCCATGTTTAATTGCCCCATGTACTTTTTTTAATTGTTTATGCATTATTTGTTGCAGAATCCGACGCCGGTAATTTTCCCGCGTATTTCGAGATCGTAGCAGAGTACCTTGAGCTGGAGCAAGGCAGGTCGCACTGTTACTTTGAACATTTTATACCTATCTTTCACTAAATTGCTTTGTTTACTCAAGTAAACTGCATTATTTTCATATTTCATGTGGGTGGATATTACCTATGCAATGTTAGGACTTAGCCATAGTTTTGAAACCTGAACCCTTGTCACCTGGGTAATAATGTGATTAGATTACAATTCTTAGGATGCTTAGCCATGCTTAGCAACCTAGCTCACATGGGAATTAAATATTATTTCTTTTTATATGATTCGACTCCATGTCGAAAAAATGGAACCTTGGATAGGCTGATGTTAAATTATTAAAACCTGACCTAAATGGTGGGCTGTGGGTGTATGGTTTTGCTTGTCACACCCATGGCAATTAAGGACCGGTTCGCGGGAACCACTTGGGCAACTTCCCGTACTTTCCACAAGCCAGCGTGGGCAACGGCTGGGCTTGAAGCGTTTCTTCTCCCTCTCCTAGGCACCGAAGAAGAGGGTGGGCGTGATGGAGTTTGGTCGGCCCGGGGTAGGGTTGATCGGCTGCCGGATTCACCGTGGCGCAAGGGGGTAGCCTGGCCAATATGGCGTGCCTTGTCGGCAGGTGCAACCTCAGCGTGGTGTGGATGGCTAGGGAGAGGTTGCGTGAACGGTCCTGTCACAGCCTCGTACGGGACATCGTGGTGATGTACTGGCACACGGGAACGTGTGTGGGGGCTGTGTCTTGTGGGTACAGTTGTACACCTCTGATCAGAGTAAAACTATTCGAATAGCCGCGCCCGCGGTTATCGGCACATTGGCCAAGACTCACCGTGATTAGTCTCACCCTAGATAATTAATCATGTTTTATCAAACTGGTGTTGTAGAAGGTGTTGAGTCCGGTCAACGTGGTTGAGTTGACCGGGGGTGACCGGTTAGCGTGGTGTAACGCTAATCGGTGGAGACTGGTGAGTGTGTTGTAACTCTCATCAGTTACGCCTGGTGGTCATGGTGTAACTTCCATCAGCGCGGCCTGATCAACGTGGTGTAGCGTTGATTAGGAAAAACTGGTCAGCGTGGTACGTTGTCCGGTGGTGACTGGTTAATGTGGTGTAACGTTAATCAGTGGAGTCCGGGTAACGTGGTGTAACGGTACCCGGAGGTGTCTGGTGAACGTGGTGTAGCGTTCATCAGTGGAGACTGGTTGACGTGGTTTAGCGTCAATCAGTTGGGAATGGTTGGGCCTGGTTAACGTGGTGTAACGTTAACCGGTGGAAAATAATATTGTTAATTAAATCAACTTTTTACTGTTTGCGAACTACTACTGTTTGCAACTGCTTTTATGCAAAACAAACTCTATCCCATCTTTGTACCCTGTGCATATGCATATTTGTGGGTATGATTTGTTGAGTACTGTGGGTGGTACTCAGCCTTGCTCCAATTCCCCCCCCCCCCCCCCCGCAGTGTTGGTGGACGCGTCAGATTAAGATCATCCTGAGGAATAGGCTGGCTCCGCCGTCAAGGTGCCTGTGGGATGGAAGCGCCTGTTTGGCTAGATGTTTATAGACTCCGTTTTACCTTTTTTCGCTGCATTTATGTAATATACATTTTACTCTGTTTGTAAGACACTCTGTATGGCAACTTGGTTTGTGTACCCTGGCTTTCTTGGGCAGGGATTTATTACACATTAATGTTCAGAATTTCGGTGCGAATTTCTTGGCGTTACACTTATCTCCTTATAATGGTTACTTGATGTACATGTACATGTCCAAATGCAAGCTCTCAACCTTGATGTACATGTCAACCGCAAACTGCTGGAACAAGCGTACGCCATGCAATATAGGATTGGAAATCCCACGACGCATCTGGAATTTGTAGCAGTAGTAGTCCCAACTGAGACGCGTATCCTGCTATTACAATATGAATGTGTCACAGATGTGGGTTAGTCCAATCATAAAGCGCATAGTTGAATAGTAGTAAGACCATATGAAGATAAACTAACCAGGATCATCATTATCTGTGTCACGTCGTGCATTCGCAGCCTCCATGGTTATGGTATCCTTTGGTACACCTTGATGCCAGCCACTCTCCCCTCTAGGAAAGAACATAGGGTACAAGAGTGGATCATAACATCCATAGTAAGGTTGCATACATTCCCGTGTATTGTTGTTCCCATATATTGTCACGCTAGGCTCAAACTTTTTTTGCCTCTCGTTCTACTCCACCCAAACAGCAGCCACCTCAGTAGTCATCGGCACATTGTACCGCCTTTGGTCCAACCTATGATCCAAATTAAGTGTCACGCGATAGTTCACGAGGTCATCGACCTACCCTAGACTTCAGAATGTCTCCGAATATGGGTTGTTCCGAAGGATATTGGCAAGACTCCTGATTACATCCTGGTCGACACTCGGAGAACAGAGGAATTTGTGATCCAAAGTTGGATCATCGTCATAAAAGTACAGCTCGAGATGCTCTGGACCGGATTCTCTAGAACAGAATGAATGTATATTGTGATAGATCTGGCCATGGGCTCGAAAAGTGTACATGCCAGAACTCATGTTTTTGACGGTCTGGTTAAGGTTCACATCGAGGGTGGTAAATGAGAAGTGACCGTTGAAATTCTAATATTATCCCGGAAATGCTTTGCATCTGGATCCGCGATTGTCTAGAGCCTCATCAGTTCGGGGGGGGGGGGGGCATATCATTTTCTACCAGTTTGATCTATCCATCCCGAAAACAGAATCCCTTCGTTTCATACTGAAACTTCTTGGCGCCATAGTGTTCGCACCAAAAACCACCGGGTGTGCCAAGAAGCTTGTTGATGATCTGGTTTGATGCGATTAATCATACGAAGGCCTGGGAGATCTGCTTAGCTCCAGTGCAGGTCCTAAAATCTTGAGGTTCGCAGGCGTGCCAGTCAATTTGACCTCGCAATTGACAAGGAGATGAAGAAATTTGATTACTGATCCAATCGGCCAGCAAGCCGATACGGATCCCTTCCAGCCGATCGCCGCTATGCTCGTGCCCGGGTCCCCGCCTGTACTCGCGTTCGGGTCTCGTGCCCGTGCCCGGATCAGCAGCAATTGCACATCGGCTATCGGCCGATACGGTCTGATGTAGGCTCCTTGTAGCCGATGGCCGATGGCACCTGTGTATCGGCTAGGAAACCGATAACGCTATAGATAAATGGATAAGCTGTCAGTATAACATGTGCATCGGCTAGAAGCCGATGATAAAATAGATAGGCAGAATAGTGAACTAGCCGACTGCCAAGGAAACACATGTGCATCGGCTAGAGAACCGATGATAATATAGATGACCAAAATAGTAAAGATAATACAGTCGGCTTTATAAAAAGATAACCTATCGGCTAAGCACTCCGATAGAACGTCGCATACACACCGATCGGCTCGACAAGGATAATCTATTATTATCGATCTAGTAGTTCAAACCTAACTGATGCAGCACAGATCGATAATAGTAAAGAACCTCAAAAAAACCGATAGATCTAATGCAACTGTGATGTAATAAGATAACTTATCGGCTATACATTCCGATAAAACACTTGCGCAAAAAACATCAACCTAGCAGGAACAACTTATCGCGACAGTTCAGTAGGTCGGACCCAACCGATGCAGCACAAACTGACGATAAGCTACTCCCAGTAAGCTAATAAGATCTACGCACGCGTGATGTGATATACCTGATGGGCCTAAGAGATCGAACCGAACCGATGCAGCCGTAGACAAAGCAGATATATCGTGGTAAGCCGGCTACCATATACCGACTAGAATATCGGACCTAACCGAGGAAGTCCTAGCCGATTGGTAGCCGGGGTAACGAGACTTACCCTCTCGCCGGAGTTCGGACCTAACCGATGCAGCCCGGCTCGAGAAGCAAGAACCCGTTGGTAAAGGGTGGCGATGCGCCGAATTTGATTGATCGAGAGATGATTTACAAGGTACCCGGGCATACGTATATATACCCCGAGTTATTACAGTCCTAATAGGACACGGCACACGAATTTCCTATCTATAAAAGGAAAACTAACAAGTCCTGATCGGACACGAGATCAGGTTTCTCTAAAAAGTATTAAAACTACCTAATTTACAGATAAGGTAATTGACTGCCATATCGTGGTCTTCACGATTCCTTCCCAAGCTCGGACTCTTCTGGATTAGTTTCCAATGGCTGATATCGCTTCTTTCCTTAACCGAACATGGTAACGACCCGTACCAAATTTTGGCGTTAACACATGCCCCCAATTTCGGAGTTTGTTATCAAACTCGAAATTCTTCTGTTCGGCCTCATCATTCCTTCCTGGCTCTTGAAATCGGCTTTCATGAGCCGATACTTTTGTACTAGGTGTGCTAGGCTCTTGAAGTCTTTTGATGAAAATCTTTCCTTGATCGGAGGTCACCAAACTTGGAATGCTAACTCGGCCAGCTGTGCATCAGACTTAAACTATAACATGCTTCTAACATCACGTGGATATATTTGAGATGATTCCTCTGGCTTCGTATTACCCGATGTTAAGTCTATCAACTCATCTCCTGGACTCCCCATAAAGAAATACTTGTGGAATTGCTTTTCCAGATCGGCCCAACCTCGAACTGAATTAGGTGGCAATGAAGAAAACCATGTAAAGGCCGATCCGGATAATGATACGGGAAGAGTCTAACGCTTCTAAGCCGATGCATCTCCACATTGAGCAGAATCGGCTGACAGTTCCACTGTAGATACTTCTTGCCCTGAGAATTTGGAGAAGTCTGGTACTGTATCGCGCGGCAACGGAGCTCTATCAACCAATTGGATATGGAGGCGATACATAAATATTTCTCCTTCAATCTTAGACGATTGTTCTCTTATCACCTCTGTGACTCTTGCTGATATCTTCTTTTGGATCTTCGCTGTGATAACGCAGAGGTGGGTTTGGTAGCCGATTCTGATTCTGAATATCTCGGATAATACTCAGGAACAGTTTTGGATAACTCTGTTGATGCCCCCCAGGCCGTTTGATATCCTTGAGGAATCCCATCTTGTTGCCCCCGGGTATTTGAATCGGCTCACTGCCTTCTTGATCAAGCTCTGTAATGTGTTACTATCCCAGATTGATCGTCAACGCATGATGAACTGCTTTATTAAACATGTCTTGGATCGGCTTTTGAACCCTTGTAGGCGATATATGGCTCGATCGTCAATGAGAACAGGCTTTGAAACTGAATTTTTGAATCGGTCCTTGATCTGTCATCCGAAGGATTGTAGACAAAGCTTCTTCTGAAACTCCATGATGTTTGCTCCACTTGTTGTCTTTGTTCTTCGGTCAAATCTTCCATTGTGACTGGAATCATATTGTCTGTGCTGACCTCGTTTTCAGCCATGTTGAAGTTCTGTGTCCCACCGGGCGTGCCAAATATGTTCGACCAAAACCACCGGTTGTGCAAGAAGCTTGTTGATGATCTGGTTTGATGCGATTAAACATACGAAGGCCTGGGAGATCTGCTTAGCTCCAGTGCAGGTCCTAAAATCTTGAGGTTCGCAGGCGGCCAGTCAATTTTGACCTCGCAATTGACAAGAGATGAAGAAATTTGATTACTGATCAATCGGCCAGCAAGCATACGGATCCCTTCCAGCCGATCGCCGCTATGCTCGTAGCCGGGTCCCCGCCTGTACTCGCGTTGGGTCTCGTGCCCTGCCCGGATCAGCAGCAATTGCACATCGGCTTCGGCCGATACGGTTGATGTAGGCTTTGTAGCGATGGCCGATGGCCCTGTGTATCGGCTAGGAAAGATAACGCTATAGAATAAAGGATAAGCTGTCAGTATAATGTGCATCGGCTTAGAAGCGATGATAAAATAGATAGGCAGATAGTGAACTAGCCGACTGCAGGAACACAATGGTGCATCGGCTAGAGAACCGATGATATATAGATGACCAAAATAGTAAGATAATACAGTCGGCTTTATAAAAAGATAACCTATCGGCTAAGCACTCCGATAGAACGTCGCATACCACGATCGGCTCGACAAGGATAATCTATTATTATTCGATCTAGTAGTTCAAACCTAACTGATGCACAGATCGATAATAGTAAAGGAAATCAACAAACCGATAGATCTAATGCAACTGTGATTGTAATAAGATACTTTATCGGCTAATAAAACACTTGCGCAAAAAACATCAACCTAGGCAGGAACAACTTATGGGACGTTAGTAGGTCGGCCCAACGATGCAGCACAAACTGACGATAAGCTACTCCAGTAAGCTGATAAGATCTACGCACGCGTGATGTGATATTACCTGATGGGCTAAGAGATCGAACCGAACCGATGCAGCCGTAGACAAAGCAGATATATCGTGGTAAGCCGCTACCATAATACCGACTAGAATATCGGACCTAACCGAGGAAGTCTAGCCGATTGGTAGCCGGGTAACGAGACTTACCCTTCGCCGGAGTTCGGACTAACCGATGCAGCCCGGCTCGAAAGCAAGAACCCGTTGGTAAAGGGTGGCGATGCGCCGAATTTGATTGATCGAGAGATGATTTAAGGTACCCGGCATACGTATATATACCCGAGTTATTACAGTCTAATAGGACACGGCAACGAATTTCCTATCTATAAAAGGAAACTAACAAGTCCTGATCCGGAACCGGAGATCAGGTTTCTCTAAAGTATAAAACTACCTAATTTACAGATAAGGTAATTGACTGCATCGTGTCTTTTCTTCCCAAGGGACTCTTCTGGATTAGTTTCCAATGGCTGATATCGCTTCTTTCCTTAACCGAACATGGTAACGACCCGTACCAAATTTTGGCGTTAACACATAGTGATCACAATCAGGCTTGGGCATTATAACATAGGTGGTTGTGGAATATTCTGTACGTAATGTAACATCCTGAAATCCGGCTCAAAAAAATACGTAAATTTCGAAATTTTAAAATTTTGCATTATGTTGTATCTTTGGTTGCTATGGTTTGTGATTAATAAATTTTCAACTCAAATAAAGTAACCAAGGAACCTAAGTAAATTAAAGACTAATGCATCGACCGGAAATATCTAGAGGACAAGAACAAAGAAATTAAATATTCATTTAATTTCTAACCTCATCTTTGATAATAAAAAGGGAATATCTTATTAGTCCATAATACAAGTAAAGGAAATTAAATCCCATTTAATTTCAAACCATAATATGCATGCAGCATGACCAATTCGTCTTAGATAAATTTAAGAACCTAAACCCATTGAAACATTAGTCGAGTATCCAAAGCTCGATTAAACAGTAAAGGAATCTATCACCCTTTGGGTAATTATTTCATCTTCTAAAATATCATGAAACCACCTAAGACAAAATGCCCAAATAGGACATATTCACTAAGTCTAATCATAAAGTTTAAACTCAATTTGAATTCTCGACTTTCCCAAGGAAACAAAATCGGACTAAGGTTTTAATTCATTTTTTTAAAAAATCCTCAACTCCAATATCCAACATTTGCACATCTCAAATAGAAAAAAAATTCTAAGCTTTTTTTCCAAGTGGGCCTTAATCCCTTTTTCTCTTTAGGCCCACCTCCTGCCTAAACCAGCCCTGCTATACTCTGTAGCAAACCGAACCGAAGAAGCCCAGCCAGCCAGGACGCCCTCCTCTTCACTTCTTCCTAGCCCTGGTCAGATAGGTCCCGGACCAGGCCAGGCTAGCCCAGGCGCCAGCCGGCTCCCGCTCCCGCCCCCGCCCGAGCTAGGCCAAGCATCCACGGCCCAAGATGACCCGGTGTGTGTGCTGTCCGCCGTTTCCCTTTCCACACGGAATTTTTTTATTTTTATATTTATTTAAAAAATTTACAAAACACATTTCATTTCAAAAATTTACAAAAATATACTCCCGCCGCCCTTTGGGAGGGGATATCTCTGAAATCGCCCTCCCAGAGGCGAGTATGATGACGTGGCTGATGGCGTTGGCCGGCGGCCACGGCCGTCAGTCATTTTGCAGGCGGCCCCCGGCCACACAAAAACCACCCTCTGAGAGGGCGGCAAGGGGGCGCCTGTTAAAAATCCGGCCGGGGGCCGCCATTTTAACAGGCGCCCCCTTGCGCTCTCTCAGAGGGCGGTTTTCGGCTAAAAACCGCCTCCCAGAGGGCGGCAAGGGGGGCCTGTAAAATGGCGTCGGCCGCGGATTTTTACAGGCGGCCCCCTTGCCGCCCTCTCAGAGGGTGGTTTTTAGCCCGGGCAGTATAAAACCCTCCCCAACTCCAAAAATGTCATAAAATTCACTAGAATACAGAAAAAAAGAGAGAAGAGCTGAGAGCGAGCCTGAACGAAAGCAGCAAGCTCTGTCAGCTTACTGATTTGTCTGCAGGTAAAATCTATTATCTATTTGTAATTTCTATTTCTACATAAATAATGTAGTATTGTACTGGTTATGTGTATAGTACTATATGAAAATAAGTTTTACTCGTAGATCTGTAGGTCTTTAGTTAATGTGTTAGATGATTTATTTTTGTAGAGATGTGAGGAAAATATTGGTATCTAGTTTAACTGAATTTTTCATCAAACAGAAATGTCAAATAAGGTGATATTTCAGTTATTTCACGGGCAAGGGATGTTAGATATGGTCCAGAAGGGGTAGATCTGTCGGATTTTAGTTCAACGGCTAAGGGGATTGATAGACCAGCTGAGAGAAGTTTTGGGTCGTGTACAACTGGCTGATGCGAGGTTTCGATTGAACCCCCAGAGCTCAGCGCAATAACCTTGTATGTAGTAGTCAGTCGTGCAGCTTCAAGGTTTTTTTTGGGATGATGTCGGTGGATTGCACTACCACTTGGAGATGGATGTGGAGAATGCATTCCAACGTGGTTGGCCACTGGGCATACTTGTGTCGATATATGAGAAAGAAAACACTGCTGGGCAATGCCCGTACAAGATGATGAGGGTCCAAGAACGGCGGGAGGGAATTAGCGAAACAATGGAAGAAAATGAAGAAGGGAATGAAGGAGGAAATGAAGAAGGATAGACAGCCAACAGGTGTGGCAGATGAGGGAGAACAAATCAACAGAATCGTCGAAGAAATGGATAGGGAAGATTCTGAAAACGAGCAAGCAGGCAGGATGATCGTCTGACGAGGACACCATGATGCCTGCAGAATGGAGCAACCAGGACTTCTCTAGGCTTTCTATCTCCGAGGGACATCATGTGTCATGGGAGTATTAGGAAAATGACGTCATCCAAGGGGCTAAGTATGCATATGTAGAGGATTTAAGGAGGCAGTAAAACAATGGGCCGTGTCACTTCAAAGGGAGTTCTCAGTCGTGAAGTCAAGCAAATCAGTCTATGAAGTAAAAGTGCGTGAAGGATGGGTGTCCATGGCGGGTGCACGCATTCAAGGGTAAATGGAAAGATTATTGGCAAGTTTCAATCGTGACTGAGCAATCATGTTATTTACCCGTGTTGAAAAATATCACAGAAACATGACATCTGCATTTGTTGTGACAGAGATGTACTCCCATATTATTAACAATATGGGGTACGAACAAGGTCAATTGTTAGACATATTGAAGAGAAATTTAGATACACAATTAGCTATGCTAAGGCTTGGAGGGCAAACAGAAGGTTGTAGAGATGAGATTTGGCACATTTGAAGCATCCTATGATAATTTGCCTCGTCTGTTAGTCTGTATTCTTCAGAGGAATCCGGAGACGTGCTACGACCTAAAAGCCTTTCCATCAATTCACCATGGTAATAAAGTGTGTTGCAACGAGTATTCTTTGCATTAGGGGCTTGCATTCAAGCATTTGTCCATTGTCGTCCCATCCTTCTGCATCGATGGGACATTTCTGACCGGAAAGTACAGAGGGCAGATCTTAACAGCAATTGGAGTTGATGGAAACAACCAAGTTCTACTAGTTGCTTTTGCTTTTGTTGAGAGTGAGAACACTGATAGCTGGTATTGGTTTTTAGAAAGGGTTAAGTCTGCAGTTGTACGGATGAGACCAGACGTATGCCTTATACATGACCGTAACGCCGGCTTGCTGCGTGCAATTGAGGAATTGAGATATGGATGTGTTGAGAAGGGATATACACCAAGGTGGTCTGATGTCCAAAGCAGATGGTGCATGCGTCATATGGGTGCTAATTTCTACAGACAATTTAAGAATAAGCACCTTATGGATCTTTTTAAGAGGCTTTGCGCCCAGAATCAAGAGAAGAAAATTCAATAAGCTTTGGAGGAGGTTGGATAAGCTGACCTCTAAACTAACAGATGAGCAGTTCAGGAGGGCTACCATTGGAGGGGATGTGGCTCCACAAGCTCTTGAATCTCTATCAACTGACGGACCTCATATGAGAAGAAGGTCTGCATCCTCAGTTAGAAAATTTTCAGATTGGATTGAGAATGAGCCAAAGGAGAAATGGGCATTGTTGTATGACAAGGATGGTTCTCGATTTGGCATAATGACCACAAATTTGGCAGAGGTTTATAACTGGTGATGCGTGGTGTTCGAGGGCTCCCACTTGTTGGCATAGTTGAATTTATCTTGCATGGCACATCAAAGTACTTCAGAGATCGGTTCAGAGCAGCTAGGCCCTCAATGACGGACAATAATCTTTTCTTTGGCACACTACTGACGAAGTATCTGCAAGATAAAAGTAAAAAGGCCCGAAGACATCGTGTTGTACCTCAAGGCACACAAGAACACAGATTTGAAATATTGTGTGTCGATAAGGGCATGCGCGGAATCTTCCGTAAAAAAGTTGTGCAGGAGTGTGTGCTGAAGGAAGACGGGACCTGCAAGTGCTCGTGCCGCAAACCTACTCTACTCCACAAGCCATGCTCTCACGTTATTGCCGCGAGCGGTGAGTGCGGGATAGAAGCATGCTATTTTGTCTCACCTTATTTCAGGAAAGAAGCAATCTATAATACCTGGAGCGGAGAGATATACGGTTTCGGTATTGCGGGTACATTTACTATGGAGCATCCTCAAGCTATGTACATTCCTGACCCAACAAATTGAGGAATATACGAGGTCGCCGCAAGACAAGACGCATCCATAATGACATGGATGAATCAGAAGCCGGTGGAAGGCATAAACGTTGTTCAAAGGTGTGACCAAACAGGTCATACATATAAGAAATGTCCAAAGGATGCAACCGGTCAAGTGCGGCGGAAGCTGGACCGTCGGGTTCAGCGCTGATGGCAGGCGTCCTACGGGTGAAGGCACAACTTCTAGACGACCCCGTCTTAGGCGTTCTCGAACAATTAGTGGTGCTACGGTGTAGTGTAAGTCTATACTACTTCTTTGTTATAGAAGATATGTACCGTCCTTATTGTTTTTTATTATCATGTAACAATGCTTAAACTTAACAATAATTAACGCTAACTCTCTATTTGCATGCAGGTATGGCGTACGATACACCGGAGCTGTTGGACCGAGGTCTCACCGGTCCCACCGGTCTTACCTGTCAGCCGTGGAGGGTGCCCACTTACCCACCTTCCGTCCACGGCCTTCACGTCACCTCCTGCGGATAGATCCTCGGTTCCGTCAGAGGTAAGAGCTATACGAATATTCATTCACATCATTTGTGCATATCTATGTTCCCCAATATTGATTACAGTGCTATATTCTGCAGGTTGTGTGAGGCTGGACTTCTTCCGCTGTGTAGGCTAGTCGAGCCCGCACCAGACGAGAGAGATCCCGCCAAGCGATGGGACGCTGATCGGTCACTTATGGCCGCACTGGTGGATCGCTGGAGACCCGAGACCCATACGTTCCACCTACCGTGCGGCGAGATGACTCCTACACTCCAGGACGTGTCGTACCTGCTAGGACTTCCCCTCGCAGGAGACGCAGTCGGCCCGATCGACGGGGCGCACGGTTGGTCGCAGGACATCACTGCTCGGTTTGCGCCCGTGCATCGTCGACCTGAACTTGGACACCCGGGTTCGTTACCGCCTTACACCACGAACGACCCCTCGCAGGCTTGGCTGTTACAGTTCACCGTAAGTCGCGGATTCCTTTCATTCACAATCATCTGATCTACAAAGCAACAGAGCTGCTGACTATAATCTTCCTTTACAGCCAGATAAGCTAGCCGATGACGCCGACGATTACTCGGTACAGCGGAGCATGGAGGCATACCTGTTGTGGCTATTCGGGTGGGTGATGTTCACCAACATTCACGGGCACGCGATAGACAAGGGACTGATCCACTACGCTCGTGCGATCGCCGACAGTGAGGACGGCCGCGTACCGCAGTGGAGTTGGGGATCTGCTGTGCTAGCGGCGACGTACCGTGCTCTTTGTGACGCGTGCACAAAGACCGATCTAGGTGCGATTATCGCCGATTGCCCTCTCCTTCTGCAGCTATGGGTGGCCGAGCAGTTCGCGATAGGCCGTCCTCTGATTCAGCACTCTTCCTACGAGGGCGGCCTTGGAGGATTGTACGGCCAGTGGCCCGAGGACGGTCCGACTATGGGGACCATATGGTGTCGACGTAAGGTACAAAATGTGAAATTCTATATTTAGCAGTTATGCGCAAACACTGACGTTTAACCTTTTCCTATTTTGCAGCGTCGTTACGCCCACACGCAGGTTAGGAGGGCCTACCCCGAATTCGTTTTGGAGTTCGATCGCCTGCTGCCCAGCGACGTCGTCTGGGAGCCGTATAGTCCGCAGGCCATCGAGGCCCGTGCACCGCTCGGACTCTCTACTCTTTGCACGCGCGACCAGGCGTACTGGATGACGAGAGTGCCGTTGGTGTTCGACATCTTCGTCGAGCCCCACTCTCCGCAGCGCGTGCTGCGACAGTTCGGACTACGTCAGTACTCCCCTGTGCCCGTGCAGATCGATGTGCCGCGCGATGTGCACCAGTTAGTACAACTGCGATCTTTGTTTACTACTATAACTATTTAATATAGTCTAATGCACTCTCTGCAAATAGATATAATCGTAGGGGACATGCAGCCGGTGTTCAGTGGTATCCTCTACTGCAGAAGTACGTGGACGACTGGTTGTTGGCGACAGAGGAGGTGGTCGATGACATGCATGCACACACTGAGGAGGCCTACCTAGCATACCTCACGTGGTACCAGGCCCGTACCCGCACACGCGTAACGTTCACCCCAGATGATCCACAGCCACACGTCGCCGCTACGACGGACACGTATCCTAGACACCGTGACCAAAACTACTTCCGCGCGGTACGTCACATTATCTTTGCACTTTGCTATTTCCTTTGTACGTGTCTACAGTTCTAACACATGTTCACGTCACATCTGAAATAGGCCGACGCAGCGCGACAGGTTCAGGCAGAGGGATTGTGCTCAATGCCGATGAGCAGAGGACGACCTTCGGGAGGATTCGTCAGGCGATGCTCACAGTGATTCGTGCCCTCACTTGTCGTGCGGTCGATGCGGTACCTCCCGTAGTTGTACAGCAGCAACAGCCACGGCCAGTAGGAACAGGAGCAGGAGCAGGAGTGCGACTGCAGGGTTCCAGTCAGCCATCTGGCCCCTCCAGAGGTAAATTAAACTAACCATCGGTTCATAACATGTTTCCTTCCACGACATGTACTGTTGTACATCAATATGCTTCCCTGCAGCTTTCGCTACACCGTACTTACATCCCTCTGGAGCTAGCACATCGACGCATGGAGTGTACCACGGACGACCACACGCGCAGCTGGGCATGACAACTGCCCCTCGGGCTACCACAGGAGGTCCTTCAGGTTATATCAAAGTTTATTTTTGCTTTGTAAAATTTTGGTTTGCAATTATCAATATTTTGGTGAACATAGTTCTACTGTACAACGTCGGGGATGTTTGCTGGCGCTGGCACCTCCACGCAGGGCGTGGGCATGACAACTGCCCCTCGGGCCACCACAGGAGGTCCTTCAGGTTATATCAAAATTTATTTTTGCCTTGCCAAATTTTGGTTTGCAATTATCAATATTTTAGTGTACATGGTTCCACTCTACAGCACCGGGGATGTTTGCTGGCGCTGGCTCCTCCATGCAGGCCGCACGCGGCAGCGGTTGGGCACCGGATCCTTTCGAGGGGGACGACTTGGAGGACTCGGGCGAGGAGATCCAGGAGATACTACCAGCCTCGCAGCTCGAAGGAGCTCCGCCACCACAGACACAGGACCCACCAGCTGCCACACCCGTGCAGACAACCCGCGCTAGCCGTGCCGTACCACCAGACCGGCTGACGTACTCCCAGGGGCAGGTGCGAGCGCAGGGTAAGAAGACAAAGAGGGCTAGAGGTTACGGTCCGGGCCCGTAGTACGTTGCATCAGTGATAGTTTGTCTGTTGTATATCATGTTTTTTTAATTCTATGTATACTGAAGAAACCCTTTTACTTTATTTACGCTCGTCGATCGTTTACGATCTATGTTTGTAACAAAACTGATCAAAAACATGAATTTTTCAGTTTCAATTTTACGGCGAAAGTACATTCTGAGCGGTGACAACCGAACACACGTTAATTGCATACGAACATAATGAAATTATCCATACAAAGAGTACAAACGACACATCAAACGTTTCTAGTTATCGTTATTATATGCCTTAGGGAATTTTAAACAGATAACCAAGTAGAGATGTAACTACTGTGTGCAGTGTGGGTACTTTCTCTTCCTTGCCGCCACAGATATGCCTGTCCGGACCGTTCGGACAGGATGAGGATGGTCCAGACTATATAACGCAAAACAACCATTTGTACAGTGCGGACCGTGCGAATAGGGTGTCGATGGTCCGGACTATATACTGTGAAACAACAATTTGTACAGTCCGGACCGTCCGTATAGAGTGCGGACGGTCCGGACAGTACTCTGGGCCGCCTGCAAACTAGCCGGTCCAGACCGTCCGTATAGGGTGCGGACGGTCCGGACAGTACTCTGGGCCGCCGGCAAAGTAGCCTGTCCGGACCGTCCGTATAGGGTGCGGACCGTCCGGACAGATTTTGCAGGCGGCCCCAAAAGAGCCGGCCCCCCAGCCGGATTTTTACAGGCGGCCCCCTTGCCGCCCTCTCAGAGGGCGGTTTATTGGTGGCCGGGGGGCCGCCTTGCAAAATGGCTGACGGCCGTGGGCCGCCGGCCAACGGCCGTCAGCCACGTCATCATATCGCCCTCTGGGAGGGCGATTTCAGAGATATCGCCCTCCCAAAGGGCGGCGGGAGTATATTTTTGTAAATTTTTAAAATGAAAATGTAGTTTTGTAAATTTTTTATTAAATAAATATAAAAATAAAAAAAATTCTTTCCGCACAGGCATCCGCCCCACACTCCCTCCCACTACCACCTTGAGCCCACCGTGGCCCAATCTGGCGGTCGTTTGCACCTACCCGCCTGCGCGCTCGTCTCTCTCCCCCGCATCACCCGGCACGCTCAGCGCGTGTTTGACAAAAAGCCTGCGCCACCGCTCACCGCAACGAATCCCATTGGCAAGTCGCACGCATGTACCCGTGCCCTTGTCCCATCACCGTCGTCTGCCAGACGCGATGCCTCGGCCACCGACTCCTGCCATCCCTACGCCTGTTCCAGCCACGCCGATGACGCAAACACCTGCAGCCAATGGCCCCGACGAGACCTGACGCCTGCGCCACACCCCAGTGCGAATCCTGTCGGCGCAAGTCACGCCAGCCCCGGACTGCCGCCGTCCTCTACCCACTGGGCCGAGGCAGGAGTGTACCGTTTGTACCCGCGCCCGCTCGACCCATCGCCTCCGCCACGCTGCTCTGCTACCCGACCTGACCGTCTGCGTGCTCGCATCGTCATCGCCTCCACACCGTTGGACCTGAGTCTTGCCCTATCGCCATCGCCACCCGACCGACCAAGCACGTGCAGGACAGAGCAGCCGAGAGACCGCCGCGGCCTTCTGCCCACCGGGCCGAAGGGGAACCCGTTTGCTCCAAGTCAACCCCTACCATCGACCCATCGTCCGCACCGCACCTATCAAAATGGGGCGAAGCCCGCCGTTTGGAGCACCTCGCCGCCCACCTCGCTGCCCACGTTGAGCCACCGCGCTCGCGAACGCCAGACGAACACGTGAGGCGCGTTCACCGCGCCTGCCTCGGCTCGGCCTCACCATCGCCACAGCCGTGCCCCCATAGCCCCAACATCCTCGCCACCTCAAGCCCCACCAGAACCGCAGCAAGGAGGAAGAGGCCGCCCCTGCCCTGCACTGCCCCGGGGGACGCACGACGCCGCCCTTGCCCTGCCGCGACCTCACCACGACCCCGCACACGGTGTTACCATTTCCTGGCCGCCGCAAGGTAAGCCCCTTCACCCGCCACTTTTTCTCCCTCACTATTTTCTTTGCCGGTCGTCCTCCCCTCCGATTGCTCCACCAAACTGCCTCAAATCGAAGCTCCACCGCCTCTCCGCCATGTCCGCCGAGGCAGGCTAGCTACAAGCTAGCTCCAGCCGACCTAGAAGGGGGAAATCCTCCCCACCTCACATAGGGGCTCTGCCGAGCTTCAATCCTCCCGGAGCTCGCCTCCTCCGCCGGAATCACCGTCGGACCGAAGTTGAAAGCCGCAGGCCACCGCCCAATCTCCAAATACCCACGAGCCGCGGTCACCCCATTGTGGCCTATGGCTGCCCTAGGGCCCTCCGACCTCCGTCGGCTACCGGCAGTACAGTCCGCCAGTCGCCACAGCTCCGCCGACGCGCCGCCCTCGCGCGTGCACGCGCTCGGCCGAGGAACAAGGAGTGAGAGAAAGAGAGAGAGAGATCGGGAGGGGATTAATTTCTCCCCACCCATAGACTTACATGTGGGCCCCATAGTAATTAATTTATCCTTAGAGCTGATGACAATAGTTAAGTTAATCAAATCCTTAAGCACTAACTGACATGTGGGCCTGAACTGTTAATTAAATCTAATTAAAAACCTTTTTAACCTCTATATCATTGACATGTGGACTCCACTAGCTTAAAATTTTTTTAACCTCTTGTTTAGCCTTTGAGTCACTAACAATTGAGCCCCTAGGCCTCCTTGGTCAACTTGGCCTAAGTCAAAATCAACCTAGGACCCATCTCTTAGCCACACATATCTTTTTTCTAAGGAAAATAATTCAAATAGACATAAAAACCCAATGACCCCACCTGTGAGTGTCTCTGGTCCTCTCCCTTAATAAAAGAATTCGGAAAGTAAATTAAAAAGGATTTGAGGAATTATTCTATTAAAGAAAAATATGAATTAAACTTTAAAAATTCGTAATTAATTCAAATGAAGTCCAAATCGAGTGAAACTTGTCTCTAAAATTTTGTAAATTCAACATCTTCCTTCTGGATCCAAAATAATAGTTGTCACAAATGTAATTTTTGCACAAATATGAAATAAAGACTAGTGGATAATTAATTCCCCATATTAAAAATCCTCTTTATACTAATTTATAAATTCAATGATGGGATTAAAGCCCTAAACCATAAAAAAAAGGATTACTTAACAAGCATACATGTCAGATAAATGCAAATAATCATGGCATCACATAATTACATATCAACTATAAATTTAAGATCATCCATTACCAAATTCACTCCATGTGATGACACTTGAACTAAAATAAAAGTAACCATAAGTTAATTTACAGAGCATGGATATTTGCTAACCTTTAATTATAAGCCATTGCAAAACCTCTAATGCCAACCATTTAATTTAGATGGAGACTAGCTTAGCCATAAATTCCCCATATCCCAATAGCAAAACCAAGATATATGTTATCAAGGTAAGTATTCTCCTTGTATTACCTAATTACTACATAGCCATCTTCCTAAGTTACTTACCCACTAAGGAACCTTAGCTCCTAAGCTTCCTTGCTCTACAAGATGTGTATCCAGTAAGGAACCTTAGCTCATAAGTTTCCTTGCATGGTAAGAAACTTAGAGCCCAAGCCACCTCAAGTTTCCTTACCTATATAAGGAATAGGAACCCCATAGTTGCAACCCCCTTGGCCCTTGGAATCCATTAGCAAGCAAGAGGTATGAGCAGCCCTTAGGTTTGTTTTACATTTATCTTTATTGGTTGATTGCATTTGGATGTTACTTGAATATTGGTTTCTCCGCGCTCTATAGAATCCGTTTGTGTTAGTCGAGAGGCAACGTGTGCAGTTTCTAGGAGGTGAAGGTTGATCAAGATTTGTTATGAAGAATAAGGACTATCTTGAGCAGGCAAGTCACCACATCCCCCTCCTTAAGAATTTTGATCATAGTTTGCGAACTTATTTGTTTCTGAAATAAATGCATACTATGTTTAAAATGTGATCCCAATTACTGATTATGCCACCCTTGTTTGAGTATGTTGTTCCTTGAAACCATGATATTAATTGAGTCCCAAGTTATATTTAATAAGCAATGCTTAGTTGTGCCTAGCTGCACTTGGGTGATTGGATCGCCCTTCCTCATGTCTTAAATAAAATGGACGATTGATTGGGCAATCACTAGGGTTGCAGTGATTTGCCAGAATGGAGACATGTAATGCCATCCCGCGCGTATAATGAGGAACCATTTGCAAAAACCAAAAACAAGGAAAAACCTATTTCGACCGGGGCAGCAGGAAAGAAATTGGATGGTTCTGGGAATCGCAAGTGCCGACCCTGGTTAATTAAGGACCAAGTCAAGAAGCTATGCGGAAAACGAACAGAGTACGACCGCATCTCTCGTATGGGTATAGACCTGGAGGATTAGGTAACCCAGGTGGGGTGGCACCCCAGTCATAGTTGGTTATGCACACAAAGAGTATGATGTTGTGAAGTGTTGGTATATGTATTGTGATTATAAATGTTGACGAACTTAAAATGCACCATAAGTATATATATAGTGTACCTCCTAGATCTCTCGAGTTCCAGGACTACTCTCACTACTAGCTCGAGGCATTGAGTGCTAAGGGTGAATGAGGGTTCGTAGTCCTTGGAGCGGGTGCCGCAATGCAAGGGAAGCCGAAAGACCAGGCCGTGACAGGTCTCATGTATTGAGACTAGGCTCATGTGTTGGGCAGAGTCACGTGTTGCGGGTAAAGCGTACATCCACTGCAATGTGAGTAAATCAATCTATTCGAATAGCCGTGCTCATGGTTAATTGAGCGCCGGGACTTGTACTACTCTTGACTAGACTCATAATTTTCTAAAATTGATTAATGGGTGGTTGAGATTATGGGATGGTGATGATTTGGATGGCTATGGCTATTGTTCCTTGGGAGGCAATGGGACAATGAGTCGTAGAAGCTGCATGATCAGCAGTGGCAAGTCATTTCCGAGGCGGTCTCGGGATTGGCGGATAAAACCTTCGTTGAGCAAACATTACGATACTAAAACTATTTTTAAGTCTACCCTACTAGGTCATAGGTATTTATGAAATAGATATCAAAATTGGCTTTACGCAAAATAACCCCAGCCCCTCTTTGATTACCTTGTGCATAAGAAGCATATTTGCATGGTGGCTTGCTAAGAACCTATGTACTCATGGTTGCTCAATTACTATTTTTAGTAGAAGAACAGACCAGAAAAGAAGACCTTGCTATTATGTTCTGCATACTTAGCAGGAAGGACGGAGTGCTAGTTGGCTAGGTCGCGGCCCCAGTCAACTGCCTGTAAGCATGACGATTGGACCCTACCACTACTCGTTTTCTATTTGCTATTGCTCTGATAAGGTGTGGCCATTTAGACCTTAATAAAGGTATAAACTCCTTAAGTCTCATTTCAATTCGTACTATGTAATGAGCTAACTATGTTTTGTGTGTACCAACTACTGATCCAGGGATTGGTACAGGAAAACACAATAGGTTTCCGGTTGTTAAAACCGGGGGTCGACACGTAATCATATGGGTTAAGGATGGAAGAGGTTGGTGTAGGCGTGTTTTCATCCTCGGCTTTCTCCATCTCGTTGTCGTTATCCTTGTCGTTGGCTGAGACGGTTTAGCGCAAAGGGAGTTAGAGGATGTTATAAATACATGGTAAAGAGGGATATACATGTCTCACAAATGTACCTCGACTAGCAAATATGTAGTATTCATCGTCCGTGTTCCCTTCAAGGATGGCTTCCAAACGGTCAATAGAATATAATTAGAAGTCAATAGATACACAACTTGTATTATGCTTGAAAATGAAAACGGTTATAGATGATACCATTATCCATGGTGCATGACCGTACAGGGCGATCTGCCACACGTGTTGATTCTAAGCTCGATGTAGCCGACATATCACTAGTGCGGAGGCCATGGGCCCCGGGTATCTCATGAGAAGCATTAAGGCCACTCGGATAGAGGATGGGCCTAACCGTGTAATTAGGGATACAATAGAACTCGGCATATATTACCTTGTACGATAAGAAAAGGATATAGTCCTAGTCGGGCACGTTGTATTCCTAGAAGGAAATCACTTGGTCGGAGTCTGACTGAGATTCCTACCTTGTAACATTATCTCCTCGGTATATAAGGGAAGGCAGGGTGCCCCCTCGAAGGCATATCAGAATCTCACCAGAGAAACCTCAAAGGCAATACGCAACAGCTGGAAGTATGGTATTACCTTACCTCGAAGGTCTGAACCAGGATAAATCGTCTTGTGTTCCTTTGCAATACATTAAGTTTAGGTCTCACGAGTAGTCCCATATTCTCATTGCCGATACAAAAACATCGACAGTTGGCGCGCCAGGTAGGGGCTTCGGTGATATCATCTTCAAACAAGCCTGATGGATCCAATCACCGAAGTCGACAGCATCAACTTCTTCCTCGGGCAAACAATCAGCTTCGGGAGCCTCGACTTCGTCGCCGACGAATTCGACGACCTTACCCTATCCAACTCGGATCCGATCCGATCGGTCAGGGACCAAGCCGACTCCGCGCCAGTCAGCCTACGCAACATTGCAGCGATCTTCAGCGACATGCTGCGGCGATCTCCAACAAGCCCGAGTCTAGGGACAACTCTTTCTTTCGGTGTTCGACTCGAACTCGGTCTTGAGCTGGTCGAGATCGGGCTAAGAGAGGAGGAGATCGTCAATCTCCTGTTCGGACTCGGCAACGCCGCGGATAACTTCAATCAGTATATGACGCAGCAGACCCAATCCCCTAGAATTCAACTCGAATATGGCTCAAAGCTGCTCGAGAGTGGATCTAGGAAGGTCGGGGTCGTTATTACCTGTAACGCCCTGAAAATCGTCTTAATTAAAAATTATCACGGGTACATGGAAATGCAAGAATACACTAGAAATTTTTGTTTGAGAAAAGAGTTTGAATAAAATTTTGAAATTTCCAATATTAAAAATCCTAAGGTTAAATTTTAAAATAAATACTTGGATGCTTTTATATTCCAGGGGTTTTGTCGGAGTATTTTAAGCGTTTGAGTATTTATAATATTAAATTCTTCGTGTTTCGTGGTGGTATTTACTTCTGGTAAATTCCCCGTGATTTAATAAACTCTCTGAAATTTTCTTGGATTTTTCGGAGCTACAGAATTAATTTTAATGCTATAAAGATCACTAAAGTAAGTAAATAAATATAAATAAATTCCTTTTCCTTTCCCCTGTTTGGGTCGTTTCTGATTTAGTCCTTTGAAGTCTCCCCGTTCATCGTGAACTCTGACTCCCTTTTTCTTCTAGGGTTTTGTGTCGTTCCTAGAACCCTAAAGTCACCTCAAAAACCTAAATTCGGAGTTATCGGACTTATTCATTTTTGAAACTCTAGAACTCTTTTGGACTCCCAATCCGAGATCCTTTGTATTCGAAATATTTATATTTCCCTTTGAGATAAATCCCAGATATTCCCTTAAACTCCTTTTCCGTCGAAACAAATCCAAATCTCCAATTGTGTGAGATTTCTCCAAATTCCGATTCCAATAAAACACCCTCGTCAATTCCATAATCCCGAGATATTTTATTCAGAATATTCTATTTCCCAGTTCCCGGAAAATCTCCTCTAGTTCCCAACCTGATGAATAATTCGATATTTGTTTCCCAAATATTCCTCGAATATCCCGATATTCTACTCCCCAAATTTCCATCAGGAAAATATTCTCTATTCTCGGAATCCCCCAAAATATTCTGTTTCTTGGACCCTAATAAATATACTTTTGTTTTCTAAATTCGTCCAAATACCCTTCGATTCCCAATATATATATACGTGTGTATATATATATATATATCCTCGTACTCAGATAATTCCAATGTCCTGAATATTTCCGAAATTTCTAAATTCCAGAACGCGACTAAGATTCCACAAATATCCCCAAATTCCAATTTTTGCAAAATTAGAATTTTCCGGAAAAAGATTCCCATTTTTCCTTTCCAATCTTACCCTTTTATTTTCTTTTTCTTTCCCTTCTTTTTATTTTTCTCTCCGGGCCACTGTTCCTCTTCCTTATCCTTTCTTCTTCTCTCCTCTGCCTCCCGAGGCCGAGCTGCCTCTCCTGCGCCCCTCGCGCTGCTTCTCAGCCCGGCCTGCGCCACGCGTCACCACCGGCCCGCCTCCTCGGCCCGCGCCGCCGCGCGGCCTGTTGCCACCCCGGCCCCGAGCCCCTCGGCCTCCGCGCTGGCCTGCGCCCGATCTCGGCCGTGCGCTGCCCCCTATGCCTCCGCCCCACAACGGCCTCTGCCAAACCCGCCGCTGCCCCTATATATGTTACAGCCGCCAGCCCTGTGCCCTAGCCGGCTTTGCTCCTCTCCACGCCGCCAGGCCGCCGCCGCCACCCCGTCGCGCCGCCCTGCTGTCTCCATCTACCGCCGCCCAGCGCCGCTCTCTCCCGTGCGCCGCTGGTTCGGAAGCCACCACCGCCGTCTACACCTGCCGCCGCGCCGGTGCCCTGCCTCTGCTGCCTCCGTCGGACGCCGCTTCATCCTTTCGGCGTTGCCATCTTCGTCATCTATCCCCACCAGAGGACGCCACCGACGTCGCTGCCTCTGCCCTTGCAAGCCGTCGCCGGTGAGCACCCTATCATGCTGCCCTCTGTCTTCCCCCATCTGCTGCCTCGGCCTGCTCCTCCCCTGCAGCTGCCGCCGCTGCCTATACTCCGACGTCGTCCCATCGTCGGCCATCGCTGGAAGCCTCAAGCTGCCGTCGGCATCGTCAACTTCACCAGCCGCTGGTGAGCCCGACCGCCGTCACTGCCGACTCTATCCCTTTTCCCCTCCTCCCTGTTGGTCGTCATCGGCGTCGTCATCTTCATCTACACCCGTAGCTCCGGTGCCCCTCGACGTCCGCTGCCGCCTGTCGTCCCCGACGCCTCCACCTTCCTTTCCTCCTTCGACGCCTCGGATCGGGAAGCCACCGGTCGTCGTCGTTGCCAGGTAGTCATCGTCGTCGTCTACCGCCTGTGCGCCGTTCTCTCCAGAAGCCGCCGCCCTCCTCTGTTCTTCCCCTGCTTGTCGCCGCCGATCTCTGGTCCCCAAGCCGCCTCGGCCCCATGGTCAAGCTGCCGCCTTCCCTCTTTACCCCACGGGTGCATTGTCGTCCGTCGTCGCCGACGTCGTCATCTGGCGCCTCCGTCGAGCTGCCGTCGCCGTTCTCTGTGCCGCGCTGTCGCCTCGCTTCCCGAGTGCGCCTTCTGTTGTCCCAGCGTCGCTGTGCCTGCTCTGCTCCCCAGTCACGGACACCGTTGTGCCCACTCGTTGCCGTCGCCGGTGAGCACATTAGCACAACCTCCATCTTCTCTGACCGGGCGCTGCACTGCTCCCCGCCCAGCATCGTCGCCGTCCTGTTGCCGTCATCTTCCGACCTCCCCTGTCTCTCCGCGGGCCGGCAACGCACCATGGCAGGGACTGGTCTTCCTCCTGTGATTGACATGCAAGGCCCTCGTTCAGCCTTCTCTTCTCCATCAATGACGTGTGTACCTCAATGATCACACGCCTAACCAATCTCGGCCTTCCGACACATTTTGATAAAATCCTCGCCGATCTGTGTTGCCAACGTTCGTTGTCGCCATCCTGAAGCCCTATATCCTTGTCATGTCAGCCCTAGCCATCTCATCATACCACTTCAGTGGTTCTATCCACGTGTCCATTCTTGTCATCGGTATACCAAAATCCCTCTGTTCCATAAGCTCAGCCCACCAAAAACCTAGACATTGACCGGCGCTTCTATCTCTTTGTGTGTCACTCCATGTAGGCCTCGATGACCGTCCTTTTCCTATGACACAGCCAAAATATTCTTGTTAAACCCAAAATCTAGAGAATATTCCTGAGAATATTCTTTTCTATTTCTTTTCGGAATTATTCTGAATTCAATATTCCAAAAGCCATATCTTTTCCGTTTGAAGTCCGATTCGACCCGTTCTTCTTCCTAAATTCATTTAAAATTATAATCTACTTGTTTATGTATTTTTATGTATTGTTTATTTGGAGTTTCTTAGGGTTTGTTATCGTTTTGCGTGTAGTCACATATATCGCTGATTCGGAAGATTGCGAAGTCTGCGGAAGAGTTCGGAAGAGTATTTGAAGACTTTTGCGATTGCAAGGCAAGTCACACGACAATCTCCTTGAGCATGTTGATCCCAGTTGTGAAACCTATTTTATTTTAAAGTTATTGCATGAAATGTTTTCGAATGACATTATTGTGGGTATTTACTTATTATCCAATATCCATTGATAATTATGGCCATTTTGATGTTGATATCTATACCTTGATACCCCGGGTAATAATATTGACTAGCTAGATGTTTAATTATTTATCTGGCTAGATTATTTAGAATTTTGCTTAGCCATGCCTAGAAACTATAGTGTCATTTTATGTGGGTAATTAATGACTCATTTATGACTAATTATGGATTAATGGCTATATTTTCACGATCGTGAGTCGTGGTTGATTAATTAAAATATGTCAAATAAAACTTGACCGAATGGTGGGTTGTGAGCACCAGGATTATGATGTTGCTAGCGGTGCTCATAACAGTTAAGGATCGGTTCGCGGATTACCTATTGCGAAGCAATACTCGTGCTAACCACAAGCCAGCATGGGTAATGGTAGGATCCAATGTGTAGTACGTTCAACCGGGGTCTACCATGGTGTGTTGTGGCTGTGTCAATAAGACCACCATGGCTGCGTCAATAAGTCCATGTCTTAGGCGTTGGATCGTTTCCCAGACTCAGAACCCGATCAGTTCTGGCCGGAAACTGGTGGTCCAGTGGGTGGCTTCCTTGTTGTGCGGATTACATGGAGGGTTCTATCACAATCTCTGTTCGGGTACTTTCGAGTATCGCGACGCATGGCTGACATGATGTTGAGATTGTGTCTTGTGGGTAAATTGGTACATCTCTGGCCAGAGTAAAACTATTCGAATAGCCGTGCTCGCGGTTAATGAGCGGCCTAGCAATGTTTCTGTGATTAGTCCCACACTACCTAATAATGATGATAAATGATGGAATATTGATAGCTCCTGTTTAGAGAAGTTTTGGTTTGGGCCTGAACTGCGTTGGAGCGCTGTTCAGTGGTTGATTCAATACTGATTAATAATTAAACTATACTATTTTTAATGATTTCGAATGCAAATGTTTTAAATGCTATTTTATGCAAATAAGCCATATTATGCCTTTCCTTTGGTATCCTGTTGCATTACATTGCATTTCCTAGTGTGCCTTGTTGAGTACGGTGAGTGGTACTCAGTCTTGCATTATTGCAATCTTTAGAGTGAAGCTTTGCATGGAGGAGAACATGGTGTTTGGCTTGTACCCCAGTTGAGCTGCCTGTGGCTTGGTGCTGAAGCTACGCTAGTTGCCGTTCTGCTGCCGTTTTCTTCTGTGTGAGGACTAAGTGCCTCTGTTGTAAGTATTTACCGTTATTTCGTTTTGGTTATGTTTATCAAATTATCAATTTGTGTATCTCGGCTGATTCCTGGATGAGGATTTATTGCACAAATTAGCTTTGGAAATTCTGATGAATTTCTGGGCATGACATTACCCCCCTCAACTATTCCGACTCTGACCCTCAGTCGGACAGCACTTTGGCGAGCTTTTCTCCACCATGCAAAGTCTTCATGGCGTCCAAGGGCTCAACTCCTACTCAGGAGGCGCGCCGACGACACGATTTACAAGAAGAGAAAGCTCGCCAACTACGTGAACAACAGGAAGAAGACGCAAGACACCTGCAGGCCGAGCGCGATGCTCACAATGATAATTTGCACAAGGCTGGGCGGACTGCTCAACAGGAGATTTTCCAAACCTGAGTCGACGACCATGATGTCTTTGTGACCCCTCAACAGAACGTTGTGGCTGCTGCAACCTTACTGGATACACTATAGTTTGAGTCTGATCACCTGGGCACTCCGATGATAGCAAGGATTAAAGCCATGATCACCGCTGCTGCATGCCAGCAGCGTCAACAGTTGGGTGACACTCTCATACCGACCAACAGGTCGGCTTCTCCAACAGTGGTCTCATCTGCCTCAACACGACGCTAAGTGGCCGGTTCCAGTTAGCCGCACACGGAGTCACCCCACACGTCACTCAGCAACCACAATAATGACTGGCGGCACCGTCATCAAGACGACCATCGGGATAACCAGGATGTCTGAGACCGACTACGACGTGATCTTCGGTAAGACATCAACGCACGACGCCGTGAACGCAAGGAAGACGAGCGTCGCCGATTAGAAGACGAGAATGAGCGTTTTGGCCTCCACCACGAGCGGTTTTACCGCCATAGTCGAAGTCGGAGTCCTCATACAGATGAAGGAGTACCAACCTTCACCCATGAGTTGCAACAAGTCGACTAGCCGTCAGGCTTCAAGCCGACTGGAATTGAGAAATATGATGCGAAGATCAACCCTGAGTCCTAGCTCACAGTCTACACTCTAGCAATCCGAGCTGCTGGAGGAGATCATAAGGCCATGGCTAACTACCTCCCAGTCGTCCTAGCCGACTCGGCGAGGACATGGCTAACATGACTTTCTAAGAGATCAATTGGCTTTTAGGGAGAACTCTGGGAGCGCTTCATCGTCAATTTCTAAGGAACGTATGAGAGGCCATCTTCCGAATACGATTTGTACCAGTGCCATCAAAGGAAGAACGGGTCTCTTTGTGATTTTATCAAGAGATTTTCGGAGAAGAGGAATTCAATCCTAAAGATCAAGGACGAGGTCGTCATCGCCACCTTCTGTAAGGGAGTCAGGGACACCCCGTTCATCGCCAAGTTCACTCAGAAATCTCCTTCTTCTGTCAAGGCTCTATCTCACATGGTGAACAAATACGCCGACTCAGCCGATGCAGTTGCCGAAGGCCTGGACGACAAGAAGGAGCCCTGGCAGAAGGACAAAAAAGACAACAATGAGCCAGCACAGAACAAGTCCGGCAACCGCAAGCTCAAGTCGGACAACGTGGCGGCTACTGTGGAGCATACTCGGCCACAACCCTCGAGGACAGACGAGTACCAAAAAGTGATGAAGAAGGGCAAGCACGTGGCTAAGGACTGCTTCATGCTCAAGAAGTTTACTTCTGAGCAAACCTCAACATCTGGCAGCAATAAAGACAAGGATAAGCCAGACCCGGGCGCAGGTGGCGACTACCAAGATCCCCAGGCTGAACTTAACCACATCTTTGGAGAGCCGACTGCATACGAGTCCAAGAGAAAGCAGAAGCTCACAGCACGCGAAGTTAACTCGGTCTCTGCAGACGCCCCCCCAGTACTTGCATTGATCAGAAATGCCAATCACGTCTGACCGCGCGGATCACCCTGATCGGGTCACTCATCCAGGAAAGCTACTCGGCTTCATCGTATCATATCGAGGCATCGAGGCCAATCCAGAGAAAATCAATGCTATCATGAACATGGCACCCCCAACTAGCCAGAAGGACGTCCAAAAGCTGACAGATTGCATGGCGGCACTCAACCGATTCATCTCCCGACTTGGTGAACGTGGCATGCCTTTTTTCAAACTATTGAAGAAAGCGGATAATTTTTAATGGACACCTGAAGCCTAGCAAGTCTTCGAAGACTTTAAAAAATTTCTCACATCACCACTAGTGTTGGCATCACCCATGCCTCAGGAACCACTAATGTTGTATCTAGCAGCAACTACTCAGGTAGTCAGCACGGTGCTGGTAGTCGAGCGAGCAGAGCCATGGCATATACAGAAAATACAGAAGCCGATCTATTTTGTTAGCAAGGTCCAAGCCGACTCCAAGATGAGATATCCTCAAATCCAGAAGTTGTTGTACGGCTTACTCATCATTGTCCAGAAGTTGATGCACTATTTTCAGTCGCATCAAATAACTGTTGTCACATCGTATCCACTCGGGGACGTCCTACACAACCGCGAGGCCACTAGCAGAATCGCTAAATGGGCACTCGAGTTGATGGCGTTTGACATCATCTTTCAGTCTCGGACAGTAATCAAGTCTCAAGTTCTAGCCGACTTCGTTGCCAAGTGGACAGAAGTCCAGACGGCTACAAACACAGACAAACTAGAGTACTGGACGATGTACTTCGACGGTTCTCTACGGATCGGTGGTGCAGGAGCTGGCGTCGTGCTGACGTCACCTACTAGCAAAAAATTGAAGTACGTTCTCCAGATTCACTTTCCGGCTTCCCACAATATTGCCGAGTACAAGGCACACATTTACGGGCTCCGCATTGCCATATCACTCGGCATCCGCCGACTGGTCGTACGTAGGAATTCTCAACTCGTGGTCAACCAAGTCATGAAAGACTGGGCATGTCTCGACGATAATATGGCAGCATATTGTCAGGAGGTACGAAAGCTGAAAAACAAATTCGATGGACTGGAGATAACTCATGTATTACAATAATATAATAAAGCTGCAGATGAATTGGCTAACATGGGATCCAAATGAGAAGTGGTCCCGAGTGGGATTTTTGTCGAGCAACTATTGGAGCCATCAGTTAAGAAGAAACCAGCGCTTGAACAGTTCGGGGCAGAACCTACCCTGGCAACAAATGAAGTGCTCATTATCTCTCAAGACTGGTGGACTCCAATTTTCAAATTCCTCTTGGACGACGAACTCCCAGAAGATCGCAACGAATCCGAGCGGATTAAACGTCGAAGCAAATGTTTTTTTTGTAGTCGGAGAAGACCTTTACCGTCGAAGCGCATCCGGAGTCCTCATGCGCTGTGTCACATCCAAGGAGGGCAAGTAGATTCTGCAGTTGATCTACTTAGGCATCTGTGGCAACCATGCTGTATCCAGGACGTTAGTCGGAAAGGCTTATAGGCAGGGTTTCTTCTGGCCAACTACAGTAACAGACGCTAAAAATATAGTTCGCACATGCGAGTGATGTCAATTCTTTGCAAGGCAAACACATCTTCCAGCTCAAAAACTTCAAACAATTCCAATCTCTTGGCCCTTTACAGTTTGGGGGCTTGACATGGTTGGGCCGTTCAAGAAAGCGCCAGGAGGGTTTACACACTTCTGGAGTGTATCGAGGCAAAACACGTTACTACCATAATAGCGGCACGAGCAAAGAACTTCATCATGAGTATTTTATACCGATTTGGAGTTCCCAACCGGATCATAATGGACAATGGCACGCAGTTCACTGTCGGTGTTTTTCAAGATTTGTGTGACGACTTCGGCATCAAGCTCTGTTATTTTTCTGTGGCACACCCACGAAGTAATGGGCAGGTCGACCGTGCCAATAGCATGGTCTTACAAGGTATCAAGGCTAGGGTATTCGACCGACTACAACCATATGCAGGGCGGTGGGTACAAGAACTCCCATCTGTTCTCTGGTCTCTAAGAACTACGGTTAGTCGGACAACAAGGCAATCCCCTTTCTTTCTAGTCTACGGTGCTGAGGCTATGTTACCAACCGAGTTGGAGTTCGGCTCACCACGAGTTCGGGCCCACTCAGAAGACAAATCAAATGAAGACCGACTGGTCGAACTCGATCAGTTGGAGGAAGCAAGGGACATCGCAACTATTCAGTCTGCAAGGTATCTTCAAGGTCTACGTCATTATCTCAGTCGGAATGTTTGTGGCTATGCTTTTTTGGTGGGAGATCTCGTTCTGAGAAAAATACAAACCACCAAAGACAGACATAAACTATCCCCTTTATGGGAAGGGTTGCTTATTATCGCTGAGGTAACACGTCTAGGAGCCTACCGACTAAAGACAGAAGACAGTACCTAGTCAACACTCATGAATATAGAACAGTTACGTCTTTCTATACCTGAGTCTTGTATTATATTTTTTACATGAATAAAGTTCTTTACTCTGACTCACTACATCGTTTGTCCCAACCGAGTAGTGAGTCGGGGGCTGTATGTATTATATGCCTTGTTAATAAAATCCAAGCTTGTTTTATCTAAAGTCACAAAGTTCTACAGCGATTACAATAAGTTTGCCTGAGTATAGCTCTTAGAGGCGAACGTTTTTTCCTAATTTTCTCTCGATCTACTCAGTGCAGACTACATAGTCGGGTAAAGCTAATGGCGACTCAGAATAAGCAAGTACTCGGTAGCATTTTACAAACATTTACAAAAGTCTTTACAAAAGTTATATATGTTCATCAGTGGACACCGACTGCATAATTGTTTTGTTTTTACATGCCCAGGTCCCTGGCAATTGCCACCGCCGTTGGCCTCACCTCGCTGATTACTTTAGCGCCTATTCAGGAGTTGTCCCTCGGGAAACCTCACCAATGCCTCGATATCTACCCTAGGTAGATTCAATTTAGTCATTGCGAGAGCTTGGCAACGCCAACAGCTACACGCTCATCCGAGTACTTCTTCAAGATACTCGGGGCTTCGCTGAGGCATTCGTGCACTTGGGTGACAGTGCTGGAGCTGATCCCAGGATAATGAGGCTGCATGACATCTAGGAGCGCCTACACGGAATCAACAAGGACTTCCCGTGATTTTTTGATCATCTTCATTTCTTCCGCAAAGGCGCTAAACTGAATCTGGGTGTTAGCTTTCGAAGCTGTTCAGACGCATCGACAAGAATGCTTGTTAACCAAGACAAGCAGTTGGAGCAACAAGCAGTCGGGCCAAGATCATGGTCAAGTGGGAGACTTACTAGCATAGTCGGCCTCCACCTTGGCTTTAGTCTTCTCTACCTCCTTCAGCTTTTTATCCTACTTTTCCCTCTCCTTTGTCTGGGCTTTTAGCTCGGCTTCGAAGGCTACAATGCAAAACAATCAAGAACTCAAGGTTGCAGTCAAAACTCAACAAGGCAGTCGGGAATCAATAATGCTAGGAAAATCTACTCGGGATTCACTTGAGAGGACAACACAGAAGACTTACTTCTAATCTTTTCAACTTGGGCCCAGTTTTCATCCTTGAGCTTGTTTACCGCCCCCTCAGCCACGTCTCCCTCTTTTGGCTGGTTCACTCCAGGTTGTCCTTGGCTACCTGGAGCTGATGCAATTGTTGTAGCTAAGGGGCGAGCTTAGTCAAGACTTTGTTTATCTTTTCCGAGCGATCAACGATCTTCTGCTCAGCACAAACCAGAGGTAATCAGAATCAGAAGGCAGAATACTAGATCAACAGAAACTGTCAAGCACTCAACATGGCAAGATTCGCTGTGTACCTAGACTCCCTTAGACACAGCAATTGCAGCATACATCAGATTTCTTTGCTATCTCAATGTTGCTTGCTCGTCATGCTCATAGCTCTCTGCAACCCCCTCGAGGGTGACCTAGTAAAATGTCCTTGGAAATTGCATGGAGGGGCTTCAAGCTTGGGGAGATTTCCTTCGTCAGAAGACGTTGATACTCCTGGCGATGGGGTCCTAGCCCTAAACTCAATAGCTACAGGGATTTCGGGGACCGGCTCGGGGGCTGGAGCTACAACTCTGTCATCCACTCCCTGGTTGACCAACATTGGTAGCCCTGCTGTCAGGACTACTTCAGCTTTAGCGGCTGGAGCAGCCTCTCGCTCGGCAGGTGACACTACTAGCTCTGGCTCAGCTGGATGGGCTCGGTGGCAGGAGTTAATGGCATAGTCCCCTTGGGATCTATGTCAACTCGCTTCCTGCACAATATATCAAATATCAAGGCACTGCCACATCATTCAAGATTCTTAGAAGATTGAAGATTTTTTTATTATTACCTCTTGAAAGTCTTGAATTTCCATAGAGGTGCTCCTGAGGACGTCGGCGAGACGCTTGAGAGCTTGCTCAGTGGTGGCGAGCTACTGACTGTTGGGGTAGTCGGTGCAACAGTCGGCAGTGGCGAGTTGGCTTTGGCTGGCTCGGTGCTCGAAGCAGCTGACTGCGGAGTCAGGTCACTCGGCGGCGCTGGCCTTGGGCTCGGTGGCGCCGGACTTGGGCTTGGCGGCCTGAAGGCTGTACAGACAGGATCTTTGATCTTCAAGCTCCCCGGCGCTGCACTTGGCGTGCTCTTCTTCTTGCCCAGGTCTTCAATTGGTCTTTTTCCAGCCCGCTTGGAGCTGTGTTGGGTAGCAAAAGGGTTGGCTGGCCGCTTCTTCGATTTTGTGGCCGGCTAATCTTGGGAATCATTATCAAACTCCTTACAGTTCTACAAGTATTTCAACAATATATGTTTCACACATTGCAGAACATGCTAGGACAGATATCAACAAATATTCATCATAGGTGAATAACAAGCTAGCATCAATATCTTCAAGGATACCTTTGGCCGGGGCCTGCCCTGGCAGTAGGGCTTAGGGGCGTGCTCCTCATCCTCGGTCTCCACCACCCCATTGACGAAGAAGCCGAGCAAGGTATCAGTAACCTTATTCTTGTTAGCTATGTCAGGTATTCTCAGCTGGGTCATCTTTGCCTTGGTAGTCCCAGCCGAAATGGCTCTTGACCTTCAATGGTCTGGTGTAGCAATTCAGGAAGCACCTTCCATCCTAGGGACTAGTCAGCCCTGTGCTCTTCAAGAGGTCAATCCTCTCCATCAGCAGGTATACCTGCCCCATTTCCTCGTAGGTTGGCACTGATGCCCAGCTTGGCAGGACGGTTGGTGGGCCACCAGTGAAAGGGGGCAGAGAGGGTTCAAGGTTTGAACAGTAGAACCACTCTCTGTGCCAGCCATTGAGCGATATCTTCAGAGAAACTTTGAGATATGCCTTCTTCATTTCGTTCCTGAGTTGAAGATCGGCCCCCCCCTAATAGTTTGGATTTTGTTCTTGGACGGCTGGGGCTTGATGTGGAACAAGTATCGAAAAAGATTGAAATAGGGCTTAACCCCCAGAAAAGCTTCGCACAGAGTGGCGAAGATAGAGATGTGAAGAATAGAGTTGGGATTCAAATTCACCAACTCTATTTGGTAGAAAGACAAAAGCTAGTGAAGGAAATCCGAGGAGGGGAAGGCAAGACCGCGGTCGAAAAACGAAGTGAAGACAACGGTCTCACCAGATTTGGGCGCGGGCATAGACTCCCCCTCAGCGGTGCGCCAGTGGATGACATCTTGTTGCTGTAGCATCAGCCGCTTTTCTAGCAGCTTCAACTTCATCGAGCTACAATCCGACATCGGCCAGATTCCGGTGGTCATATCGGGGATCCCAAATGGAGCTCTCGGCATCGTCGGGGGCGAGAAATTTGGGGAAATGGCTTGTGGAGGTTAAGAATGGATGCGGCAGAGCGGATTCTAGCGAGCCTCGAGCGGGGGCAAAAGCTACAGCGAACCCTAGCGAGGCAGAAAGCACAAAATTTGGGCACAGAGCTGGAAGATGAAACGATTGGCGGACTGGAGAAGAAGGGGGAATCTTTTCTCTCCCCCGCTTTATAAAGCCTGCACTGATAAGGGGGCATAGACTGACTAAATTAGTACTGGGCCACAAGATATGAGTTTCTAAATGGCATGCTCTATTGGGCCGATCGCTGGCTGTGTTAAAATCACAATATAGATGCTATTTACAGAAACCGATTAAATAATCAGATATGCTTCATAAAAGCCTAATTGCTGGACACATGTGTTTAGATATCTGAATTATCTACCAGGTATTGAGGATATATTATTATAAGGATCAATAGCTGGTCTCCATTAAAATTAGGGATACAGGTATCTCTCGAATATACCTAACCACATATTGGGTTAAAAATCCATGAAGTGGTACTCGGCTTACATGTTTAGCCAACAATTGCTCTAGGCAAAAATTCTTCCGGCTGATATGATACTGAAGAGTCTAATCTCCTAGTAGTACACTACTCGGGAAAGACTAAAAGGTTAAAGATCTTTGACTTTATGTTTAATTGTTTCACAATTAAGCATAAAGTCGGGGGCTACACCTAATAGTTGCATCTATTCGGCATACTATTCATATTTTTCCACGAAGCCCTTCATAGCCTCGTTGCCAGCTGATATAAAGCAGGACTTGGAGAAGAAGCACTCGGACAATGAGTACTCAGGAGCAAAGCACTTGGAAAGCCTTCTCCAAGGACGATGAGTACTCGGCATCAGCTGTGACTCAACTATGAAGGTCTCAGAGGCTGCTCTAGAGGCCATGGGCCTCGGGTATCTCATGAGAAGCATTAAGGCCACTCGGACAGAGAATGGGCCTAACCGTGTAATTAGGGATACAATAGGACTCAGCATGCATTACCTTGTACGACAAGGAAATGATATAGTCCTAGTCGGGCACGTTGTATTCCTAGAAGAAAATCTCTTGATCGGAGTCTGACTGGGATTCCTACCTTGTAACCCTAACTCCTCAGTATATAAGGGGAGGCAGGGTGCCCCCTCGAGAGCATATCAGAATCTCACCAGAGAAACCTCAAAGGTAATATACAATAGCTGGAAGTAGGGTATTACCTCACCTCGAGGGCCTGAACCAGGATAAATCGTCTCGTGTTCCTTTGCAATTCATCAAGCTTAGGTCTCACGAATAGTCCCATATTCTCATTACCGATACAAAACATCGACAACTAGTTGTTTGCGTGCATGGTGATGGATATACTAACGACGAGTTAAAACCATCCGGATACTCCATTGCGATGGATTGTGCATATGGTGTGTCATGCCTAACTACGTACCAAGCATTACGCTGGGCTAGTAGAGCAGTCCTTTCTCCAGGCGCTACATGTTGTCTCCTTGATCTACGGCAGGCATTCATATCACGGATCTTCACATCTGGCAAAGATTGCCTTGTAACCCTATGGCTCGCGTTCATCTCTTGCCTTTGTTCCGTTGTCATTGATTGATGTCACGTTCTCCGCTGGTCCACCATAGTTTGCTTCTGCTCCGTAGTAAGAGTTGCATACATGTCCCTATCCCGAGTACGCCTTGACTCCAATTGTTCCTTTGTAAGACTCCGTGAGGCACGCATCCAAGTATTCTCTATTGTTGTGCCAACGTTATGAGTAGCTTAATGTGAATGTTGTTAGTTGTTACTGGGTGTTTTCTAGTTTTCTGTAAGGGGCGTGCTGCGCACGCGCTTGGGAAGGAGAGTGCGCACGGACAACTCCCCTTTTAACTAGCAGAGATAGTATGCGTATGATATTGCCCATTTCTTTCTAGGAGAATATATATCTATGTTGGCGTGCAAACTGAAGACTGAAAATGTCGAAGCGTATATGGTCAGTAATGTACATTGCGATGTCAATTAATTAGTACACACGAGTGAGCCGTCGAGTTAATGTTAACCAATCCAATCAAATCGACTGAACTCAAGAATTAATTGGAGTACTCCTGGAAGGAGACGGTGCTGTTGGGCGGGTTGTAGAAGAAGACGGTCCTGCCGTTGAGCGGCTGCGCCGGGCGGGCGTCCTTGGTCGGCAGCGGCGCCGTCAGCGCGTCGAGCTGCTCCTTGCTGATCTCCTCACCTTCCCGAGCACGTTCCACACCACGTTCTCCGCGCACGGCGGCGTCGTCAGCGACCCCACGTACCGGAAGTAGCTCCCCGTCCGCTTCTGCAGCGACGCATCTGCACCACCCCGCCGCCACGCTGGAGTCCTCCTTGCTGAAGTCGCACTCGTCGCCGCCAGCTCGCCAGGTGGTCCTTGAGCTGAGGTAGAAGGAGTCGGGGGAGCCGACCTTGTAGAGCACGGAGATGACGGCGAGCCCCCCGTCGGCGTCGCTCTGGTGCACCAGGTGGAGCTCCAGCGGGAACCGCTTCCCGTTGATGGTGTGCTCCGACGGCGCGTGCCAGTGGATCTTCTTGAAGCTGTACACCTTCCCCATGATCGTCACCTCCCCGACCTTGCCGTCGAACGTCATCTGCATCATCATGCATGCATCATAAATCTTATTAGCTAGCTAAGCTAGAACGGATGAATGATCTCTAGCTAGCTAGCCATGCATGGCGGTCAAGTGGCTTGCCGTGATGTCCTTGCCGTTGTTGATGAGGGTGGCGTTGACGGCGGCGTAGGTGCGCTCGAGGGAGTCGAGGTCGGAGCGGGGGACGATGGTGTTGGTGTTGATGTCGATGGGAGACTGGGACTTGCCGTCGCCGCAGAGCTTGTACTCCGGGCTCAGCTTCCCCCAGTTCTCCGGCCCGTCGATGGCCCCCGTGACGTAGCCGAAATCCGGCCCCTCGTGCCCATCGGCGTCTGCATCATCCATCTCAAATCAGTTGCGTTTATGCTTCTTAGTGATCAAGCACTGCAATTCAATCAATCATCATGCAGCACAGCTCGATCGGCACGTACGAGAGAGAGCGACGGCGAGCGACGACGCGGCGACGAGGACGACGATCGCCGCGCGGGCAGACATCATTGCTATAGCCTCTCTGTTTCTTTCTTTCCTTCCTTCCTTCCTTCCTTCCTAGTGATGATTAATCTGAAATCTCCAACTTTTTTCGAAGGGTATATGATCCTCCGTGACGCAAATTTAGCAGGTTGGACGAGTGGACAGGACGAGCTAATTATGATGGACGGCCATAGATTTGTGTAAAGGATTAATTTAGCTATGCCAAAAATAGGGAAAATACTTCACATACAACAAAATGATTATGGAGTTGTTTGGTTGCCCATCATACTTTGCCATCATTTGCCAATAAAAATTGCTACACTTGTCTAAGTTGAGGTAATCAAATTTTTTGCACACCTTAGCAAGTCTAAAAAAATCTTTCCATACTTTTTTGAGCCATTGACACACCAAACAGCTGCCAAATTGATCAAACTTGCCTAACCTAAGATAATTATCAAGTTAATCAAACTTGTCTAACCTTAGGCGTGGTAAACTATGGCTGGCAACCAAACAACCTTAAAGGAATTCTGCTCAAAGGGGTCCTGTGAACCGGTCCTTAATTGCCATGGTGCAACCAGCAAAACCAAGCACCCACAACCCACCATTATGTCAAATTTTATTTGATTAATTACAATCAATTACCATGATCAAATATCTCAAGCTCGCTGCTCAACAGATTACCAAATATAGAGTATAATGTGATTATCCCAGTTGTTATCTAATTGAGCTAAGCATGGCTAAGCATGACCTACCTATAGCAAAGTCATCGAGTGAGACATATGCTAGTCAAATTATAACCCAAGGTTATCAAGGAATGGATATCAAATAAACAGGACTCAAGCAAGCAGATAGGTAATCCCATATTCTATGTAATTAGCAAAACATGCACTTTATTTAGAAACAGTAAAATATTTCATAAAGTAGGCTCAACATGCTCAAGGATGAATGCGTGACTTGCTTTACTTCTTCAAATAATCTTCCGAACACTTTTCCTTGAGGCCACGATCCTCCGAAACGTTGGATTCCTAAGCGCTGTAATGCAAAACAAGAAAAACCCTAATAAAAACCAAGTAAAGAGTATATGAAAAGTAAACAAAAATGTAGAGCTTAATTTTATATGAATTTTGAGAGTTGAATGGTCCAATTTGGAGTTCGTATGAATTAGTTATGAATTTTTGAAGTTTTAACTGATTTTTAAACTAAACAGAAAACCTAATTCAAATTATAACGTATTAATTATTTATTTTTGTGGAGGAAAAGAAGAATTATGGCGTCATCCCTCAGGGAATAGAGAGGGCCAAGCCACTAACATGCAGGACCCAATCAGACGGTACGGAAAAGATCGATGGCTCCGACCGTATCGACGAGAATGAAAGGCCAGGACTTGCCCAATCCAGATCGGATGGCAGGGATCGAACAGACGATGTGGCCACGCGGGCAGGTGCGTGGTGGCCACTGTGGAGGAGAGGGTGAGGTGGCGCCGACGTGGTGCCACATCAGCACCGACATAGGTCACGGGGGAAAGGCCACGCATATGGTTGAGATCGAGATGGGGCGGATCGGACAGTTGGGTGCGAGTGAGAGGGGCTCAGCGGCCAACCTGGCCCGACAGCGGTGGGCACGCAATCTGATGGTAGCCAGCAGCGACCATCTGGCGCGACGGCGGCAACCCGGAAAGCTGCAAAGAGGAGGGCGGAGGCGATGGAGAGCTCACTGAGCTTGTGTGGCGACAAGGAGGAGGAGCAGAAACGCTTGGTGGCGAGATTTGGCAGCAGTGATCGTGGGGTTCGACAGCGAGGAGTGGCGTCAGGCGGGCTTCGGCTTCGAGAGGTGGTGGCCGGGGTAGTGGGGAACGCAGCAGAGCCGGTGGTGAAAGTGATGCTGCTCGACAGTGACTGGAGCGATGGCGAGCGGTAGCCGGGGTTGGCGAGAGCGGTAGAGCCCTCGGGTTCGTGAGAAAGACGATGCCCCAGTGGTGTTTGGCGGGTGCAAGTTGGCTACAGCGGCGGTGAGTCTCGGCACGGGCTAAATTGGCTATGGGCGGCGGCTGGAGGCAAGGGATCGTGGCGGTGCTAGGATTTTCGCGGTGGGGAGGCGATGGAGGGCATGTCCAGGTTCGAAAGAAGAGGGGAAAGGAGAGAGAGGCACGGGGGTGCTATTTATGGCCTTGGGGCAACAGATTACAGTCGAGACGAGACGAATTTGGGACGGGAGAGAGAGAGAGAGAGCACGCGCGGCGACGACGTGGGGAAAAAAGGGCGCAACTGTGCCGAATCCGCGGGCGAGTGGGGAGGAAGAGGTGGGGGAAAAGAGCGACAACCATGTCCTCTAAGCTTGGCTGTGAAGGCGGGAGTGGGTAGGCGCAGAATCGGTGGCGTCATGGCGACGTGGGTGCGAGATCGGTGGCTGGGGGTTGAAGAAGGATCCGACAGGTGGGCCCTGGCCCCACCTGTCAATGAGAGGAGGGGCGGAGCCGAGCTAGACCGTAGGGAGGCAGGCCGACGCGGCAGGCTAGTGCGCGACATAGGGCCGCGAAGGAGAAAGGGACGCAGCCTATGAGGCTGGGCCGCGGGGCGAATGGGAGATGGGCCGCAGCGGCGGGGAGGAGAAGAGATATGGGCCGTGCCGGGAGGTAGACCAAGGCCGAGGGAGAGAAAGGATTGGGCCGAGTGCGGCCTAGAACTGAAGAGGGTTTTTAATTAGGTTTTTACTTTGCTTTATATTTCCAATAAGCATTGAAATGCAATTTATAATATTTAAAATAGTTCTTGAGCTCTAAAAAATAAGGAAAAATTCCAGAGAGTACTTTAGGACATGGAGAAATTAGGAAAATCCTTCCATGCATGATTTATTTAAGGAAATTTTATTTCCTGTATTATTTCACTTATTAAATGCATTGTAAATTAATATAAATTCTAGAAATCATTTATTTAATGATTTTTAAATCCCCAAGGAAAAATCAGGACGTGACATTACCTTCCTTGAGAGGATTCACCACCTTCCCCACATGAGGGCCAAGATAATGATCAAGGGGGATAAATTGGGAGTAGGTAAAGGGGGCAAAGGAGATGAGTCAAAAAAAGGGGTCATGCTAGAGGTAAAGATCAAATGGAGGAGGTGAATCAAGAGAAGGGAATGGGGAGAAATGCTCAATCTGCTCCCCCAGAGGCTAGGGTAGGAAAGACTGCATTAAGAGCCAAGTCTGAGGTGAGGATGGCTCAAACTCAATCAACAATGGCAAGAGATCTTGGGGGGAGATAACGTGTTACGCCCAGAAATTCACAACTAGAATTCTGAACATTATGTGTATTAAATCTCTGTCCAGGAAAGTTAGGGTACACAATTCCAAATAGCCATACAGAGTACGTCTTAATAATATGATAAAATTGTCTTACATCAAATGCAGCGAAAAAGGAAAAATAAACCTATAAACAGCTAAGCAACACGAAGGCTTCCACTCCACAGGCAGCTTGACGGCGGACCAAACCTACTCCTCCTGGTGATTCTTATCGGAGTAGAACTCCATCTCTAGGAGCAGGAAAGGGAGTAAGATTAAGTACCACCCACAGTACTCAACAAGTCACACCTGCAATTATGCACAATGCATGGGAGACAAGGAAAGGCTTTTGGGTTCATTTGCATAAAGCAGTTGCAAACAGTAGTAATTCGGAAACCGGTAAAACAGTAGTTTAATTAGGCAATATTAAATCATCACTGGTGAACGCTACACCATGTTGATCAGGCCCAAACCATCCATCCAACATCTACACAATATTTTAAGTCAAATTATTATAGTGGGACTAATCACGGTGAGTCTTGACCAAACGCCCATAACCGCGGGCACGGCTATTCGAATAGATTTTAATTCTGGCTGGAGGTGTACAACTGTACCGACAAGACACAGCCCCACACACGTTACCGTGTGCCGGCATGCCACCACGACACCCCGCGAGAGGCTGTGACAGGACTGTTCACGCAACTCTTTCCCAACCATCCACACCACGCTGAGATTGCATCTACCGATAGGGAACACCATATCGACTAGGCTTCCTCCCTTGCGCCACAATGGATCCGGAAGCCGATCAACCCGACCCCGAGCCGACCCAACTCCATCATGCCCATCCTCACCAACGGTGCCTAGGAGAGGGAGAAACTATGCTACAAGCCCAACCGTTGCCCACGTTGGCTTGTGGTATGTATGGAAAACTGCTCAAGGGGTTCCCATGAACCGGTCCTTAATTGCTATGGGTGCGACCAGCAAAATCATGCACCCACAGCCCACCATTAAAGTCATATTTTAGTTATATAATTGTCCACGACCAAAGTCCCATTATCTCGACAGTCAATGCTTAAACAATAAAACAATACATGAGAACACTAAAACACTAGCTAAAACTATTTTTAATGGACTCTTGCCATTTTTCTAGATTTAATAAAATTTGAATGGAAGTAATCGGAGCTCGTATGAATTAGTTATGAATTTTCAAAAATTCTCTATGTTTTTACTATACACTAATAATACCTTATCAAATTATTCTATGTTTTTACTATACACTAATAATACCTTATCAAATTATTGCGTAATTAATTGAGTTATGGCGTCAGCCGACTGAGAAACTGGCGCTGACAGGCGGGGCCCACGGGTCAAAGACTCAAGGCGGCGGGCACACAGTGGACCAGGTCCACGCGCGGCCCGGCGCAAGCGTACCATGTGGCGGCTGACGTGGCCGCCACGGCGAATGAAACCGCCGACGTGGTACAACGTGGGCGCCGGCAACGGGCGTAGTGAGGATGGCTCCGATCTGTCGAGGCAAATCAAACGACCGAGACCAAACAGGGTATTGCCCCGCCGACGCGTGTGGCCGGCGGCGGCGCACGTGGCTCGATGGTTTAACGCCCATCTCCCGTTAACCCGTATAGGCCAACAGAAGAGGAATGCCATTACCTGTAATACCTGTACCAGTCCCAGGAGACCAGCTGGTATATACAGGACATCGGTGGATCATTGCCAAACCTGCTTTATTTATTTCACATAGTCTTTACATAGATTGTAGCCTGGACAGAACCCGAGGCCAACAATGACACACTACAAAAGTAGGCAACAGATAACACGGATAGACCTAATACCCACAAGCAAAGCTTGGGGCCTAGACCGAAACCCTAAAACTCGTCGTACTCGGCTTGATCCTGATAATAATTGCTAAAGGTGGGGTCTTCATCTTCATAGACTTCTAAGGAAGAAGTAAGCAAGGGTGAGTACACGAGGTACTCAGCAAGTCACGGAAAATGTGTGGCATGCAAGGGGTTAGCAAAGAAGGCTAGAGTTATTTTTGTGAATGATATTTTTAAAGATTTTGTGTTTTTGGAGAATATCTAAGTGTGCTCTTTAAGTTGTTGGAAAGAATTTGACGCTTCAATCCATTCCATGAGTTGCTTTGCAACAACTCACCACAATTAAGTTAGTCGAGAAGAGACTCGTGTCTCAACCCATTTCACAAATCTGAGACTTGTCACCTTTTCCAATTCAGAGCGTACTCTCCACTAGTACCTCCATTTAGGTGGATTCTCATTTAAAAATTATCACTTAACTCAAACAACTCAACTACGGTGTCATTCAACACCCCGGGTCACACAGGCCCATTTCAGGTCACACAAGCCATCCATCGGTCACATAGACCGATTCTAGTAATGAATCCCAACACGCAAAACAATTGCACAGATATTTGTAAAAATAAATTCTACGCTAGAGGAATCACTTTACATCCGCCCGTAACCATGGGCACAGCTATTCAAACAGTTTATAAACCTTTGCAAAGGGTGCACGCTTTACCCACACAACACGAGCTTACTCCCACACTGGCCAAGCAGGGAGGTTCGTGGCAAGGCCTTTCCGAAGCCCTCTCAGGATAGTACATTGCCCTATAAATAGGTTCACTCAACCAAGTACCTAGAACTTGTTTCCAGTACTCAAGGACGAGGGTATATCGCCCTTATGGCACCCAGCCGCTCCCACATTTATTAGCAACCGAACGATCCTGAGAATACTAATTACTTGGCCAGGGCGTCCGTTCCACCTCTGTGGTCGCACTGTAATATGCTCAGTGCAATTCCACAAGAAAGCGGTCCTTATGTGCCACGTGATATCGAAGCCACACAGGTAGCGACATCCCATGACCAAGTTTTATAAAACTATTTTATTTCGCAAACTCTCTACCAAGGATGTCGAGATTTAAAAATCATTTTAAATAAACCCTAGTTTTCTCATCATCATATTTTTAGTTTAGATAAAACGGGGTCATCGATACTCGTACTCAAGTACGAATACTAGGATGACAAGCTTACAAAGGACAGGGTAACAATTTATTCAAGAGGGTAACATGCAGCAATTGGTTTAGGCCTAACGGTTTCAATTACGAATCACGGCCGATATTAATCATGTTCCTAAATATGCATATTTCGTAAAATTTTTAAATTATGGGTCAATATGGTCAAGGGAGACTTGCCTTGCTCCTGGTCTTGCGAGTCCTCGGCAAAATCCTCAACCTGCGGCTCCTCGGTACCTATTTCTACGCGTTGCAAAAAGAAAAAAAGAAAAAACACCAAGAATCAGGACCTATCATGTACAACTAATAGTACCAGTGTGTAGATCTCATTTTTTAAAAAAAATTTGAGAGTTGAATGGGGGGCTCAAACGGAGTTACGGTTTAAAAGCTATAATTTTTTGAAGTTTAAATCAATTTACTGTGAATAAAAGGATTAAAATTATTTAAGGAAAGAAAAGAAATAAAAGGAAAAATAAAAGAAAAAGAGCCCAGAGGCTAACTAGTGGGGCCCTGTTGTCAGGAGAGAGAGAGAGAGGCTGGGGTCTGACATGTGGGGCTGGCAAAACAGTATGGAGAGAGGAGACAGAGAAGCTGGGGCTAGGCTGTCAGTGGGGGAGAGAGGAAGGGCCTAACCGGTGTGGGCCCAGCGTGTCAGGTGCTAAGAGAGATAGACGGGGTATGCTGACATGTGGGCCCGATGTGTCAGTGCGGGGGGAGGACGGACGCGCCAACAGTAGGGCCCGCTTGTCGGTGGCTAAGAGGGCCAGGGTGGCCCGCGTCTGCCGACGCGACGCCCACGTGGTGAGCCACGTCAACGAGGACCGACGGGATTGACCACGGCGAGGATTGACGGCCGATGATGGCCGGAGCCGATCTCGCCGGCGATGGCGGATCTCGGTGAGCCGGCCGACTGCGGAAGTGCGGAGACCGACGGGCAGAACATCAAGTGAACGGTTCGGATTGGGTGGATAAGCGACGGAGGAGGGCTAGCAGCGGGGCTCAGTACCGATGGCAGTGGCTGGGAGAGGAGAATGGTCACTGCTCGATGACGCATTGGAGCGGTAGAGAGCGCGGGGCTCGGTGTTGGTGCGGCATTTTCGCGTGCGGAAGGGAAAGAAGAAAGGAATCGTACCTACCTTCGTTCCGACGGCAAGAAGTCAGAGCGGCGGCGATGGGTCGTGACAACAGCGGAGGGAGGATTGGGGGTTTTTGATTCCGAGGTTAATCGGCGGCGGGGAGTGGCAGAGGAGGTTTGCGGTGGCTTGGGGAGCTCAGCGATGGCGGTGGTTCATCTGGAGAGGCTCTGGAATGGCGGCGGGGCTCGGATCAGAACGCGGCGGAGAGAGGAACACGCGCGAGGTAATGTTCAAGTGCTTGGGAGAGAAGCGCAGCTCTACTTATAGCGGAGCTCGAGCGCTAGAAGACGACAAACAATGGCGGTGGGAGCAAGGGATAAGCTCGAGCTTACCGACAGGATCGACAATGGTGTGGCTCATTGTGGCTTGCGTTGCGGCACGGTGAAGGCGAGAAATGGAAGGGGAGGTGATGGTAAAGTTGACGGGGCATGGAGCTCGTGTGGTGCTTGTTGAACATTTGGGCTTGCCGAGGGAAAGTACGGCGCCATGGCATTGCTGACGTCGGGCGGTTACGGGACAGGATGGAGCGCTTCCGCGCGATTTATGGTGACGACCGGGCGGTATGGGCAAGCACGGAGGGAGAACAAAGAGAGCTCAAGAGAGATCGAGAGAAGAAGAGAAGAGAGGAGAAGAGCGAGCGGGCAGCGGGAGGAAGACAACGACAGTGTCGTCATCGGGTGACATGTGGGGTCCACGCAACAGGGTCGATCGGAACCGTTCACGTAATGTGCTCGCCGTGGCTGGATGAGAGCTAGGCGGTGGCCGCAATCAGGTGGGCCCGCAAGGGATTTATATCCCGCGCGCGTGTGGGTTGGCTAAGCGGGCCCGACGGTTCAAGAGCAGGCCGAGAAGGGGATGGGGACGGCCAAACTGAACAGCGCCATTTATTCTTTTTCTCAGAGGGCTATTAAAAGGGTTTTTTTTGAACGACTTAAATTTTGAATTTTGATTTTGACTGTGGTTGAATTCAGGGAACATTGGGGGGACTTTTAAGAAGGGGTTCTAGGGATAATTTGTGTGAGAAATTGAGGATCACACATGCATTCCAATTCCAAATTAATTAAAGGCCAAATGCTTCTTTGGCAATTTAGAATCTTTATTTAAAATCATTTTTAAAAAACAAAGAGAAGATCAGGCATTACAAGATGGGTCATACCGGGGCCAGCACCAATTGGCAATGCGAAAGGGCAGTGGAATGTGCAGAGGGGAGGGGGATCGACTGGGATGCCTCATCGAGTTTGCGCGGATGACCGGGCCAGCGAACGGCGATGAGAATGTGGTGAACAGTGCGATGAAGGTTTGGGAAGACAGTGCTGACGGGATTCCAGCGGCATTCGACGACGGCGAAGGTGCGGACGGGAACGGGAAGGTCTGGAGGAGTGTAGAAGGCGGTTAGAGGGGAGAGGCCAAACAGCCATGGAATTTCGCGACCGAACGATCGGGCGGCGTCCTACCGAGAGCTCGTACGGTGGAAATGGAGCTCCAGTGGTTGAGGGACCGGCTTGCGGAGATGGCAGCCTAGGTGTCCGGCATGCGGCGACAGCTGCAGCGAGAGGCGAGAGTAAGTGACCGGTGGCAGCGGGCTTGGGCTGGAGATGGCGGAAGGCGGCGACGCTTCGGGTTTATGCGTTGGGGTGCTAGCAGGCACGGGAAGCTTGGAGATTGAGGGAAAAGGAGCGGAGGAGCCGGGAAGGTTTAAATAGGCACGGCGGCTGGGAGATCGTGCCATAGCTTGCGGATTTCACGAATCGTGGAACGGCGGCCGGGCGAAGTGGGGGTGAAATTCGCTGAGGATTCGTGGGCGAGAGGGGTGGAGATGTGGGGGGAAATGCGCGGGGACTTGGTCCCAATGCAATTTGAAACCAAGGGCGGAGGCGGGACGAGGTGGAATGGGCGACAGATCGGGCGCGTCAGTGGCCTTTGATTCCCCTCTAGCCGATTCGGCCGGAGGTTTGACCACAGATGGCCCTGACATGTGGGTCCGACCCACATGTCACGGACGAGACGAACTGGCACGGCTGCCGCCAGGCCCGGCCAGTTAGTGAGCGAGGCGAGGAGAAGAGGCGCGGGGGGCCGTGCAGGCTGGGCCGCTATAACGGGAACAGGAGTGGGCGGCGGCCCGAGAGAGAAAAGGAAAAGAAAAAGAAAGAAAGAAAAGGGAAAAGAACAGTTTCCAGGGATTTCCAGAAGGATTTTAATTCCAATAATGCGTTTGATTTATTAAAATGCTTTAAAAATTAATAAAATCTGTTTAATGTATTTTTGGGCAAGCATACAAGGAAAATATTTCTCAGCCATGCTGACTATTATTTCATGTTTTTCACCCCTAATTAATTTTCTCACAACCTTTAATAAATACATTTCTTTGGCAATTTTTAGTAATATTTTGTGTGGCTCTTTAAGGGGAAAACTCAGGGTGTTGACAATTCATAATGAAAAGTCTATCAATTATTACCCCAAGTTAAAGAACGGAGTAAGGTAACAAGCTAGGGCTGGCCGAATGAATATAG
>RYFJ01001543.1:0-182108 GCA_003991445.1 Oryza meyeriana var. granulata
AGAGAGGATGGTTCTAGGGAGAGGGAAGGGAAAGCAGGGCCGAAGAAAACGAGCCGTGCAAGGACGCGGGATTAGCAAGTAGCTGCAAGGTTTTCCCTTTAGGACTGGCTACAACAAGCGTGACTCTAATAGAAACAAAGGTCAACTCTCTGCTCATTTGCTTGCAATGCGTGCCTATTCAAAGTCAGCGGAACGCTTCCACCCCCTCTGCCCTTGTTACGCAACATGCCAACAAAAACCTTTGGTCTGTGCGCCCTGTATTTCGAGGCGACCATTTCGCACGTCGACCTATTTGCCCGATCGAAAATCTGATAACGTACCTATATGGATGGAAGGATTGGTAAATCATTTGCAGTCTTTTTCGGCAGGACCTAGACATGGAGGTTCGGGAAGTAGCGCATGACAGCATTCACTGGTGAAAGGACTGGCAGCAGCAAGAGCATCATAGTTGACATGGTCGGAGCTACAGTCCCCATACCGTCTCTACTCTTTCTGTAATTGACTCCCTCCTGCTCCCAACAACTTTTTCCATTGAAATGGTTGAGGATATGAATCTGGATCCGATTCTTCTCACGGACGTATCCCGTAGTGGTTCTGTGACCGTCAATTGGATCTATTCTTTCACACGGTCAACTAGCATTGGTTCAACTAACTGGCTGGCCTGCTATTGATTGGTATCAGAGCCCGAGCCTTTGCCCCTTTTGCATGCGTCAACGAGTTATGGCCTACCTCCTATCGGCTACTGAAGCCCGAGTATCGAACTACTGAAAGCGGAGGTTCAAATACCTCGGTACCTACTTGATGGTGCTGGTAGATCGACTACTTGGTCTGGGGGGTTCGTATCAATCCATGGGGCTTTAGTCATAGCCCCGCCTCTGCTTTGTTCCCGCTCTAGGCTTAGACCATCCTTCGTCAATGCTTCCTGCGCTTCTGGTTATGGAGTTGTATGACCTTCCGGGTCAACGAATGAAATGAAACAACTGCCTCTCCCTCTCCCGTCCATCAAAAAGTGTTATTTCCTCCAGCTCCATGAATGAAGGGGGGAGTATGAGGAAGGCCGATTTTCTTTCTATATGAAGATGAAAAAAGGATCAGGGTCAAACATTTTTGACTTTTGTTGAGTATGACTGAATGAGGAAGAGCTCCTTATGTGGTATCACTTTACCACCATCTGAAATGCGCGAAACTCCGATTGGTGGAAGCCAGTCCATGAAGATTCCCCCTTCTCTTACGTGAAATTCCCCTCTTTCGGTAAGCATCCAGTATCTCAGCAAATGAACATTTCTCTAAGCTTATCCTGTAGCTTATATGTCATTTGAAAGCTACTCCAAGGATCCAACGAATAGCTAAGGTTTGTTGACGATCCCTAGCTACAATCCTAGGAACATCATAAATAGTACCTGCGACTCCTACTTTGACCACTTCGCATATTGGCTTTATATTATCTACGGCATCAACCATAAGTTTGATTACATCGTGTTCAGTTCGAGCTAGGCGGTGAAAAGTTTTATAAACAATAGCACGAACTCTCGTTCTTTTACCATCGATCATGCGAAAGTTTACCAATTTCTTGATTAATTCTTTTTGCTCACCATCAAAGTCCCCCATATAGCTGAGAATTTCTGAGCAATTGGAAACCGCTTTCGATGACGAGGCTGATAAATTGATATTATGCGATCGTTGCTGTCCATCTTTTTAAGCTCTGCTCCCGAAAGGGAGACTTTTTCTTTAGATCGGTGTTGGTTTTTCCAACGAAAAACAAGAACATACTTTCATGAAACAAGCAACGGATTGAGTGCACTAGCGCGAAAGCGTTAGCACGCGCATCTGTTTTCTTGCTTGAACCTAACGAAAATAAGAAAAGTTCATAAAATTATTTCCCCTTTTCGCGGAAGGGCCTTAATCCGTATTTTCTCATTCATGTATCACAAATGGATCTACAGTAGGATTTTTTTATTGCCGTTCCAAAGTAATTAATTTTGAATAATGAATTTCTATCAAATAAAGGTCTTATTGCTGAAATCTATTTGATTTGATACATTGTGGTCGGTAACGTTGGTGAATTAAGAAAAACGGAAAGAGAGGGATTCGAACCCTCGGTAAACAAAAGCCTACATAGCAGTTCCAATGCTACGCCTTGAACCGCTCGGCCATCTCTCCTACATAATCTTATTATTGACCAGAAACTGAGTGAATAGCGAGTTTTCGTATCCCTGCAAGTATAGGTACAACCACAACCGCTCGGGGGTTCCATGGTTCTAAAGGAATAATTCCTTTCCCATTTCCACGGATACGAGCGGGACTATTACTTACTATTTCATCTAAGTGGAAGAATCCTAGATTTCTTTTTACTAGGAATTCCACTAACTCGAAAAGTTTTAGTTTGGTTTTTCTCCCTCGAGAAAAAGCATGGAAGAATTCTTCTTATTCCATAATAACCCTAGAATTCTGTTTGCATAACGTACGCTACGCCATACAATCGAAATAGAAAATAGGGTAATGGGACAATTAATGACTTTGAAAACGCGAAATAGCTGATGAGAGAAGTTGTTGTTGAGAAATAGGAAAGTGGAATGAAATCCAATCTGATTCAAATATTGAATATCTCTCCTTGTCCAAGCAGAAGGAAAAGGAGACAATTTGAGCAGAAAGCCCATATCTATTATCTATTTTTTAGAATTGAAATAGTCTGTTTTTTGCTATTTCGTACTGCATAATTCCTTTGTTTATGGGATCATTTTCCCCAAGGGTTTGCAATCAATGGGGGTGTAGTATAGGTAGTTAGAGAGTGTTGGCTCCCCTCTAACAGACAGGTTTGAAACTCGTGAAGTCAAGAAAAGGTTGACTGCCTAGGCCCATATGTGCTGCGTACTGTTTCTCAAAATATGTGTGAAGGATAGTAATTCTCTATTGAACAAGGGAAAGCCCGCATTGGTAGAAAAAAACCCACAACCCCTTGGGGTTATCCTGCGCTTGGAAGAAGAACTAGGAAAAGGAAAAAATATAGTGATAGTTTTATTCTTCGTCGCCGTAAGTAAATACGTAATTAGGAATATGGAAAATTGCATTTTTGGAATTTGCAATAATGCGATGGGCGAACGACGGGAATTGAACCCGCGCATGGTGGATTCACAATCCACTGCCTTGATCCACTTGGCTACATCCGCCCCTTATCCAGCTAAAGGATTTTCTCTTTTTTTTCCATTCATCATTATTCTATTTATTCTGACCTCCATACTTCGATCGAGATATTGGACATAGAATGCCACTCTTTAAAATGGAAAAAAAAGGAGTAATCAGCTGTGACACGAAAAAAAAGAATCCTTTTGTAGCTCATCATTTATTGGCAAAAATAGAAAAGGTCAATATGATGGAGGAGAAAGAAAAAAATAGTAACGTGGTCCCGGGCATCTAGCATTCTACCCGCAATGGTTGGCCATACAATCGCGATTCATAATGGAAAGGAACATTTACCTATTTATATAACAGATCGTATACTAGTATTCTCTTAGGACTTGGAAGTGTAGTTGTCTTTCCTTAGCCGCACAGGCAGTAAAAGTCAAGAGCTAGAGGTCAGGTCCTTCCTCTCCTCATTCAAGCCAGGCGGGAAGGCTGTTTACATATGTATAATCCGCTTGTCAATTCTTTATCTCAGACTCACTCGTCAAAGCAATTGAACTTCATTGAGGGAACAGGGGCTTTCTTTAGGAGATAAATCAGAGACAAATAGAAGTGAGAACAAGAAGCCCCTTCTGTCATAGCTATCGCACGCACCCTCCTTTCATTATTCCACCTTGAGCCTAGTGTAGTTGGGGAGAGGAGACCGCTGGGGTCAAGGTTGAATCAATAGATCACAGTCTTGGATCAAAGGGATAAGCCAGATGTCAGTGGGAAGGCAGATTTTGCATTTGGAGGCTTTCTTGCATACCTTTTCGAATTCTTTTTGTATAGCTCAGTTACTTCTTGAGGAAGAGCTCTTGGACCAGGTGATTAGGAGAATTCCTAGATTTGCAACTCAATGCTTCCGACCAGGCAAGCCCCAATAAGGATGAAAAGCTTCCAGGAACCTTTGGCGTAGGGGGCTGTGAATCGATGAATTGGAGGACAGACCGCTTTTACTAGTTATTCTTGCTGGGGTATTGGGCAATCAAGACCAGCCAGTGACTTAATGAGGAAGGGGGGAGCGATAGCGACAACCGATCCAGGGAGTCTTCCGTAAGACAAGATCAACTTCCTTTTGCACCAGTTCCATTTGTTGAAGGAAAGAGCCCCTTCCTACAGTGACTCTCGGGTAAGGCAAGGCATATTGAGATTTCAGAGCCCACTTTATTAAAAACTTCGATTTGAAGCCGAGAACCCACCTGAAAACAATCATTTGACTAAAAAATTCGTTGGATAGGTGCATCACGAAATCGGTACTCAATCCCTTGCTTGTTCGTGGGATGGGAGTTTGATTGCTCGTTGCGCTTGCTTGCTTAGCTCGCTACCTTTTTTTTTTATCTCCGATTATTGAATCAAAATCAGCCAGTCTTCCTCTTTCTTGGTGCTATGCTATGGGCAGGATAGGGGTACCGGGCTCGTACTTGCTTGCATCCCTGCCTAGATGCTCTTGACTGGACGAGTGAAGCGAGCGAAGTGAAGCCCTAAGTTCAATGTATAAGCCCCGGGCTATCCTACTAAACATATTCCCACCATACGGAAAACCTACTCAATCTTCTGTCAAAATGACCCATCAGATTTGTCCTTTTGGGTATATAGAGTCAGTCTCATCCAAAGCATCACGAGCTTAACCACTACTACCATAACTTTTTCTAGAAGGAAGGATAGCACGTGAGATAAACTACTTAAATAAAAGATGTTACTCTCTTTCTTTCTCTTTATGCTTGTTCTACTTTGCGTTTAAGTAGACCGGATTCCCTGAAATCCAAGGAGCAGCTCTTCCTTAACCGATTAGCTAGACTAATTGATTGAGGCTACCGATTCATCCAATTTCTCGGTAATATGGATTGGTCTTGTTGTGGGCACTTGCTTTACAGTCACACACTGTTTTTCAATGAGAAGGAGAACTTCGTATTTGGTACCACCACACTAGATCTAGTCTACTCATATTTGTTCGACGAGGTCGTCCCGATCAGTCCCAACGCACGCACCCTATAGTAGTTGGCCTTTAGAACTTTTTGAAAGAGATGGATGTTTGGGGTCGATTTCAACTCAGAGATTGCCTGGTCCGCCTTTCTCTACTATGCCTTTTTAAGAATGGATTTGAATGAAATTTTGCATTAAAAAATAAACGAATGAAGAATATTTTTACCTCTTATCTGATAAGCAATCAAAGCATTTGAACTGCTCTTTGAACAATAAAGAAAGAGCTAAGGTAAAAAAATATATGTGTTACTAATAGTAAACCTTTTTTTTTAGTTTGCTTTCAGCTGAACATGATGAACCTGTTATAACTACAAATGAGGTGAGGCTTGATTAGGTGGCTTTGCAAGAGCTAGGGAGGAACACAAGTTATGTACTTTAGGCTAAACATATGAATTTAGAAGATCAACTTTTCCAATGGGACATAAACAAAAGCAACCAATAATATATATATACTTCCATAATATTTTCTCTATGGTGAAGTAATTTCATCGATAACCACTAAACGATTAAGTAGCGATGTATGCAAAGAAAGACAACGAACATTTCATAATACACTTGTTCTGCATATCTTTAGGATAAAAGAAAAAACAGCGAAAAAATAGTTTTCCTAAAAAAAAGATCAAGAAATCTATTTTGTATGGTTCTTATTTCGTTGAAAACGTTTCCATGAGACTTTCTTTGATTGAAGAAGTCCATGACTTGTTCTAGGTGATATGAGGTTGAATAGGCTTTAGAAAAAATGCAAAGAAGGGTGGAATAAAAATAAAAAGATGACCCCTTCTTTCTTCCCGAGCATTACCGATAAATATTCATTCTTTATACGTTAGGTTGGGTTTCAGATGTATATCATTTATTATATTCAACCAAAAAGAAGAAATGACAAGAAAGTTGTATATAGATGGAGGATAAAATTACGATGTGGAAAACAAGATAGGGGTTTTGTACAAAGACACTGTACAACAATTTGGAAAAGGGATGTAGCGCAGCTTGGTAGCGCGTTTGTTTTGGGTACAAAATGTCACGGGTTCAAATCCTGTCATCCCTACCTATTACTTCTCCTATGGGCAGTAACGAGGGATCAATTGAGATCGATTCAAATTGGACAAAATTCTGAGTTTCATTTTTCTATATGCATGCGGTACAAAAATCATCCTTTTCTTTACTGCTTTATCTCCTGTCGTAAGAAAGCGCTCTTAGTTCAGTTTGGTAGAACGTGGGTCTCCAAAACCCAATGTCGTAGGTTCAAATCCTATAGAGTGTGATTCTGTTCTTGTTATGTCGAATAAAAAAAAAGAACTTAACAAAAAGTGGAATGTCCGACTACTGTTCTTAACCCAAATAAAAGAAAACAACAGAAATACTCGACCTGGAGAGGAGACCACTGACCAATCTCTGTCCATTTTCCCTTGCCTTTCCTTTACAGGTATGCCAGTTTTATAGGGGACCTTATAGTAATAGTAGTCTAATAGACCAACTAGAGGAGAGGAATCCTTCATGAATCGCCTTGCCTTGCTTAAAGAGGTTTATGAAAAATCGCTAGTGGAACTCTTGTTTTGAGGAAGCAATGAACATTGTCTTTTTCCATCCTCAATAAATGAGAAAGGAAGGGTGAGGTCAGAGCAAGCTTATTTACTAAGATCCTAGCGAGTGGAATACTTTGAACGAGCAGGGGAGCGAGCGGAGACAAGTTTATCAGCACCAATACCCCCACGTATCGTGGCCGGTTCCCTCGGGGGTCGAAACTTAGCTTGGAGAAAGATCCCGTTGATCTTCGGGCTGGCCCTTGCCTATTGAAAGTATGGTGTCTCATAAATGCTTTGTTAATGCCTCTTATTCGTAGGATCAGTCCAAAAGGTGCATTTGCACCTAATCAACTGAAGCAGATGCAAGATCCGAAGTATTCAACTCCGGTCTGACGCAGACGAACCAAGGGATCATCTCCTATTTATCCCTAGTCACAGCGAAAGACTTTCTCGAGTGAAACGAATAGGTCTGGTGCTTCCGAGCCAGCAAGGGGACTAGTTTCAACAAGGCGAGCAACCCCAGCTATATGTATGTCTAATCGGCGCTGTATGGATCGTAATCCTCTCCTGAGTATCCTCACCAGTCCCTATCCTTTTATTAAAGAAGATGTCGCGTATGGTTTCACTAATTCCTATCATTCTTCTCTTCTCGGCTATAGATATGACAATGTTCCGGCCTTCTTTTCCTTTTCTCGTTAATTCCTTCAATGACGGCTAGTTGGATATGAGAACATTCAAATAGAATGGAGCATAAGCAGACAACTAGACTCTATTTATTGCATTGACAGCGTGAAAGAACAAGCAACGGATTGAGCGCACTAGCGTGAAAGCGTTAGCACGCGCATCCGTTGCTTGTTTTGTTCGAGATCGAAAGAGTGCCCTCGGGAGACTAGACTGATAGTAGCAGTAGTGCGCCTTCAGTTGAGGAGAGCTGTTCACAAGCAGTGGTTATGAACTCTTTCTTGTGGAGGTTCAGAATAGGTAATTCCTTCACTTCAGTTGCACTAGTGGATTGAATAACCTTTTAGCATTTTTCCACTTATCCAATTCTTTGCAAAAGTATTAGAGAGAGAGCTATTCTTAGGTCAGTTCTTGAAGTCAACTTTTTTTTAGTCAGAAGTTCACTTTAGCTAAGTAAGTAGTCCTTCATCAAACTTGCATATCTAGCACTTTAGGGGGTCAATCTTTCATGTTGGAAGCTAAAGAAAAGGTACTCCCCCTCATTTTAAAAGGATAGGCAATTGAGAGAGAATAGGGCGATAGCGATAGACACAGGAACTGAAATAGACTAAAAGAGGACTCCCGTAGAGGAGAGGGGAAACCTGCTTAGATAGGGCGATAGCCTAGTTTTTCTTTCATATCCTTTCCAGTGCTTGTCTTGTATTGAGGTATACCGAAGATATGAGTCAAAGCAGGTAAGAGAAGGGGGCTTTAACTATTATTAAGAGTAGGGCTTTAATTAAAAGAGTAGGCCCTTCGTATCTTTCTATGACCTCCAAGACGGATAGGCAGAGCAAGAGCTCTTAATGTCTACCCGGGCTAGCTTCTTCATTCTTCGATCAGGGGTGGGCTTCTTCCCTTATTATATACGATGACATAGATAGAGCCTCCTTCTTTGATCCATTCATTGATAAAGTCTTCGGGGGCAGTTTACATTTTGAATTGACAGTAGAGTAGGTTTGCTCTTGCTTTCTCAATCTTTCTCTGATTATATGTAGTAGATCTGGCTTTATTCGGCTAAAAAGAGGTGTGTGTGGCCATCGTATCTGCTCGCCCCCTTCTTCATTCATCCATTTATGTTAGAATGGATCTAGGGAACCCGGCTCGGGAACTGCCCTAAGAAAAACACAGTAAGAGAGTCCAATCTCTGAAATATGGCATTTTCTCTCCTAAGTACCTAAGTAGTAGTAGAAGAAGACTTAGTATTTGAGTTGATCCAATAGAGTCAGAACACACTGTAGATCCAGATTCCACACCTTGCTGTGGACTGGGAGAAGCAGCTCGCGAAGCTGGGCCATTCTGTGTGATTATGGAGGAACTGTAGTACTCGCCCCAAAATGCAAGCCAGGATAGATACTTAAATAAGGGGGCGGTGGGCCTTCAAAAAGGAGCGAGGGAGTGATGGCAACCTAGTCTATATGTTGCTCGTGAGCCCCAAGTACCAGTCTCGCACACTACTGGCGTTAAAGGATCGGTCCTTCACTTGCAGGTCATTTGCGAGTCGAACTCGCTCTCTTGCCACGCCTTTGACTCACGAGCTCGAGTCGGACTCATTCAACTGCTGACTGAGGATCGTTCCATTCTTCACTCTCTTGCTATTACCCGCAGGGAGCGTAGCAACCGACGGTGCATATTATCATATAGAAAGAAGTGAAGCGTAGCGATTCGTACTACCGAAAAAGTGTCGCTAACCGCTAGGCAATAGAGTCAGCTTACGGGGTGGGGCGCAAGCAAGCGTAGAGAATCACATAGAATTGCCCCTACCTGCCAGTGCGCAGATAGATAGGGCGGGCGAGCGCAGGGATGGATGTCTGAGCGGTTGAAAGAGTCAGTCTTGAAAACCGAAGTATTGATAGGAATACCGGGGGTTCAAATCCCTCTTCCATCCACAGGGTCATAAGTTCTATCTGGACTTATCTATAGATAAGAACAAATCTCCTCGACTCGACTGATATGATGGATGGAATGGGTAGAAGGTTGAGGTTATTGTGTGTTGATTTAGTTAGGACTTTGTCTCCCTTCATTATCTTCCACCCCGGGGTGGATGACTTGTGGGGGCTAAGTCGAAGATCTTGGTGTCGTCGTGAGTGGTTGATAAACATCGATTGCAGTTTGAAATTTAGGGAGTCCAACCCTGTGAAGCTTAACAGACAAAGAAAACGATAGAGACTTCCGGGTATTGGGTGACGACCTTAATGAATCAAGTATTCAGGTGGCAGAGTTATTAGCTACATAAGCGCTCAAATTCCTGAATACTTATTGCCCTGCTTCTATGATCAACCCCTGGGCACATTAGGTTTTGATCTGAGGCTATCCTGGTCTGCAGGACCCAACACAAGTATTCATCCTTTCCAATCTGAAAAAGGTGTTGCCGAAAGCTTACCCTCTTCCACATGGATGCTATAGCCGCTATCACTTTTGCTAGGGGGGGAATTACAGAGTTCGCCTCTCAACATCTTGTTTGGTAAACGGAATTTGGACCCAGGCGCCCTAGTGTTGCCTAACCGTTCGGCAGGGGATGTCGGATGCGAGACCTTTAGCTACTTGTATCAATTTGCCGCAGTGTGCTTAGATACAATGCGTGTACCTAAGGCTTGGCAGGATGGGAGTTAATTAGGGTTGAGGGAGCATGAAAGAGTTTGTTATTCGCTATTGGCTTAGTACGGCCTATACATAATAGCCAGACGGTTTTGGCAAGGCCTTGAACTTCATATATCCCTTTTTTACTCAATCCAGAATACCGATAAAGTCAGATTGAATCATTTTTTCGAGCAAGAAAACGAATGCGCATGCTAACGCTTTCGCGCTAGTGCGCTCAATCCATTGCTTGTTCTGACAAGAATAAAATTCTACGACTAAGAACTCATTTATTTTCAAACTGATCCATTTACTAAATATTATTTGATTTACTAGTCCTTTATATTGGAATGAGTCACTAGTCAAATGTTTTGGCAATTCCTCGTGGGCGGATGATGCAATAGAATTATGAATCAGCGTTTTGATCTTTGGTTATCCTTCATAGTAATAATATCTCGGAGTTTGCAATGAAAACTTGGTATATCGACTAGACGACCATGAAAAAAAATATGTCTATCTATGGCTAACTAATTGCCTAGCTCCGGGAATGGTTGAAGCCATACCCAATCGAAAAAGGATGTTATCCAAACGCATTTCAAGTAGTTGTAGTCAAACCCGACCTGTTGACCCTTTTGCTTTTCCAGCAATATGTACATATCTAAGTAATTGTCGTTCTGTCAGACCATAATGAAAACAAAATTTCTGTTTTTCTTCTAGATGAATTAATCGGACGAGAATAAAGAGAGAGTCCCATTCTACATGTCAATAAAAACTGGACAAAAAACCAATTGAAATTTAAAAATGTAAGAGGAAAATCCATTGACTTTATAAATTGTGAGGGTTCAAGTCAAGTCCCTCTATCCCCAATAAAAAGCCCATTTTACTTCCTAACTATTGTACCAACCTCTATTTTTCATTAATGGTTCAAACAAGATTCACTATCTTTCTTTTTCACAAACGGATCCGAACTGACTTCTTTGGATTTTATCCCATTCATACAAATGAACATATTATAGTATAGGCAAGTAATCCCTATTATTAAGTATGTAATTCACAATCCATATATCCTGACATTTACTAAGTCCAATTTTAGAATACTTTTTTCTTTTTTAGTCCCTTTAATTGACATAGATACAAGTACTCTACTAGGATGATGCACAAGAAAAGGTTAGGATAGCTCAGTTGGTAGAGCAGAGGACTGAAAATCCTCGTGTCACCAGTTCAAATCTGGTTCCTGGCACAGAAAAAAGGATCTACCGAATAGGTATTGATACAAATACCTTGAGATGGATTGGGATACATATTCATCAATAATATAGATAGAGTATGATTTATTCACCTAAGTAGAGAAATTTCTAAATAGAGACACTTCTTTTTTTTTTAGAGAAGGGTCTAAATCTCTGGTTCTTTTCTTTATGGTACAGAAGGAGGTGAGATTAGGTTCCCTTTTCTTCATTTTTGCATTTCTTATTCCGCTATTCCGAATATTTTTTTCTTTCTTATCTTATCTTACTTTCCTAGTTGTTCTAAGTAATGTGCGCGGTACAAAGTTCATGTTAGGGAACTTCTTTGAGTCATCGTATTTTTCTGTTCATACGAAGGAAATGAATATGTGATTTTCCAAATTGGAGAATCAAAATGAAGCCCTTTTTTGCTTAGTCTATCTGAACCTTTTTGTATAATCGGAATTAATTAGAATGTAAAAGGTATTCTGTTTCATCTAGGAACCGAGCGTAAAAATATTCCTTGAATTGCATAAAATCTGGAGTTGTGTTGTATAAGTGAGCATGAATTTCTTATCATTCAATGAGCATCTTGTATTTCATAGAAATTGGGGGTTATATAATCCTTACGTAAGGGCCAGCCTATCCAACTTTCAGGCATTAGGATACGTTTAAGGCGTGGATGATTATCATAAGAGATTCCCACCATATCAAAAGATTCGCGTTCTTGAAAATCGGAACTTCTCCAAATCGAAAAGACAGATGGGATTCTAGGATTATCCTTTTGGGCAAAGACTTTTATGCATAATTCTTCTGGGTTATCTATACCATACTGTATTCTCGTAAGATGATACACGCTAGCTAAAGATCCGCCGGGTGCAACGTCATAAGCACATTGGGAACGTAAATAATTGTAACCATATACATATAAAATGACAGCAATGGAATCCCAATCCTCTGCTTTTATTTGTAAAGTCTCTATTCCTCGATGATCGAAGCCCAAAGATCTATGAACCACCTCATGTTTGACTAGCCAATTAGATAACCAACCCTGCTGCATTATCTTGATCTCTCCTCCTTTGTATAAATATTTCGCAGTTCGAATGCAAGTTTGAAATATTGCCCTGCTCTTTTTTTTCTGCACAAAGAGCTCCTCCTAATTCACTAATTTGTAGGAAGATACTGGACTTTTGGATTTGAAAAAAGTTTCAAAAGATATGTCTAAAGTAGATGGTGATTGATAGAGCAATTCTTGCTCATAAGTTCCAGTATGAGTACCGCGCCGAATAAAAAGCTTGTGACTGGTAGTAAAACATCAATTTTTCTTTTGAGATAGAATTCGATCCTCAACTATTTCTTGCGATATCTTCTTATGAAGTTTTGTTAGGGCATCTATAACCGCCTCCGGTTTAGGTGGGCAGCCCGGCAAGTAGACATCCACAGGAATTAACTTATCGACTCCCCAAACAATACTATAGGAATCCGTACTGAACATTCCCCCTGTAATAGTACAAGCTCCCCTAGCAATGACGTATTTTGGTTCAGGCATTTGCTCATATAATCTCACTAAAGAAGGAGCCATTTTCATTGTTACCGTACCGGCTGTTAAAATTAGGTCCGCTTGTCTAGGACTTGATCTTGGTTTGCTACCAATCCATAACGATTAGAGTCGAATCGCGAGCTTGAAGCAAATTCAATGAAACAACAACTGGTACCATATAGAAGGGGCCATAAACAGGAGAGTCTTGACCAATTCGAAAGATCATTTGGTGTAGTTGAAATAACGGAATTGGAAGTCAACTATAGGAAATTAATATAAGAATGAATAACTTTCTCAATGGTTTATTTTCTTTCTTTTATTTATCTTAATATTCATTCCATTCAGGCCATTCCAATGCTCGCAAGCAAGCACGAAAAAGCTTATATTTCGAAACGGAAGCGCCCAATACATCGAAACTCATTACCCATGGATAAAGCCAGTTGATAAAAAAATAAAACAAACATGGTTTAGCGTATTCGGAATTGTAACCAAGCATCCTGGGTTCTATACCAGATTCAACACTAGAGCATGCAGCCGATTCTGGATACAGAACTATATAAAGTGTGCAGTGAGGGATCTTTATTGGTAGCCAGTCTTTCACTTCTGCCTCTCCACTCCCATGCCTTTCTTGGTCGGACCAACCCAACCGGCGATTTCCGACAAGTCTTTCTGCTTAGAGCAAGAAGCGGAACCAAAATCAAGCTTTCTTTATTTTCATTTATGGATAACCAATCCATTTTCCAATATAGTTGGGAGATTTAACCCAAGAAATGGGTACATAAAATGAAAAGATCGGAACATGGGAATAGATCTTATACCAATACTGACCTACCCATTTCCATTGTTGTGCTTTCTAAAATGGCATACCTATACAAGGGTTCATGTTTCGATCGATATTTGCGGAGTGGATCATCCCTCTCGAAAACGAAGATTTGAAGTTGTCCATAATTTACTGAGTACTCGGTATAACTCACGCATTCGTGTACAAACAAGTGTAGACGAAGTAACACGAATATCTCCGGTAGTCAATCTATTTCCATCAACTGGCTGGTGGGATGAGAAGTATGGGATATGTCTGGTGTTTCTTCCATCAATCATCCGGATTTACGCCGTATATCAACAGATTATGGTTTCGAGGGTCATCCATTACGAAAAGACTATGCTTTGAGTGGTATGTGGAAGTACGCTATGATGATCCAGAGAAATGTGTGGTTTCTGAACCCATTGAGATGACCCAAGAATTTCGCTATTTCGATTTTGCTAGTCCTTGGGAACAGCGTAGCGACGGATAATTCCGAATCTACATAACATAACATAACATAGGTCTAGTCTAGTCCAGGAGACAAATCAATAGGAAATGCTATTTGCTTCTTAAGAAGAACTTTTTTGAAATGAAAGAGTTTCCACGGGCGTCGGATATCATTTCTTCAAATAAGGAAGAAGTGTTATCGAAGGATTTCCTTCCATTCTTCCTAGTATGGAAGAAGTAAAGAAAAAGTACTGCGTCTCGATCTATACGAAAGGGCACTGGTTTTTTCTTTCGGTTTCATTGATAGCAGAAGAGTACGCTAGCTAGCGGAGCCTGAAAACGCTTGCTTACGCCCCACCCCTACGGAAACTATTGCCTATGCTTGCTGCTCGCTCAGTGTCAGTAGAAGGGAAGAAAAGATGGTCACTCCTTTTAGGAACATGGCGAGCCTTACTTACGACTGTTGCACTTTACTCGCAGCTCGTTCATTCACTTGCTCATGAACTCGCTGCTTCACCAGAAGTGACTAGTCGCCTCCTTTCCTCCGCCAAAAGATGCTTAGCCAGAAGCGATGAAGGAGGGGAGCTAGGGAAGGCCGACGATGGCAATGAGGGGGAAGCTATCATAGAACCTTTGCCCCTTGCTTTACAGAAATTGTTATGAACTTACTAAATGACCTTATTTATTCTCCCGGAACGCTAGCAAATCTAATAGTTCCCATCTGTTCTTCTTAACTTAAGAACGAAGGCTACCATCCTTCTTATTTAGGAACCCTTTGTTTGAGGGGGGCGTATCCCCGGGGAGGGGAGATTGGCCGAGCGGTCAAAAGCGACAGACTGTAAATCTATTGAAGGTTTTCTACATAGGTTCGAATCCTGCCTCTCCCACTTGTTGTAGACTTAAGAGAAGAGAAAGTAGGCGGAAGCCTAGGAGGGCCAACCGAGTGAAGCTCTTTCTTTTTTTGGCCGTGCCGTGAAGTGCAATTTTCTCGTATGCGTTTTAGAGAGGTTGTCTAAAAAAGACGATCTATAGAGATTCCCCATCTATATCCAATCGAGAATAGAAGCGAGTCGCTTCCGGCGTTGGCTTGTAGTCTCTGTAGTCGGCGCACGCACGCACGCGCCCGCCATCATGCCTCCTTGGTTCGGGAGGAAGCCAAGGGAGACATACGATAGACGAAGGAAGTGCCCACCTATCAGGAGGGCTAAAACCTGTAGTTTTGAAGTTGCAAACTCTAGCTTCGAAGCTGGAGTGCTTTAGCCCTTTAGTTTTGAAGCAAGAATCACCATCTTGAGCACCTTGTGCGCTCAAGAACAAGCGATGAGCGCTTTGTTGCGCCTATGCGGATATGTTTTCTTGCTGGGGAAGGCTAGTTTGATCGAGGATTGGGGAGGAGAGGTGGAATAAAAAGCGCGGGATGGATTTTGGAGTCTTTGTGCGAGCCGTATGCGGTGAGAGTCGCATGTACGGTAAGGAGGAGGGTTCGCGTCTATACGTGTAGTGTGGTGGTTGGGCCTACCCACCCTATTTGTTCCATGATCTATGGGTCTACTGGAGCTACCCACTTTGATCAATTAGCCAAGATTTTGACCGGATACAAAATCACTGGCGCTCGATCTAGTGGTATTTTTATGGGGATTCTTTTTATCGCTGTAGGATTCCTGTTCAAGATTACTGCAGTTCCTTTTCGGGCGGTTGTAGGACGGACGGCCCCCTATAGGTAGTAGGGTAGGATGGGTGGTACCGCTCAGATAGCGGCCAATCCTCCTAACTGTGTGCGGGCCAGGCTTAGAGCACCTGAAACTCATCACTACCTCGTAAGGGCGTTGAGACCATAGCATGTTACACAAAAGCGCCGCTTTCTCAGGAGTGTTGTCACACAGCTGCCCGACTAGAAGAGCTACTCGCTCTATAGTGTTGTCACGCAAGATAAGCACGCCGCCCGCCTGCTGGCCGGGTGAATCAAAGTTATCTTCTGGTCAACTGTCCACCCAGTCAAGTGCAAAAAACACAGTGGAATCATGCAACGCACGCTGCTGGTGTGCTTCCTGCCCACGAGGAAAGAAGAGTGACAAGGTTCAGATTTGACCGTTGGCAGCATGGGAGCTGATTACCCAAAAAATCCCTGGGAAAAAAGAAAAGATATCTCGGTAACGAAAACCATAGGAGGCTGTATTGGCGAGATCCAAGGGTTCCCAGCAGCCCAAAGGAAAAACCGCCTGGAAGTCCGAGGACCTTTAGTACCGACCGAACCAGCAGCCTTCGCGCCAAGCGATGACCGCCCTTGTCCCTTTCCTTTTTCCATTCAGCCTACTTCTTAGCTTTGTTCCGTCAGTCTAAGGCAAAGCTTAAGTGGTTCGCCTACCTTACCCACTTGATGAAAGGGAATGAACTTCGTTTCCTTGACGGTTTTATGGATGGATTCAATCAGCCTCACTCCTTCCTTTTGAAAAGTGACGCTTTGCATCTTCGCTTCCGAGGGTTAGGGTATAGGCCATTTCGAGCAAGCTTTCGCTTTTTCTCCCGGCTTTCTACAACTTTCGCTTTAGCTTCGTGACCCAATGACCTTTCCGGAATTTGAAGTATTCGTCCCTAAGAAAGAAGTCACTATAAAACAGCTTGCCCTCCTGAAGTACCAAAGGTGCGCGGAGCCCGGTGAAAATGAATATGTTTGCTACTGAAAGAAGCCTGCCTATTGACTAATATTTGTCTTTAGAATGAAAGTAGAAATGAAGCCCAATCTACTGTCGATTCAAAAGAGGGCATAGTCGTATGGGTGGGGTGTTTGTGGGGAGCTGCCTTGGATATGAGGGATTCCTCAAAAAAAAAGAACAAAGGCAAAGTCCGTGACGAAGATCTTTCTTTTCTATCAATAGATATGAATGAGTGTTCGTTATAGGGGATAGGATCCATTTGCTCTCTCTCTCTCTCTATTTTCTTTGATGCAATTTAGAGAGAAGAGCAGTGCGAACTAGAAAAAAAAGATAATCGGGAGATGGTTAAAAAATAGATACATCGACATCTAAAGTAAAGGGATGTATATATTATTCCTATATATATCATCTATCTATGAAAAAAGTAAACAGAGTTCGTTTTTGGGTTCCCCGAAGCCCCGAATGGATTGGATCGTTTCTGCTTCTACCAACGAAATGAAGGCCTCGCCCCTTCCGAATGCTTCTCCGATCCTGAAGTTCTCGCGAAGAGAATAGGATGCAGCTCCTCCTCCCTCTGTCTTTTTCCGCTTTGCTAATCTTCCCCTCTAACGCGGGCCGGGCCGGGCTTAGGCGGGCGCGGGAGGAAGAAAGAAAGTCGAAGAGCGTCTTCTCCTTTGTCCTTTTTTCAGTGCAACACAGGAAAGCACCCTCTTTTTGTAATCCCTGCAGCTTCCCAGAGGCTTTTTTTTGTATTGAACGCATGGCGTAGCTAGGACCCCTCCAATCATGTTTGAGCCTATGTTCACCCGGGGCCCAAAAAGGAGAATTCCAGAATGCCTGCCGACATTCAGATAAAGTGCATATCCCTTACCACTAAAGGAAAGGCTCGGCAAAGGGGGGGGGGTTTTCGGGTAAGGAAAACGCTTTCGGAGATTGAGATGACGATTTGTTTTTCATCGAAAAGGAAGAAGGCCGAGGGGATAGCTGCCTTCCTTCGGGCTTTGCCTACCGACGTTCTAATAAAGAATTCCGGCTCGGCCCGGGAAAGCGCTGGCAACAACATAAAGAAAGGGGTCCATGTAGCTGCTGCGCCCACCCACTGAGCAGCAGGTTCGGCATCTACTACAAAAGAGAGAATCCACATTAGATAACCACGCCTCTGCTAGGCAGTGTGTGAAATGGCCGGGAGCGGACCAAATGGATATATAATCCAAGCAGAGAGTGGAGTTACGTGAACAGCCGTCTGATGGAAAACAACTTTCATGTTCGGTTCAGAGAGCACTTTTTTCGTTGAGAATAAGTCCTTTCCTTTTGTGTGAATTCCCTAGCGGCGAATTAACAACTTGTGGGGCCCTATCTATTCAATCTCTCGAGCCCCAAGAAAAGCCCCCTCTCCCTCGGACTCAATCTCTCTTTTGACTCTATATATGTGGGCACCTGATATCTATGAGGGTTCACCCACCCCAGTGACAGCATTCCTTTCTATTGTGCCTAAAATCTCTATTTCTGCAAATATGTCACGTGTTTCTATTGTTGCTTCCTATGGGGGTACATTACAACAAATCTTCTTTTTCTGCAGCATTGCTTCTATGATCTTAGGAGCATTGGCCGCCATGGCCCAAACAAAAGTCAAAAGACCTCTAGCTCATAGTTCGATTGGACATGTAGGTTATATTCATACTAGTTTCTCATGTGGAACCATAGAAGGAATTCAATCACTACTAATTGGTATATTTATTTATGCATCAATGACGATAGATGCATTCGCCATAGTTCCAGCATTACGGCAAACCCGTGTCAAATATATAGCGGATTTGGGCGCTCTAGCCAAAACGAATCCTATTTTGGCTATGACCTTCTCCATTACAATGTTCTCATACACAGGAATACCCCCGTTAGCCGGCTTTTGTAGCAAATTCTATTTGTTCTTCACCACTTTGGGTTGTGGGGCTTACTTCCTAGCCCCAGTGGGAGTAGTGACTAGCGTTATAGGTCGTTGGGTGGCCGAAAGGTTGCCATGAGTAAGGTTGGGAGACCGAAGGCAGTTTTCCGTGCACCGGACACATAGCTTACCGAATTAGTTGCAACACAGATGGGAATGCATGCTACGAAAGACAGGGTCGAGTCTGATACATCAACCGTCGACTCCATATCCTTGTACGAGTCCACAATCACTACACGAGATGAACTTGGGTTTGGTGAATGGAAGTTGGCCTTAGGTGTAATAGGACTCCTAGTTACTACGCGTGATCGTATACTGAGGTGCTCCCCGTCGGTTGTTGGAACGACGCGAGCCAGGCCGGGCCTCGATTCCTTTCATAAAGAGGAAGGGACAGAGGTGACTAATTCCCCATCTCATTTGGGGCAGAAAACAAATAGACATCTCAATGTGATACAACCCTTTCCATTTTTGTTGGGAAAGAACGGTGAAGTCCATCTGAACCCTCCAATGAAGAAATAAGAGGAGAGCAAAGCGCCTATGGTGCACGAAGCGCATGCAGAAGGGGCACGGAGAAATAAAGAAGTGTGGAGGAGAAGCAGCTGAGCTCATTCCCTTCGCTTCCTGGGCGCAAAGCAGTGCTTTGTTTCCTGGCGAAATCAAGGATTTGGGGCTGATTGCAAAATATATCTGAATAGAAAGATAGATCCATCCATCTATCCAGATATCTAAAAAAGAATCGATTTCGCTTTCATAAAACCTTTGATTCAAAGAACTGCGCTTAGCCCCCCCCGCCCCCCCCCCCCGCTCATGAAATGGCTCTATTGCAATGGATGGCAGAGGGTCTGTAGTACCCGAAGCACTGGAGTGATCCAGTAGCCGGGAAGGGTCCTAGAAGTGCCTACTATTACACCACACTACACTTGGCTCTACACATTTACAGAGCTTACCCCTGTCCAGTGTCTAGCAAAACGTTGGGGGCTTCAATCGTCAACTCGTTATCCCCATCTTAGCCCAGGCTAACGGAGCCTGATTTATTCAGGGGAGAGAGTGGAGCCTATCGAAGCACTCTTGAGAGTAAGATCCTTGGCTCCTCTTCATTCTCTACAGGGGTCTCTGCCCACATGGAAGCGGGGCAGAGATGGATAAGATCAAACACGGGAATAAGAAGCATTTTAAATGCCTTTTTGATCATTTTGATAGAGGGGGATGGATAAAGTGGGTAAAACAGACTCACATTTTTCAATCGAAAAGATGGGTTCCTTTTTCATCTTGACAAAGAAAGAATCATCTTGAAAACGCTCCTAACCCCTTCGTAGGGCCCTGTATAGTAAGTGATCCGAACCCGCCCGGAGCGAGCCCCCCCTTAGAGGCAAGTGAAGTTGGTGAGCCGTATGATGGGCAACTATCTCCTGCGGTTCTGAGAGGACTCAGCTGTTAGTTAGTACCCCCTTGGTTTCAGGGTGGACCCTTTCACTCTATTTTATTCGTATGAGGAAGGCCAATTTTCTTTCTATATGAAGATGAAAAAAGGATCAGGGTCAAACATTTTCTGACTTTTGTTGAGTATGACTGAATGAGGAAGAGCTCCTTATGTGGTATCACTTTACCGCCATCTGAAATGCGCGAAACTCCGATTGGTGGAAGCCAGTCCATGAAGATTCCCCCTTCTCTTACGTGAAATTCCCCTCTTTTGGTAAGCATCCAGTATCTCAGCAAATGAACATTTCTCTAAGCTTATCCTATAGCTTATATGTCGTTTGAAAGCTGCTCCAAGGATCCAATGAATAGCTAAGGTTTGTTGACGATCCCTGGCTACAATCCCAGGAACATCATAAATAGTACATGCGACTCCTACTTTGACCACTTCGCATATTGGTTTTATATTATCTATGGCGTCAACCATAAGTTTGATTACATCGCGTTCAGTTCGAGCTAGGCGGTGAAAAGTTTTATAAACAATAGCACGAACTCTCGTTCTTTTACCATCAATCATGCAAAAGTTTACCAATTTCTTGATCAATTCTTTTTGCCCACCATCAAAGTCCCCCATATAGCTGAGAATTTCCGAGCAATTGGAAACCGCTGTCGATGACGAGGCCGATAAATTGATATTATGCGATCGTTACTGTCCATCTTTTTAAGCTCTGCTCCCGAAAGGGAGACTTTTTCTTTAGATCGGCGTTGGGTTTTCCAACGAAAAACAACAACATACTTTCACGAAACAAGCAACGGATTGAGCGCACTAGCGCGAAAGCGTTAGCATGCGCATCCGTTTTCTTGCCCCTATACGAGAGTGAGGAATAGAAATCCTACAATCAACTTCCCACTTTTGATGTCCTGCTTGACGATTCTGCTGCGTCTATAGAAAAAAAAAGGAGAAGGACAAGGGTCGCTAGTCAGAAAAGCTATAACTATCAATTCGAATTCTGAATGAATCAAATCTCCCCAAGTAGGATTCGAACCTACAACCCGTCAGTTAACAGCCGACCACTCTACCACTGAGCTACTGAGGAAGAATGAACTTAAGGAAGCTGACTCTCGTTCTTTCGACCAACCGAAAAGAAAAAAAGTTCGTCACTTTTTCTCTTTCACATACACCGGGAGAAAGGGTGACGATAGCAATCCCCTTTGCCTCCCCGGCCGGGGAGCCCCCAGGACAGGACAAGGGGGGCGGCGGTCAACCATCAACTCTCGATATGCATATTGATCAATTGATCTCCGCGTCCTGCCAGTTTGCTAAGTAGACTCACTCTACTGAGGGGCAACTACTAAGTGAAGTTAAGTAGCACTTTAGCTATTCTAAATGTGAATAGATTCCGTTCCGATCAAGCAAGCAGGAGAAGGTGGTCCTTTCATCTCTCTGTCTACTCCATGCTCTATAGCCTAAGGATCATAAGCAGGTTTAATGCTAGAAAAAGGAGATCTGCCTAATCATTTCGGTAGATGAAGTAGTGGGAGGTCACGAAGGAAGTAAGGGGGTGTGTTAAGTTGAGAATTTCGAACATTGTAGCATCCTTTTGACGGTTGGGCTTTGAGTTGATAACTTTTAAGAACTCTTAATATGAAAATACACATCATAAAATGACGGCGAGACCATTCTGTTTCATTGTGAATGAAAGACGTTTTCGACCAACAACATCTACTCATATCCAGCTTCGTGTCATATTTCTTTCATTAGCTTAGTAGGATAGTCCACGTTGCTAGGATGTGTGGGTCTAGTCAGGTCATGACCCTCGATCAAACCATCCTAGCAATGCCCTCTTCTCAAAACAGGTGTTCGATGTACGGATCATCCCCGCTTTTCTTTTGACATAGTTTGACCGGTGAACTCCTTGCTGCGTGCAATAGTTGTTCCGAGGACAATCAATGGGTATATAAAAGACCAACGAAATGACGAGTGAGAAGGATAAGGGGGAGTAGTAGGAGGAGCTTTCATTGAAGTAGAGGTTTCATCGAGTGATGACGAGAGATAGAATGAGACAAAGCATAAAGGGGAGAGCGCTTAGACATTTCAATTTGAGTACGGGGAAGTCCGCAGGGAGGAATTCTTCCGGGCGTATTACTATTTTTCACCGAGGGGGTGGATCAAAGCGATTGCAGAAAAAATTGACCTTAAACGAAGCACTTTGTCTATTGGCATTGTGGAAAGGATCGAATATGACCCTAATTGTTCTTCTTGGATCGCTCTAGTACGATGGATCGAAGGGGTGCTGCCCGGCCGCCAGAGGAAATTAAAGATGATAGAAGAGTTTGCTCTGCTGTGTAAGATCCTCGAATCCACCATGGCCACTATCTTTTGCCTTTTTTTCATTCTCTTCCCTGCCCGGGAAAGTGGATCAAAGAAAGGTAGCTTGCTCCCAAGGCAAGTGCTTGCTTACGCTTTATGTAGTGGTCGGCCTTCCTACCTTCATGCCCCCTTGGTCGAAGAGCCAAGCCTGCGCAGGAAGCAAACAAACTTGCACGAAGGATGTTTTCTTCTCTGCCTTGTCCTCTCCCTTGGCCCAAGGAGAGACTGCATCCCTTTCCTTCGGTAGCTCTTTAGGTTTCCCAAGGAAAGCGGTAGCTAGGGCAAAGCCCGCTTTCTTCGCCCTGCGAATGAGAGGGAAGAAAATCGGAAAAAAAGACATTTTCTCTTTGCGAGATCCGAAAGTGGAGAACGCATTGCGTTCTCTAGGCACATAGGATCAAACGTAAAGCAGCGCTTTCTTGGCAGAGTTTGGGGCAGCAAAAAACTTTAGAACTTGTTGGAGCTGCTGAGCATAACGAATTGAAGCTGAAGGCGGATCAAGGTAGCTTGCCCGCCAAGCCGCCTATAGGCGAAAGGCCGAAGGATGGATCATACAAAGTCGATCGTGCACCTGTCGTGTGACCCGTTGGTCCTAAGCAATGTCTTTCGCGAAGCGACCCACCTAGAAACAGCTCTCCTTTTAGGAGGCAAAAAAATGGAACTTCGATCTGATGCAGGTATCCAATCCTGCCGCTGGGATGTCCAGCAGATTCCGGGCCTTGACAAATGGCTAGTCACCATTGTTGTCAGAAGAGCAAAAGGACTGGTGCATAGCAGGATGAACCAATGTGAATGAGTGTAAGCTTCGTTGCCCGAACACGATTGGTGCTGACCACACTAGGTGCTATCGTGGTAGCAAGAGAGGCCAGGCGGTGACAATTGAGAGGTTGTCACTGAGCATTCTGTCTCCCATGGAAAGAGAGGTCAAATGGCAAAGCAAAAGGCCATACGCCTGTGTGGCTCCTCGCAGAGTATAGCTCACATCCAAACATCTGATTGGGGAACATGGCAATGCCCATGAAGCTCCGGCAAAGGGAAGGTCTGCCAGGCCGTATGCTCATGGGTGCAGGATTCTTCAAAAAAGCGCGGTCTGACTTGGAGACCTAAGACCTTGGCTTAGCTATGAATGAAGGGGAGAAAGCTCTTCAAGCTTTCTCCGCCAGCGGCTTATGTAGTGGTCGGCCAATTAAACCTAGCTAAGCTTCGCTTCCCCCCTTATGAAAAAAAGTAGTCGGCATTTTATAAGCGACTTGTCGAGTTTACAAAGCTTTGCTTCTTGTAGTTGGCCCTCCATGCCTCCCTTCATTTTCTTGCCTCCTTCCAGCCCAAAATGCCTACTGACGTTAAGCTAACCGCCAGAAGCTCACCCTTCGGGTGTCGCTTCTGGCGCAGGAGGCCAAGCATTCTGCCAGACGCCCCATTTGCCTTTACTAGAGTCTTGAGTTTTTCTTTCTTTTTTCATTATAGCTAAGTTTCAAAAGCAAAGGTGAACAGCTCCCTATCCTTTAGATTTGCATAGTCAAGGGCTTATAAGAAAAGTAAGGAAGGAGGCATGGAGATGGGAAGGCCGACCACTACACTACACGGAGAGATTTCTATACCAAGTCATGAGCGATAGCGAAGCCGCCTATAGGTGAAGGGACGAAAGCCTGTTAGACCTGATGGGAAAAAGTATGAAAAAAGTACGTTAAGGCTACGAAGTCACTTAGCCTCGGCTCGGCTAAGGTTATGAAATGACAGAGTAGGTTCTTTGTAAGTAATACTAAGGAATTGGAAAAACTGTTCGAAAAAGGAGAAAAGCTAAGGTTACAGACTCACTTATCCGTCTACAAAGGGAAAGGCGTCGGTACGGAGTCACGTCAGTTGTGGATATAGACTAGGCTAAGGAATGGAGTCTTAAAGTATTTACCGAGACTACACTAAGGAAGAAGTCAGCGAAAGTGAGCTCGTAACTAAGAAAGCCGGTATCAGAAACGAAGCCCTTCCAAAATCAAAAGCAAAGAAGTCAAGGAACGAAGCAGCTTCTCTAATAACCCTGTTGAATAGGAGGGCGAAGGCTTTTTCGAACTTATTTATAGAGGGGGGCTTCGACCTTCTTAGGAAGAGCCGTACGAGGCTGCTCACGTACGGTTCGGGAGCCGAGCCACTGCACAGGGGCTTAGGTCAACACTTATATATTAGCCAGTCATCAATTGGAAGCGGGTAATATGGTGATAAATTGCGATTGCTCCAAACCTTCTAAAAGCGGCTTCTTGCGACCCGCCCAGAGTGCTCATACATACCTTCAGTTCCAAGAGCTTGTTCGCACAGTGAATAAAGGTCGGGTTGAAGGGGGCAGTCAGCTGGCAGTTCTTGGCCACACCCCCTGCTTATAGACACAAGATATTGGATCTAAATTCAAAAGTAGGAAATAGCATACCATTAGCTGATATACGTATGGGAACATGGGTACATGATATTGAATGTCATCCAGGTCAAGGCACAAAGCTGGCTCGGGCCGTAGGAACTTATGCTAAAATAATTAAGGAGCCAGCCCCACAATGTCTTGTGCGGCTACCATTGGGTGTTGAAAAACTCATAGATTCCCGATGCCGAGCTACTATTGGTATAGTTTCCAATCCCAACCATGGTGCACGTAAGCTTAGAAAAGCAGGACAAAGCCGGTGGTTAGGCAGACGCCCCATTGTTCGTGGTGTTGCAATGAATCCAGTGGATCATCCTCATGGAGGAGGTGAGGGGCGCACGAAAGGAGGTAGACCTTCGGTGTCACCTTGGGGGAAGCCCACCAAAGCAGGATTTCGGGCAGTAGTGGGGGTGGGGAAACGCAGAATTTAGTTCATGCCACGACGATCTATATGGAAGGGAAGTTTTGTTGATGCTTTCTGTAACGACCCGCTTTCCTTTTCCCTGTTGTAACTGGTTTTCTGGATCTTAATCTTTTCCTATCCTGTCAGCTGTGCCTCCGTTTTCCCTCTCCCCGGCCAGCCGACTACCTTCTCTCTTGTGCCGAGTAGAGTTGCTACTCAGTCCTTGTATCCTGCCCTTATCCTTGTCTTACTCGGACCTCTTTGCTGCCGAGTGAGCACGGTGATGTGGCCGACTACCTTGTTGAGACCTGTTGCTTCTTTGTCCCCCGAGTTGCACCCAACCCGTTGGACGCCGACTACCGAAGTAGTGAAGAATCAATCTTCACCTAACCGCAGTATCGCTTGGACCAGTGGTCAGTCCGAAGCCCGGTCAGTGAGATTTCTCCAACCTGTCCTAGCCTTGACCTTAATGTCTCATCGCAGCTACAGTGCCTGCCAACTCCTCTGACCAGTTGGACTCCAAAGTCACTTCCTGTCATATCCCTGTCAGTTCATCTTGACTTCCTTGCTCCACCCGTTGCCCAGCTCCATCGTGCCCCAACCTTGCACGTCGGCTATATATATGGCCAACCGTGCCCCCTTCTTCCTTTGTTTTGCAAACAGGCCAGCTCCAGCTCTGTTAAGTTTTCATCCTCTCAAGCTTTGGAGCTCTGTCGCCTGGTTCGCAAGCCTGGTTCAGCCGACTGCCCCCTTTTCTGCAGCCGACTACTTCTTGATCCTTTTTCTTGGTGTTTTACTTCTCCTGCTTATCAGTGTTTCTTTCTGCTTGTTCAGAACCTGAACCGGTGGACGATCCCGAAGCCACCTTCGCCGAAGAAGACCCCTCCTTGGAACAAGGCAAGCCTCTTTGATCATATTGTTTCCCATATATGCAAAACTATGTGTTTGGAAAATATATGCATGCTTAGTTACACCTTTTTAAACTGTTGGCCTCGGTTATGCAAGCGCAACCGATGGACCCGCCCAGTAGTAGCACTTATTTGGTAGGATGTTGTTATATTTCCCCCTTGAAGAGCCCCACAAATGGCACGCTAGCATCCTATCTGAGGATACGATGCCGAGTAAAATGGCTTAGCTCTGCAACGTTGTTTGTCGTTGGGAAAAATGATGGGTTTTACTAAACAGTTTGGAAAACCCGATACCTTGTGTATCGGCGCGTTTTGTGAAATAAAGGAAAGATTTGTGAAAATCTTGATGTACAGAGACAGTGCCTATGTGGCTTGGCTATGTATTATCATTAAGGATCGATTCCCATGGCGTAGATTTGTTTGCCAATGATTTGTGAAAAGTGTTTGATGGAAAGGGAACCGTGACCTGAGTTTGCCGAGTAAGCAAACGGAAGGCATGTGTGGCCAGAAACGGATCTGTGTGGTCCGGGGTGTTAAGCACCATAAACAAGTGTATGAAAAGTAAACAGGATGAAGATCATGCTCCCGGGTTGTAGCCAGGGCAGCAAAGTTTAAGCCCCTGGGTTGTAGCCAGGGCGGCAATTCAGTCTTCGGGTTGTAGCCAGAAGACGGTGATGAGCACGCTCCCGGGTTGTAGCCAGGGCAGCAGTGTTCTAGCTAGCTGGTTGTAGCCAGCCTAGCGGGCATTTAGTGCCATGATCATGCTCCCGGGTTGTAGCCAGGGCAGCGATGATGAGCCCCCGGGTTGTAGCCAGGGCGGCCGACTAGCTAGCTGGTTGTAGCCAGTATAGCGGGCATCAAGTGCCACAGCTGAGATTTGGTTGTAGCCGAGTCTCAGGGTCAACGAGTGGTTGTAGCTACTCGGGAGATAAAGGACCAACAAATGCAAAGTAAAAGATAATAAGAACATGTATGATTATGCTTGATTCTTTAAGTGGTGAGTTGTTGAAAAGCAACTTGCGGAATGGATGGAGGCGTGAGCCTCTGTCCGCCAACTAAAATTTGGAACTCACTAGTGTTTGCAAAGAAAAGAGTTTAATAAGGCAGTCTTTCGCAAATGAAACCCTTAGCTCTTCTTGTCTAACCAACATGGCATCATTCCCGGCTTGCTGAGTACGAAAGTACTCACCTTGTTCATATATATATGTATAGTAGGTTTTGGAGTGGAAGACGAAGATCCGACTGCTGCCGAGTTCCTCCAAGACCAGGCCGACTACGAAGACCTCTGAAGGTTTCGAGCCTAGTTCCCAACCGAGCCTGTGGAGTAGTTTTTGTCCAGCTTCCGCCCTGTTCTGCTGTTTCGCTAGTTTACCAGTTGATTATTTTGCCCATCTCGGGTCTGTCCTGGATGGATCTCCTTGTACGTATATGTAAGTACTCTGTTATGTATTATTGTAACTCTGTGTTGTATCATTGTTGTGCGTACCCGACTACTGATCCTGGGATCGGGTGCCTTATGCACATGGTGGCCTTCCACCTAGTCGGGAGGCGCCACACTTTCCTGTTTAGAATAAAGAAGAACAGAGAAAGTCTGATGAGCAGGAAAATTTGGTCACGTAGATCTTCTATTTCACCGGAATTCGTTGATTGCTCCGTACTCATTTACAATGGAAAAACTCATGTTTGTTGTAAGATCATTGAAGGAAAGGTTGGTCATAAATTTGGAGAGTTTGCTTTTACACGGAGACGAAGACCCTATCAAACAAATAGAGGAAAGGGCAGAAAGGGGAAAAAGTAAAGTCTAAGCGACATATGGCACGAAAAGGAAATCCAATTTCGGTAATCCGAATCCCATATAGGTCTTTTCTTCATACTCGACCAGCCGGGATAATGATTTTTTCAAATCTTGTTGGGAGATGCTTCGCTCCGAGTCCGACTGGGACGGAATGGGGGACCCAGGCCCTTCAATGCCTCCCTCTAGATCCACAAACTCGGAAGAGCTATTCAAATGTTTTTTGGCTAACTATGAGGACACCTCTGCATCCCAAGAGCAGCCCGCTCCCCCGGAAGTTGTGGTCAGTCAAGAGCGGCATCCGAATCCCGCTCCAATCCCTCCTGCACAGGTTCTCGCTCCAATGCCTGGAGCGGCAGTGGAAGCAGAACAGAACCCTCCTTCTTTTGATTGGGAGGGACGACCTCTCCCTCTTTGAAAGGAAAGTTCTCTACAAAAGGCCCGCGCCTGTCACGCCCAGATTCTAGACACATTGCGTGATATTACTCTGAAGAATGGAGAGGAGCTCTGTGAAGAAGACGATCACACCATGCTTGATTTCATGTTGAGCCGACTCCAGTCCGACGTCAATCCCCGGGCACTGAAGGAGATGCCGAACAGACTCCAAAACGGTCGGGCACGATCTCAAACTTCTAGGGCAGCAAGGAGATTCCTCGATGAGGACTAGTGAGGCTATAGTACTGACTATGCATAGGACTACAAAGGTTCAAAGACAGGATGTATTCCGACAAAATGCCTTGGATGTGATCGGCAAGAGAAAGATGGAATTCCTTTGGTATAAGGAAGGAAATCAAACGCGTTGTTTGAGAAGGAAAAAGGGTAACTAGAGAAAAAAATCCAAATAGGCTCTCCCTGGACTCTACGCAGGACTTCTTTCTAAGCCTCACATAATTTGAATTTCTCTGACATTCCATGTTTCCGAAATAGATCCTATAAAATATTTCACTTTTTCTATGATCATCTCTATTTTAGGTATTCGGGGAATCCTCCTTAATAGACGAAATATTCTTATTATGTCAATGCCAATTGAATCAATGTTATTAGCTGTCAATTTGAACTTTTTGGTATTTTCTGTTTCTTTGGATGATATGATGGGTCAATCATTTGCTTCATTAGTTCCAACAGTGGCAGCTGCGGAATCTGCTATTGTATTAGCCATTTTCGTTATTACTTTTCGAGTCCGAGGGACTATTGCTGTTGAATTTATAAATTGCATTCAAGGTTAAACATAACTACAGGGGAGTTACCAAATACAAAGTTCTGTTCTCCTTTCGTTCTCTTCTTTCTTTTTTATTTTTGTTTGTTGCAAGCAAAAATAAGCTCTATAGGCAGGAATTGTTTGCAGACCAGTTCTCATTCTTTCCTTTTTGCTAATCCATCCGTCCGTCCTCTTTCCATTAGAGCGATTGAAAGCAAGTGAGAACCTTTATAGCCAGTGAGCTAGTAAGAATCCGCTTTTGAGACATCATAAGAAAAAGGCGGCTAGGGCAGGGGTGCCATGTCTTAGAGGGTCCAAGCAATCCTCTTCCCTTCAACTCGTACCGAAGGCTATGTCCCAGTAAGCATTTCCTCTGTTTCCTTGTTTCCCACCTCTGACCTTCTGCTATGAGCAGTCCACTAAGTCAGGTATCTCTGAAAAGCCAGACCGTCCTCTTCCCTTCGTCAATAGAAGAATTCCAACCATGCTTTCTTGAATCATAAACTATATCATAGATAGAATGGGAACGATCCTTTCACTCAGGTAGAACTTTCTACACCGGGGCCATTTCTTTCATTGGTTGCTTCACATCACGTCTTTGCCAATGCCTACTCTAGCTAATCTCCGAGATATGATTTGAACAAGCAACTTCCATCGATCTGCTTTCTAACTTCCTTGTCTGACCAAACATGAAGGGGCAGGAAGGCTTATTTACAATATAAAACTATACCACCGAACCGTATATCCCAACTTTTCTACTTCCAATTCCAGCTTTCAATACACAGAAGGAAATCCATCCCAACCTAGAGATGAAGCCAACAAACCACTATCTATATTTTTTGCCGACCAACCTCGCTAACCCGTGGGCATTTCACCTATCTTTCTTGACTTTCTTTAATATTTCCATTTCTCTCCCTTAGCAAAGTGTATTGATTTTCTGATTTAAATACAAAATTTCAGTTCGTACGTAATATCGAGTATTCCAAAGATAAGAGTGTACAGGTACCAAGGACTACCAGTAAGGAGCTACCTTGGGGAATGCCGAATTCCCTATTGGAATAGATCTTGCCCTCTTTGTCAAAGATGGGGGCCGTCAAAAAAGCAGCTATTTGATTGATGAGCATTTCATTCTTGTCGCCTGCTTAGCTGCTCAGAAACTCAAGGAGTAGCTGATGAGATATTTTTTAAAAACAGCTTTTGCTTTTGATATCCGCTTTTATGACTCTATTGACCGTAGGCCAACGTTTGACTTCCTGGAAAAAAGTGATAGCGCCCCGTCTCGGCCGAAATCCATGCGAATGCACGGAAAATAGAAGATCAAATAACAGGTTCAATAAGTGGGCTAGTCCTAGCCCTCCATTACGATCCTATCTCTCTCCGCAGGTTGAGTTATAGGTCGAAACATTCCCGGTTTGGTGTGAATGACCGAAACATTGCCAGGAAGCAAAAGGTTGATGTCAACAACTCACGCTGAATTTCCTCCAGTTCCTCCCTTTTGAGACGTTCGCGATACACCTCCTTCCGCTCCCACAATAATAGAACAAAGCTCATCAATTAACTTCCTATCTTTCATATCTGCACCACCTAAACCAAACTGATCCCTAAAAAGAACAATAAAATTATTATTTGACATTGAACTCACGCTTCGAAAGATTATCCATTTCCTATTGAACCCTACATTAAAAAATTCCCGAGTACAGGACTAACAACGTGAGACATGCATGTGTTTTAGTTCACCGGGATTCCTAATAGGATAGTCCTATCAGGTCAATGGAGTTAGGAGAAAGGGTTGAGCTAGAAAGGCGGGAAACTGTTTATGAATATAAGAAGCATCTTCCCAAGTAGCATCCTCTGGTGCTGCATTGGACCATTGAATCAAGACCTGAACTTGAGCATGGTTGCCCTTCTTGCATTTACGATCATACAAGAAAGATGTATTTTTTTAAGGAAAATAAGTGAAATTCCTCCTCAAATTGATGAAGGCGACACTTGATCAGCGATATGGTAACGGGGTAATCACCATTCCTCTTCAACATCTGCCCTCGTCATCAAGAGAAATCTGATCTCGCTTTGATTCATCAACAATAGGATGACCGATAAGATATGGTTACTGGTCTAGTCTGCTCATTTTACTTTCGGAGGAGAATGGCTTGTCTTTTTTCTTAGACTTAAGGGAGCAAGCTAGAATCCTACTTTTCCCAAAGAGAGTGGGATGCGTCTACCAACTTGTCCTCTCAATTGAATGTTACCAACTTGTCCATTAATAGTAAGGAACCTAGGGATATTGAGACGGGAACTTATCGATACCGATACACTCAAAGTCTTGATTTGTCTAATACGGATATTGAACGGTATTCAGCGAGGGCTGCTGTCATTTCATTTCTATCACGTAATGCAAGAGAGCCAGCAGTATCCAAGTCGGCAGGGCGTTGAATAAGCACTACTCTCCTAATTTCAGATTTTAACCCATCCACAAAACAAAAGTAGTAGTGAATATGTCAGGATCAATGTTGAGGTTGTGTGCTAGCATTTGGTGCATTAGGGTCTTGAAATTCTCAATGTAGTCCTGAACTGATCCAGTTTGCTTCACATAAGTTAAGCGCCGGATCAGTGCCTGATACTGCATCTTTTACCAAACCTAAGACACACAAAGTCACAGAACTCATCCCAATTCATACTCTCTACCTTATTTTCTACAGATTGTAACCACATTTTAGCTTGACCCGTGAAATACATGGTGGAGTAATCTTTCCAAGTAGTGTAAGGAGTGTGGAACATAAAAAAATATTTATCGCAATTCTTCTTCCACCACTTGGATTGTCCCCATCAAAGATAGGAAAATCTGGCCTATTGGGTGCTGATCCACTCGATCCTATGCTATGCATTTGTGACCAAGGCGAGGTAAGATCATGAATACAAGATGGCGATGAGTCATGCCAAGTTTGGGGAGTGTTGCTTGTACCCTCATTGCATGTTTTAAAATAGGGCATATTGCCTATGATTTACTATTGACTTCCAAGTCAACATGAGATTCTATATATTGAATTGACAGCGTGAAAGAACAAGCAACGGATTGAGTGCACTAGCGCGAAAGCGTTAGCACGCGCATCCATTTTCTTGCTCCTTAGTTTAGTCAAGTAGGCGAGGGCATTTCCATCGCGAGAGATTCTCTCCAGCCATAGGTTCCCCAGTGGTACGTCCGGGGTCGGTTCAATCAGTGCGCTATCAGTCCAGTACCATTAGCTCTCCAAGGGTAGCAATCCATTCTTTCCAGGCAAGCCAGTTCAGTTCCTTTCTGGTAGCAAGAGATCCCATATCAGATTAAGTAAAGGGATTACCTAGCTAGCGCATATCAAAGAGTTGGAGACTTCCTGCCACTATAGAAAAAAGCCGTTGATGGATCAATTTCTGTAGGTGGGTCTCAACTCGGATCAAGACATTCGGATTTGCCGATGAAGAGTACTGCCTTGGAGGGGTAGGGGTTGTAGGGGAAGAACCAACCTTTTCGGGTTACGGGAAGTCCTATCGAACGACTGGATTAAAGCAAGAAGAAAAAAGTCAAAACAGCAACCTACCGACCCAGCGCAGTGCCTATGAAGAATAGTGAATGTAGACCGGATAGGAATTAGGACTCTTTAGGCGGAGTGTCTTTCTTGGAGGCCTGTCTTCTTCGAAACTCGAAATTCGTTTTTTCAAAAGAAACAGGGCTATAGCCTTTAGAAGGCCAATTGACATTGACTTTTGATAGTTCCAGTTGCTTACGAAGATCCAAGTCTAGCTACTTACGAAGAAGGGCAGACAGACTACGCCATTCCCATCCCTGCAGACAGACTAACTAAGCATGGTAGTCGAGTGAACGAGCTATCAAAAAGCTCTCGTTTTGTTGCGAGCTCCTTTCTCGAGGCAAGATAGTATACCTAAAAAAGAATGGATTCGAAAACAAACCATTCATGAAACTCATGCAGGAGCATGCGGTTGTCACATTAATGGGCATGCGCTAGCTAAGAGAACTTCTTAAGTTAGGGTACTATTTGATGGGGGACGGGGGGTTCCCGATCTTCCGTTAGGTAGAGATAACTATCGTTTTAGTGGAACGCGACACACCGATCCGGCTTCAGATCAACAGACCCGATCCCTACAACCTTAGCACCACGACTCCTCTGGTTATCAACCGTGTCATAAATCCAGTTGACCTCACCAAGAAGGCTAATCCCTGCCTACGAAATGAAGAACACAAGCAAGAACCAAAAAGTACGCAACTCAATTAAAGTGACAATTGCAGATGAATGATTAAGCACTCGAAGTTGGGGTTTCACAACCGATGACGGCGACTGTTCAAAGACAGATTGATCTAAAGCAAAACCCAAACCCTAATGTGGGTGGCGGCTACTGAATATATAGTCTAAGGGTCGTCACACCCCCTGGACGCGCCCTCTAACGGGTTCGAAGACGATACACGGCCCAACGGACCAAAAGACGGTGACGCAGCACCCTGGCAGATTCTGGATGCTGAATTGTTTTGATGATTCCCGTTGACTCCGGTGGAATTTGGACGTCAAATGAAAGCCATTGGTTAGCTTATGAAATTATCTTTCCATGCATATGTAGATCATCGAAAACGGAGTCCGTATGCATCCTGGGCGTCCGTTTTACTGCAGGCTGGTCCTGAAGGCCGAGGCAGACTCGAACTCGAGTTGGACTAGGCCTCCGGCTTGTTTTGGGTGTCCTTGTGGTTCTTCTCTACCTCCACACCTCTCTCCAAGTACTTCATGATCCTCTCCAATATTCCTAAGCAAGATAACATCATTAGGTAGCAATCTATTCTCAAAACTATGAAAAAGATCACTTAAGAACGAGCTCACCTCTAGATTTAATTGTCACATTCGAGCTCGGGTTATTGGACCTTGCATAACGGTTGGAGGATCAGCGGGTGCATCCGAAGGAGTGATGTCCTCATCAAAACCATTGTATAGATATGCTAAAAACTCCTTTAAAACCCAACGGAAAAAATATAAGGAGAAAATGGTATGGCATATATGTGAATTTTCTGTGAGAAACCTTGAGAAAAAAAAAACTCATATGAGAATTTCAGTATGTCGATTATGATCATTGGATCATAATATAGGATAACTTCCCCTAAAACCATATAGGAAAAATATGAGAAGTTATTATATATCATTGATATCCCCTTAAAAACACTTATGGGGGAAAATAGAGATATGATATATATCTACGTTGATATATTGCCTCATTAAAAACCTTTTATGAGAAATCTTATGGGAAAAACTTATAAGAGGAGAAAAGAGTACAATATTAATCTACTCCATCCATTTTAATTTACTTGTTGTTCTAGTAAATCTCACACTAAACTAGGAGGTGTAGCAAATTATATTGTTACCCTCATTAATTACATTCTATACAATTTTCCAAAGGAAACATTAAAATTTCTTGTGAGGAGTACTACTACTAGTATGGCTGTATTGATTAAGCGTAGGAAGGGAAAGACACATCTAAAAGTGCTTTGAAATGTGAGAATGACAATTATTTTGACAAAAAATTTAAATGCTAGAATAACAAATAAATTGAAATGGAGGGAATATAAGATTACTCCCCCTGATTCTTGCAAGTCATATAGTCGTCCCATACAAATTTCTTGAACACATTTTGGAAATGTGGAAGTTGGTCAGGACATAATGAATATGTCCATGAGATTATCATAGGACTACGCAAGATACTAAATTTTCCACTCTCATGTAATTTATGTGGGTGAAATAGGTTATGAGTAATATGCTTGATAATATTACTCTTTATGCACATGTCTGCATTTGATCAATGCAAGCATCATTATCTTTGTAGATAATGGTAGGTGATTCAAATAGAATCAATACTACATGACTATTGCATGTGATTAATCTCTCGACAAAACCATTTATATGAATGCAAAACTTCGGAATGATGGGTGGAAGTAACCAATGGAATCTATTTTGATGACTCTTATGAGGAAACTATATCACAATTGTCACACCCCGATCTGGCACCGCTGTACAACGGCACAAAATAGGGCGTGCCATAGGAAAACAGCGCGAACTGCCTCCCGCGGAACCATGATACCGATACCAGTCCCAAGACGCAGCGTTGGTATCCACGGAAATCAGATATACATCATCGCAAACCTTAAATAAATAATTAAACATATACCTTAACTTACGTTGTAGCTTTGGAACAAGCCGGAGACAACAACGAATAGCATAGAGGCAGCGGTGGCAACGGAACAGCGGACTAAGTCCCAACACACAGGTAGCGGCTGGGAACCAGGACGAAACCCTAATCTTTACTTCACTGCAACTCCAGCTTCAGCTCCCAACGGAGAACTATAAGTATAGAGCAAGGGTGAGTACTTACGTACTCAGCAATCTAGGGGAACTTAGGTGGTTGTTGCAGGCTACAAAGAGAGGCTGGATATTTTGCAATCTGTTTCATTTAGATTCTTTTGAATCTGCTAAGTGTGTGCCTCTCAATAATTAGGGCGAGGTGGGTCTTGCCTGATCGGAGTGAAAATGTATCAATCTTTATTTCTCCAGTTTTCACAATCTCAAGAATTCACATCAAACCGGCTCCCCGAGCCAAAACAAATTCTCCGGACTTCCTGAGTCCTGCTGTTCACGACAGCCAAGCCGACATCATCGGACAACCCATGTCCTCGACGGCACATCCTTCTCACCGTTCCCAAAACCACACACATTTGCAAACAGGGTAAAATAAAACTACGCTAAGGAATCACCTCACATCTACCCATGACCATGGGCACGGCTTTTCAAACAGTTTAAACCTTTGCAGAGGGGGTATACTTTACCCACACGACGCAACTTACTCACGTAGAGGTTTTTGTGAAAAGGCATTTCCCGAGCCATCCCATGTTACCTCATGCCAACTGGAGGGGTCCGAGACCAACAACAGGATAGGTCCGAGACCATACTATGCCAGGAACCTAAGAGGCATTCTAGATGCCCTCCCATGCGATACGCAGTCCAATGACATGAAACACGTCCCTGGGCGACTAGTTACTCAGCCAGGAGCTTTCCATTTCACCCATGTGGTTGTACTGTCGTATGTTCGGATGAAATTCCGAAGGAATCGGTTCTTAAGGCGACCACACAGGCATCACACACACCGGACTGGCCTTGTGTCATAAATCTCCATTTTTGAAACTCATTTTTCTTTCACAAGGCACCGACATAGGTGTCGGGTTTTCCAAACATTTCGTAAAACCAAGTTTTACTCACGAAGTTTCTTAATTTTAAGTTTGAAGGGCAACCGTCGGCACATGCACAAGAGTGCACGCATACCGAGGCGTGGCAGTGATGGTTACAAGGGAACATGATATTGCAATCATCAAGGAAGTATTTAAATACAGCAAGTTTAGAAAGGTCCGCCAATCTGACTCGCAGATGGGACCATACAATTAGTGCACGCTTACCGATGCAATTTCGCAAACAAAATAATTAAAGTTCACATATGGGCTCGATTGATCAAAGATGACTTGCCTTGCTCTAGGTCTTCACGAGTCTTTGAGAAATCTCGGCGAAATCCGCTTCGAAACGAATTTCCGACTACCGTTACTATGCGTAAACACACAAAAATCTACACAAAGACCCAAAAAAGGACTTTATTTAGTACTACTAATAGTGCCATTAGATATATCTCAATTTTAGAAAATTACTGGAGTTAGAATGTAGTCAATCGGACCAATGGATAGAAAGTTATGAATTTCTAAAGTTTAAATGAATTTTTGGATCGAAGGAAAAGATTTAAATGAATTCCCGGGGAGAATATTCTCGGGAATATTCCCTAGAGGTCACTGACAGTGGGGGAAAACGAGTGGGCCGGTGGTCTCTGATAATCGGCCCTACTGGCATGAGGGGCCCTCAGGTCAGTGGGAGGAGGGAATGGCCAGGGAGTGGGCTGATGGAGAGGAGGTGGAGTCCGGTTGCCAGTCTCACTAAGGGGGTGTACGGTGGCAGTGTGCAGTGCACCAGGAGGGCCAGGGTCGACACGTCGGTGGCACGCGATTCATGGATTTGGTGCAAGGAGAGGGGGAAAGTGGGACAGTGCACAGGGATGGCTCACGATGCACCCAAGACATGGGCCCGCAGATCAGCGGCACGGGGCTACGGACCAGTATACATGCGGGTGGACGAGGAGCCAGATCTGCGCGAGCGGGGCCACCTGGCAGTGGGGGTGGGGAGAGGGGAGTGGCTCAGCTCGGTGGGGCAGAGGAGAGTGACGAGACGGCTGAAATCGATAGCTCACAGCGGCGAGGATGAACCGGTGATCGGCGGCGTTTCACGGTGAGCAGAGAGAGGGGAGCAAGACGAACTATCTCAATGGTTCGGATTAGGATATGGGAGCTCGACGGTGGCTGGTGGCGATATGCCGAGGTGGCGGGGGGAGGGGAGAGAGAAGAGGGGAGCAAGCGTAGCATTCATGGTGGCGCGGCAGACTGTGCCTGTTCACAGCGACCGAGGAGAGGTGGAGAGGATCCAGTGGGTGTGGTGAGAGAGGGGAAAGGCCTTCGGTCTCGGGGTTCATCGGGGGAGTGGGACGGCGAGGCGCGCCGACGCACGGTGGTGACAAGGAAGGAAGAAAGACAGGGGGTCGAGCTTGGGGTCGCGCAGGATTGCTTTAACCTTGCGTCGTCAAGAACAAAAACCGAGGTGTTCACGGTAGCTTGGAAGGGAGCTCACTGAGGGGGGGGGGGTTCGGTTCGGCGACGATGGTTCGGTGTCGGGGAGAGGAGGAACTTGGAGCGAGGAGGAGCAGTGACCTCGGCGCAAGATCTCGGCTCAAGGAGTGTCCGAGGCGATCCAGTGATGGCAGAGAACGGTGCAAGAACACAAGCAAGAACCCGAAAGTACGCAACTCAATTAAAGTGACAATTGCAGATGAATGATTAAGCACTCGAAGTTGGGGTTTCACAACCAATGACGGCAACTGTTCGAAGACAGATTGATCTAAAGCAAAACCCAAACCCTAATGTGGGCGGCGGCTACTGAATATATAGTCTAAGGGTCGTCACACCCCCTGGACGCGCCCTCGAATGGGCTCTAAGACGATACACGGCCCAACAGACCAAAAGACGGTGACGTAGCACCCTAGCAGATTCTGGACGCTGAATTGTTTCAACGATTCCTATTGACTCCGGTGGAATTTGGACGTCAAACAAAAGCCATTGGTTAGCTTATGAAATTATCTTTCCATGCATATGTGGATCATCGAAAATGGAGTCCGTATGCATCCTGGGCATCCGTTTTACTGCAGGCTGGTCCTGAAGGCCGAGGCAGACTCGAACTCGAGTTGGACTAGGCCTCCAGCTTGTCTTGGGTATCCTTGTGGTTCTTCTCCGCCTCCACACCTCTCTCCAAGTACTTCATGATCCTCTCCAATGTTTCTAAGCAAGATAACATCATTAGCTAGCAATCTATTCTCAAAACTATGAAAATGATCGCTTATGAACGAGCTCACCTCTAGATTTAATTGTCGCATTCAAGCTCAGGTCATTGGACCTTGCATAACGGTTGGAGGATCAGCGGGTGCGTCCGAAGGAGTGATGTCCTCATCACTATTGGCTGGCTTACTATGGGGATGGGGAGAAGGCAAGTCGCGTATGGATTGATCCCTAATTCAGTTCTTTTTTCATGGTTTTCTTTCCATCTCACAACTTCCATTTCTTGAGCCGACCTTGCCCGCAGGAGGCGATCTTTGAATCGAATTGGATTTTTTGTCTGAAAGCCCCGCCCTTACTTGAACTTAAAATCAATGATTCACTTCGTTTCGTGCGTCTATTTCCTTTTAACTTAATTAGATCGTAGAAGATAAGCAAGCGGGTTCAGGCAGTTAGTCCTATTTGAAGGTAAGAAGTTCGGGTAGTAAGGGCTAGGTTTATATAGGGGCTATATTTTATATAAACATATGGTCTTGCTCATTTCCCATCAAGGAATGGAGATTGGGTTGGTGTTTGGAAGGGATTCAGTAAACTGTCCTTGGCCAACAAGCAGAAAAAGGGCTGACGTCTTGGGGCGCGCTAGCGCGCGTACTCTTCTTCTGCGAGACTCCATCCAAATCCACCACTTACTTGTTGGTTGGTGTTCCATTCTGTTATCTTAGACTATGCTGCCTTCTTCAATTCCATTCTTGATCTCCCTAGTCGAAGTCTTCTTGCTGGCCCAACCCAACATACATTTTAGAGTGCCGTGCCAGGGCGATAGGCGCTCCGCAGTCACGCATGATCGCCAGAGCCTTTCTTGGCTATGTAAATATAGGGCCGAAATAAGTGAAAGATCCTCAAGAAAATGGATTAAGGTGGGCTTCGGATTTTTAATAATTTTTCTTTTTTTCTTTTTTTCATCAAGTTCTTGTTTGATCTGCCGCTATTATCACAATATCCCTCCTTTTAGGGTTAAAGCTATCAATGGTGAATCGATCATTCGCTATTCTTTTTTTTCGAATGGAAGAAAAGTAATGAAACCTGCGATGGCTATTGAATAACCTTCTTTGCTTTTTTTAATACAAAACCCTTTGACCTTTTTCTTCGTTCGCCAAATCTTCTTCAGTTCTATCCAAGCTCGGTTTTGTCTGAATCTTTGCGGAAGAAGAAGCGGTTTGCTAGCCGCTACATCCAGGGATCCCACAGAATCATTAAACCCAGCGGCTGCTTGCTCTTTGATCAGTGATTCACCGGCCACTAGATCGATGAAGAATCTCTCAAAAATCCGCTTTTTGATCAGGGATTCACCAGCCACTACATTCTTCGATCCCACCTTATTCCCAAACCTGGTGGCTCGCTTGATTGGCAATCCTGTAAGCTCATCTTGCATACAAATTTTGGGGGTACCAAGGCCTGCATCCACCAAGAACATTTCTTCCCTTAAGCGTAAGTGTAAAACTGAAGATTGTGAGGCGTTTCCACTACATAATAAGAAACTAGAATTAGATCTTGGAAATGATCGACTCCAATAGATGCTCATCATAAGCTTTTTTTCCCCCTATTCCTATTGATCAGAAGTATCCAGCAGCGCCACGCCAGAGTGACTTCCGAAGCACTACAGACGGGATGAAATCCGGCAGCCAGTTGCTGGCTCTGAATAACAAGCCCAGCAATAAGCTAAATTCTTCCATAACATAACGGGGCGGGGTTGCGCGCGAGCCGAGTGACGTAGGTGCACAAGAGTACTTCGCGCCACAATCATCTCTTTTTTATAGGTTCTACGGACCGATGCCTCCTGCTTCATCTGGTAAAAAAGAGTCATAGATATGCTTGTAATTAGAAGGAAGAACCGCCATAAAAATCTTCCTCGTGTATCGTCTGTAGCAGAACTATGAACGGGAGCTAGCAATCCGGACCGTATTGAAAAGGTTCCTAAGACACAGCATGGAAGAGTCAAAATATTCAGGAGCGAGGTCCAAGAATGAAGAAGGGGTAGAATTACTAAATGAATACGAGCTGTGGCTAATACCCAAGGCATAAAAGACGGATTTTCTACGGGATCCCGAAACAACCAGCCACCCCGACCTAATTCATGATGAGCCCACCAACTTCCTAGCGAGATGCCTACGGTTAAAAACAACCGACATGTCAAGATCCAAATTCGAATTGGTTCCTAGTTCTGGTCAGAGACCACTGTGTTCGCGCCGGTGGTCCAACAAAGAGGCGAAGTAGTGGTGTCTATCTATCCATTACGAACGACACGCTTCGCCTGCTCCCTCCCCGTGTCCATTAGTGCTCCTGTCCAGAGCGAAGAGAAGGTGAAAAAGCGCTGCCGAAGCAGCATGAGTAGGCTTCTATTGCTACGCAACAATAGTGCAGGCGCGCCACCCACAAAATGTTTGAATGATCGGGTAAAGAGCGAGCTTCTTATATGGGATCCGATGCATCTAGCAGAGCGAAGCAGCATTCCATTCTTCATGGAAAGTAGTTACTACTTCAGCTACAGAGGATGCTCTTTGACCGATAGCTACATAAACACATATTACATCTTGCCCTTTTTGATTGAGAATTGTATCTGTAGCTACTGCTATTTTGCCAGTTTGTCTGTCCCCAATAATTAACTCTCATTGACCACGCCCTATGGGGATCATCGAATCAATAGCAATAAGCCCCGTTTGAAGGGGTTCATATACAGAACACCTGGAAATTATACCCAAAGCAAGAGATTCAATTAAGCGAGATTCTAAAGCTACAATTTCGCCTCTCCCATCAATAGGTTTAGCCAGAGCATTTATAACACGACCCAAGTAAGCCTCGCTCATGGGTATCTAACCAATTCTTCCTGTTGCTTTTACAAAACTGCCCTCTTGTATCATCAACCCATCGCCCATTAATACAATCCCAACATTTTTGAATTCCAAATTCAGAGCAATACCCCTAGTCCCTTTTGCAAATTCAACTAATTCACCTGACATTATTTCACCAAGACCTATAATATGAGCAATCCCATCCCCCACTTGAACTACGCGAACGATATTCTCAACCCCTACTTTCCTATTATATTGTTCAATACGTTCGTGGAGAATTTTATGAATTTTGTCGACTCGAAGGGTTGCCATTAGTGTTTCTTGACTATTTTTTTTGGAAGCAAGGGCTAACTAAATGGTAGTGGTCCAGGGAGCGCAATTGCTAGAGCACGGGAGAATGAAGAGTAATGATTTAAGCAAGAGCTGCCGGACGGACTACTATAGTCAGTCTAGTGGCTACTATAGTTCTTTTCTTTCTTTGTAGATAAGTAATAATGTTTGATATAGCAGCTTTTCTGAGCGAGTCTCTAGGATCTCCTGTAAACCCCCATGATGTGGTAAAGGGAGGATATTATTGGAAGCAGTGAGTGGAGATTCCCCTGTAGAGAGCCGGATGAGGGGAGACCCTCACATCCGGTTCGGAGGGCGGGGATATCCCGACCCTACTATCATTATGCCTTTGCAATGTTACTTGGTTCAACTCCATTTGTGACCTTTTCTCATATGTGGGACTCTCTATCTTCTTGGGTAGATTCTAGATCGTCTTTCATTTTGTTAGTGAGCAGTTTTCTTATCAATAAGTCAAGTCAAGAATAATAAGAGAACTGTAGGAGCTTGCCAGGACGGCTTGGTAAGCAAGCTACCTGTTATGTAGGCGCCAACTCCCAGTTCTTTCTCTTCTTTCTTTTTGGTTTTTTATTTTTTTTTGACTATAAAGTATAGCTATGGTATTCGCGGCCAATCTGTCTATTCAACAAATAAATGGATGTTTTCTCTCAAAATATTGACATAACATAAGAAAAAAAGGGTGTTTCGATCGGAAAGCATTGTTGTTTACCTAGGATTCTTTTCTCCTTCCCCTGGGGACCATTTGCCTAAATGCTTCGCTAGGCTGATCAGATAGATTACTTCTTTCTGCTAGCTTGCCCTAAGAAAAACAACAGTTCCATAGATATCTCCAGTGCTTTTCTATTCGAAACACAAGGGGCAAAGAAAATTTCAATTAACGAACAGTAGGTGCTTTTTCTTCCTTGGCCCATCTCAGTGATATGTAGGCTCACGGCCCTTACTTGAATTATCCTTATGTTCGTCCTCCCTATAGAAAGAAAGTGATTTTATGATCTCCCGAAGGAAAACGTTTGGGCCGACTGGAGCTCAACACGCTGCAAAATGTAGATGATCTCTAAAAATGGGCGAGGTAGGAGGATGCGGTTGGAAGTTTTTTGACACGAGGCCTTGTGCAAAAGACGAGTACTTTAGAGCCCACTAGGAAAAGGATATTGGTTCGCATCTCTATATTGATCCGCAGTGCTTCTATGAAGTTTTCCTTGTCTCCGATTTCAAAGCTGAATGGATGACTGAATCTGTCGAAGCATCATTCGATATTTGCAGATTGACGTAATGCTATGAGGAGTCAGAGTCTTCTGCGGGAAAGACATTTCTTGTAGAGTTTTTTAGCTCTTTTTGCTCTACTTTTTATTGTATTCCTTACATAAGATCTCGGAAGAGCCGATGTTTCCTTCCGCTTTTCTTTCATATTTTCTAAAAATCTTTTCGTTTTTTATTGGACCAAGAGAAAAAACTGTTAAACCTAAACTCTTTTAGGAAAGAAAAATAAATGCATATAGAAATGTATGATGCATATATCATAAAGAAGGAATATGGAGCGGGTAGTGGGAATCGAACCCGCAACCCTATCGTTATGAGCCTTGTCAGCTACCAAACAGTTCTATCCTGTTAAACTAAAGAGCGGGGAACTAGTGGATAAAAGGGGGTTGAATACGCCTCTCTACCATATCTATACAAATAGAATAGTCCATTTATACAGAATGGTAAAGAGGGCTCTTCTACGATCATCAATTCCAGAAATCCATACAAATACGAAAGGGTATTTTATCCTTACCAACTGGATCTTGTTGCACCCGGTAACAAACATGCATAAACCATTTCTCGAAGTACGTGTCCGGATAGCCCAAAGTCTCGATAGTTAGCTCTAGGTCTTCCGGTCAAAAAACAACATCGATGAAGGAGTGTCGGTGCACAATTACGTGGCAGGGATTGCAATGTTTCTCGCATTTTCGTTTTTTTCACTCAAACTCAAAGGGTAAACTTTACTTCTTATATTTCTATTCTAATTTCTGCTGCTTCTTCTCTCTCTAAATCAAACTTTTTTTTGCCATAATGTGCCATTCCTACTATCTACCAAGTATACGGTTCTAATCCTAGATGGAAAAATAAATAGAAAAAGAAATCTAAGAAGGCGGATCCTCCCCCTCCATCAAGAGTAATGAACTAGGTGCTGATATAGTACAAAAAAATTAACTAAATTAACCAAACTTGCCTGATGTTGAGGCAATCAAGAAAGCGGCATAAGTGAATATATAACCCACGGAAAAGTGAGCTAATCCCACCAATCTTGCTTGCACAATGGAAAGAGCCACGGGCTTATCTCTCCAGCGAATTAAATTAGCCAAAGGTGTCCGTTCATGAGACCATGCTAAAGTCTCAATTAATTCTTGCTAATATCCACGCCAGGAAATTCAGAACATAAATCCAGTCGCCCAAACAAGATGTCCAAATAAGAACATCCATGCCCATACCGATAAACTATTCATCCCAAAAGGATTATATCCAAGTTGTGAAGAGTTTAACCATAGGTAATCTCTTAACCATCCCATCAAATAAGTGGAGGATTCATTAAATTGTGAAACGTTGCCCTACCATAATGTGATGTGTTTCCAATGCCAATAAAAAGTAACCCATCCAATGGTATTTAACATCCAGAAAACTGCCAAATAAAAGGCGTCCCAAGCAGAAATATCACAAGTACCGCTGCAACCTGGGCCGTCGCAAGGAAAACTATATCCAAAATCTTTTTTATCCGGCATTAATTTGGAACCACGTGCATCTAAAGCACCCTTTACTAAAATCAATGTAGTTGTATGCAAACCTAGAGCAATAGCATGATGAACCAAGAAATCTCTAGGTCCTATTGTTAAGAAAAGCGAATTACTATTCTCATTAACAGCATTCAACCATCCGGGTAACCATAGGGTTCGACCCACATTGAAAGCGGGACTGCTCGTTGAAGATAAGAGTATATCGAACCCATATGTCGTCTTACCATGAGCCGATTGTATCCATTGGGCAAATATAGGTTCGATCAAGATTTGCTTTTCTAGAGTACCAAAAGCAAGTATGACGTCATTATGAACATAAAGACCCAAGGTATGGAATCCTAGGAAGAGACTAGCCCAACTTAAATGAGATATGATAGCTTGTTTATGGTCTAACATTCTTGCCAATACATTATCCTCATTTTGTTTCGGATTGTAATCCCTAATGAAAAAAATAGCTCCTTGAGCAAAAGCCCCTGTCATGATGAACCCTGCAATGTATTGGTGATGAGTATATAAAGCTGCTTGAGTAGTAAAGTCTTGTGCTATGAATGCATAAGAAGGTAAAGAGTACATATGTTGAGCTACTAAGGAAGTAATAACCCCCAAAGAAGCTAGAGCAAGACCTAATTGAAAATGAATCGAATTATTGATTGTGTCATAAAGGCCCTTATGCCCACACCCTAATCGACCCCTCGGAGGAGTATGTGCTTCTAAAAGATCTTTGATACTGTGCCCAATTCCGAAGTTAGTTCGATACATATGACCGGCAATGAGAAAAATAAATGCAATAGCTAAATGATGATGAGCAATATCGGTCAGCCACAAACTTTGTGTTTGTGGATGGAATCCCCCAAGAAGAGTTAGAATAGCAGTTCCCGCTCCTTGAGTGGTACCAAATAAATGATTACTCGAATCGGGGTTTTGGGCATAAAGATTCCACTGACCCGTCAGAAGGGGTCCCAACCCCTAGGGATAGGGTAATACATCTAAGAAATTATTCCATTGAATGTACTCTCCCCGGGATGCTGGAATAGCGACATGAACTAAATGTCCTGTCCAAGCCAAAGAACTTACCCCGAAAAGTCCTGACAAATGATGATTGAGATGAGATTCCGCGTTTTTGAACCACAAAAGGCTTGGTTTCCATTTGGGTTGTAGATGTAACCAACCCCCTATTAAGGATAGCATAGAAAGAATAATAGAAAAAGAGCTCCTGTATAATGATCTTCATTGGTCCGTAATCCAATTGAATACCACCACTGATAAACCCCAGAATAGGCGATATTCACTGGACCGGCAGCGCCTCCTCGAGTAAAAGCTTCCGCAGCGGGTTGACCAAAATGAGGATCCCAAATCGCATGAGCAATAGGTCTTACGTGTAAAGGATCCTGTATCCATGATTCAAAACTTCCTTGCCAAGCAACATGAAACAGATTTCCGGACGTCCATAGAAAGATTATTGCTAATTGCCCAAAGCGAGAAGCAAAAATGTTCTGATAAAGATGTTCCTCAGTAATATCATCATGACTTTCGAAATCATGCGCGGTAGCAATACCAAACCAAATACGACGAGTAGTGGGGTCCTGAGCTAAGCCTTGGCTAAACCTGGGAAATCTTAATTCCATAATGCCTTTCAAATCCTCCTAGCCACTATCCTACTGCAATAATTCTCGCTAAGAAGAATGCCCATGTTGTGGCAATTCCACCCAGAAGGTAATGGGTTACTCCTACAGCACGTCCTTGTATAATGCTCAAGGCTCTAGGCTGAGTAGCAGGTGCAACTTTTAATTTATTATGAGCCCAAATGATAGATTCAATGAGCTCTTGCCAATAACCACGGCCGCTGAATAAAAACATTAAACTGAAGGCCCAGACAAAATGAGCACCTAAGAAAAAAAGACCATATGCGGATAATGAAGAACCATAAGACTGAATTACTTGGGATGCCTGTGCCCACAAGAAATCTCGGAGCCACCCATTAATCGGAATGGAACTCTGTGCAAAGTTTCCCCCTGTGATATGAGTTACTATCCCTTGATCACTTATAGTACCCCAAACATCCGACTGCATTTTCCAACTGAAATGGAAAATGACTACCGAAATGGAATTGTACATCCAGAATAGACCTAAGAAAACATGATCCCAGGCGGATACTTGACATGTTCCCCCTCGCCTAGGCCCATCGCAAGGGAAGCGAAAACCAAGATTTGCTTTATTGGGTATCAAATGGGAACTGCGAGCAAATAAAACACCTTTCAAAAGTATTAATACAGTCACATGGATTGTAAATGCATGAATGTGATGGACTAAAAAATCTGCGGTTCCTAATGGAATAGGTAACAAAGCAACTTTGCCGCCTAGTGCAACTAACTCGCCACCTCCCCACGTTAAGCTAGTACTTGTTGTTGCACCAGGAGCTGTTATGCCAGGCATGCCAGCATGGAGATTTTGTACCCATTGAGCAAAGATCGGTTGTAATTGTATGGCGGTATCCGAAAACATATCTTGGGGATGACCTAAAGCACTCATGGTATCATTATGAATGTACAAACCAAAACTGTGAAAACCTAGAAATATACATACCCAGTTAAGGTGGGATATGATTGCATCACGGTGTCTAAGGACGCGATCTATTAGATCGTTGTATCGAGTCGTTGGATCATAGTCTCTTACCATAAAAATGGCTGCATGTGCAGCAGCACCAACTATTAGAAATCCGCCAATCCACATGTGGTGTGTGAACAAGGAAAGTTGTGTACCATAGTCAGTAGCTAGGTATGGATAGGGGGGTATAGAGTACATATGATGAGCTACAACAATGGTTGTAGAGCCTAGCATAGCTAGGTTAAGAGATAATTGAGCATGCCATGACGTTGTTAGGATTTCATAGAGACCTTTATGGCCCTGTCCTATAAATGGGCCTTTATGAGCCTCCAAAATATCTTTCAGGCCATGACCAATACCCCAGTTGGTCCTATACATATGACCTGCGATGAGGAAAAGAATAGCAATAGCTAAATGATGGTGCACAATATCGCTCAACCATAGACCACCGGTTATTGGATCTAGCCCTCCGCGAAAACTAAGAAATTCTGCGTATTTGGACCAATTCAAGGTGAAAAAGGGGGTTGCTCCTTTGGAAAAACTAGGATAAAGTTTGATCCGCCACTTACATTGGAAGGGCAAGAACTAATGCTTATGCGTATTCTTCCACGGCATATAGATGGTTAACTACTCCAACTCGATGGCTGAGAGAAAAGTGAAATCCTAGCTTTCCCTAGAATCAGCTCTTTACTATCCTGCCCCGGGGTGTGGGGACATTTCACCCTAGATTTAGAAGCTTTCCCAAACAAACCTTTTGACCAGGAAAAGGCATACCAAAGATTTTTGGAAAGACACATTGAAATGGAAGCTCTCGAACCTATTCCGAAGTAAGTTTAGGATGAGGTTTTCGATCCGGTTGGTGTTCTGACATCCCGAATCAAGGTGGCTCTAAACTCAGGTTTGCCTACCTCTCTAGTTACAAAGAGAGGAGAGGGGCTTCGTCTTTTTAGGTCTCTGAAAAGCCAGTTGACATGCGATCCAATCAAGGAGGCCGTACTTCTGCCTGAGTTCCTCTAGATCCTACTCGTCGGGATTACCGTGCTCCAACAGGTTGTTCACCATGCGTTCCATAGCACTTTGACTTTCTATCTTTTACTATCTTGGAATCATGTAGATGTAGATTGCTTTCATCGCGGGGTCATTCCTAAAGGTGGCTTGTACCAGCTCTTCGTCATCATAAATAGCAAGCCACTCCTTGTTTATTACTCAGCTTTTTCATTCTCTCATTCTTAGTTAACCATTTAATTCTATTTCTTCAGTGGTACTTTGAGTTTTGAACAATAGTTAGAATTTCTTATTAAGTGATTCCCCGGTTTTTTATCTTCTTTTAGCACATACATGCATACAGTAGGCCATGAATTCCTATTTGTGACATCTAACTTAGTACCATCAAACTCAGGGAACTTTGAATTTCCTCTTCTTTCCTTGACTTGCTTGCCAAAGGCAATACTCATGTGTCGATGCTTTGCACCAGCAATAAAACTATAGGGCTACTCGGCGAAGGTGAATTCGGTGGATTGCAGAGGAACACAGAGAAGATTTATACTGGTTCAGACCCTCAATGCGAGGTAATACCCTACGTCCAGTTGAGGTGTTATTCCTCTGAGGTGGTTTGTGATCAATGATCTTCCGTGCCCTCATGGGGCGCCCTGCCTCCCTTTATATACTAGGGGACAGGGGTACATGATAAGGATCCCAGCCGGATACGGCCAAGAGATTTCCTTCTTAGAGATAGAAACCTATCCGACTAAGACTGTTATTCCTCATTATACAAGGTAAAGCCTGCCGGGTGCTATTTTATCTCTAATTATATGGTTCGGCCCATCCTCTATCCGAGTGGCCCATATGCTAGTGGTGAGGTACCTGGGGCCCATGGCCTCCACAGTAGCCCCTGAGACCTTCATAGTCGAGTCATAGCTGATGCCGAGTGCTCGTCCTCCACGGTGAAGATTGCCCGAGTGCGATACTCCTGAGTACTCTTTGTCCGAGTAAGTCTTCTTCCCGAGTCCTGCTGCATGTCAGCTGGCAACGAGGCTATGAAGGGCTTCATAGAGATATATGAATAGTGTGCACCGAATAGGCGCACCTATTAGGTGTAGCCCCCGACTTTGTGCTTAATTGTGAAGACAATTAAACATAAAGTCAAAGATCTTTAACCTAGAAGTCTTTCCCGAGTAGATTACTACTGGTATATGAGACTCTTTGGTATCATGTCAACCGGAATAAACTTTATAGTCTTACCGAGTAGGGAACTACTCGTATGTAGGACTTTTCGACTTCATGTCAGTCGGAATATGTGTTTATAGTCTTGCCGAGTAGGATGCTACTCGTATATGGGACTCTTCAGCGTCATGTCAGCTGGAAAGGAGGGTTTATAGTCTTTTCCGAGTGGCATCCCACTTAGAAATTAGACTCCTCCGCATCATGTCAGCAGGAAAAAATATTTATAGTCTCTCCCGAGTAGTGCACTACTCGAAAGTTAGACTCCTCAGCGTCATGTTGGCTGGAATAACGTTGCTCATGGCAACTGGTGGCCACGCATGTAGGCCGAGTACCACTGCATGAAAATAAATCCACAGCGTGGTCAGGTGTACTCGAGAGAGATACCTGCATCCCCAATTTTAATGAAGACCAGCTTGTGATCCTTGTAAGGATATATCCTCGAGACCTGGGGGATAAAACAGATACCCAAACATATATGTTTAGCAATAAGGCTCCCATGAAGCATATCTGTTTACCTCATCGGCTCCTGTTAGTAGCACCAGCGCTATAATTTTAACTCAGCCTGCGGACGGCCCACATGGAGCATGCTACTGTAGGAACTCATATCTTGATGGCCCAGTGCTGACTGTGTAGGCCCAAGCCCATCTAGTCGGCATTGGCTCTATAAAGGTGGGGAGAGAGAAAAAGATTCCTTCATCTTCCCCAAATCAGCCAATCGCTTCGTCTTCCACCTTCGCACCCAACTTTTCGCTTCCCGCCCGGCTAGGGTTAGCTGCTGCTATTCCCCACCCGAACTCAGGCGTTTCCAATCCTCTTCGTTTGTTCCAAGCCCCCGATTCGTTTTCCCCCAAATCTTGCCGCTTCCAGCCATGTCAAAAGATTCGGATCTTGCGGGTGCGCCGGAGAGTGCTTGGCTGATTTCAGATTGCAGCTCGGTGAAGCTGAAGCTGCTGGAGAGTCAGCTGAAGTTGCCCAGCCAAGAGGTGATTCACTGGCGGCCGGCTAAGGGTGAGTCAGTCCCAAATCCCCAACCTAGTGAAACAGTAGTTTTCGCCTCTTTTTTCGATCGGGGCTTGTGCTTTCCATCTTCCGATTTCTTCCGCCGCGTCCTTGACTTCTACGGGCTGGAGTTGGTGCATTTGAACCCCAACTCGATTCTTCATATCTCCATATTTGTTACTCTCTGTGAGTGCTTCTTGGGTGTTGAACCCCATTTTATTTTCTTCCGGCATCTGTTTCACATCAAACCCCAGCCTTCCAAGAATAACGTCAGTGTAATAGGGGGGGCTGGTCTTCAGCTAATGAGCGATAAGAAAACGTCATATCTTGATCTTCCCTTGAAATCCTCCTTAAAAGACTGGCACAAGGAGTGGTTCTATTGTGCAGATCTGGCTCCCTCCTTGCGGCCATTCACCGGCTCGCCACCAGTGGTTTCACCAAATTGGTCAGCAGAGCCATCCTTTGAGGAGATGCGCTAGGCGCATCAATTGTTGGTGATGTTAGATGACCTCAAGAAGGCTGGCCTGACAGTACCTTGGGTGGCTCGTCGCTTCCTGACTCGGCGCATCCAGCCGCTGAAGCTGAGGAGCGCATTTGGCTGGGCCTTTAAGGGCAAAAATGATCCTGACCGAGTAAGCAATGAGTCAGCCAGCAAGCGCGTAGTGATCGAGACCCTGTTTGGTTACTTCTCCGAAGGGGTGATCGCAACTGAAGACGATAATCGCCGGGTCGCGGCCTATAGCTTCATTCGGCCCCGGACCAAGGTAACCTTTAATCTCCTTCTGTGATGAATGCATGTGGGCTTGTGATTGTTCAGCACTGCATGATGTATTTTGTTGACTCGTCTGTAGTGGCACGAAGAGTTTGATGAAGACTCCCACCCATTGTCGGCCGTTGCATCGAAGAAAAGGCCGAGGAGCCCCTCTGCTGCCCAGCCCGACTCCAAGAGAGCGGGGAAGAAGCCCATTCTGTATCGGGGCGAGGCGGCCATGACGCCACACACCGTGGCAGGAAGCCTGAAGATAAAGGACACCGTCGCCGCGGCGCCTAGGCGATCAAGTCCCAGGTTGAGACCTGTGGGTTTGAGCCCAACTTTGCCGAGTCCGGCAACGGCACCGCCGAGGGGCTGGCCAGAGCAGACACCGCCGAGGATGGAGGCGCCCAAGCCAGCCAAAACGGAATCGGGGCTGACTCGATCTGATGTGCCGCCACCGACTATGACGCTGACCAATTCGCCGGCCGGTCGGACAACCGGAGGTAGCGCTCCGCCAGGACCCGGGTCGCCCAGCAGGAAACTGAAGTTCTCCAAGAGGTGTGCTTCTCCGGATCTCTGAAATTTTTGCGTGTTGAAGTAGTGTTCTGATATCTTGTATGTCATGTAGGAAGCGAGCCGACATCGATCTCAAGGAGACCGATCTGACCGCTCCCCTTGAAGAGCTTGCCCCAGCCGAGGCGGCAGCCGCGAACATACCTGCTGAGCTGGTGGCCAGCCCAGTCGTGGAGACTGAGGTGGTCCCGACTGCAGGGTCACCGTCGCCACTCGACCAAGAGGTAGTTGCTGAGGTTGAGGCCCCAGCCCCTGAAGCGTCGCCCACCGCAGAGGCCGCTGTTGGAGCCCCTGAGTCAATCCCCAAGGCCGCAGGGGATGACTGCATGGAGGCCGGGACCCCGTTGCCGTCGTGGTCGTCGTCGTCATCATTGCCGCCACTGGAGATCCCGAACCTGCCTCGGATTGAAGCTCCTCCGCGTAGGATGCCCCGGACGTTTACCTGGACGGCGCCTGATGGGACCGTGAAGAGCTTCAAGCTTGATGAAGTTGCCGCGAGAAGAGAACGCGAAAGCTTGCTTTGTGCCACTATCAGCGGTCCTAGGGAGTCGGGGGTATAATTCTTGTGGCGGAGTCGTGGTGATCTTCTCATTTTGACGTCTGATTCCACTCTTGATTTGTTCTTTTCCCTGAGCAGAGACTTGTCGACCGTAATGAGGCAATGATAGAGATCCTGGTCAAAATGGCTCCCCACCTCGCAGAATTGGAGCAGCTCCGGGCATTGAAGGCCGAGATGGAGGAACGTCACTCGGTGAGGGAAGCCTGGCTGAAGAAGGGCGCCACCCTGCTCAGGGAGGAGACTTGGGCTCAAGCCGGAAAGATTAAGAGTAAGTCCGAATGCATGTTCCCGACCAAACCCTTCCTGTATTTCTTCAGCTGAGTTGTTCCTGACTGCCTAATTGCATCTTGGCTGCACGGTCGCGAGATTCTTGAACTAATCTATCTGCAGCCCTTGAAGCTGAATTAAAGACCCGAACAGAGGGGGAAGCCTAGCTGAAGAAGGCCAAAAAGCCAAAGCCGAGCTTGAGAAGGTCAAGGCTGACCTGACAGAGGCAATGCCGAGCTTGAACGAGAGAAGGCCGAAAAAAGTTTTAAAAAAAAGGAGGCCCACCATCAAGCTCGCTAAAGAAAAAAGCCGAACTGGAGAAACCGTAGCCAAGTGGGAGGCCGACTACGAAAGTAAGTCCCCAACCTGACCATGATCTTAACCATCATTAGTCTTTCTATTTTGCAACCGAGCCTGGACAAGTTTACTTGCCAGCGGACCTGGGCAGACATGAGAGCCAATGTCCAGGCCCAGTATCGGTTTTACACAGAGAGATAAGAAGTATCAGGGAGTCACGGGAAGCCTCGTCGGGTCCGTGAAAGGGCTCCTTGACCTCAGTAGATCCCAAGCCCTTGGGGAACCAGTTGCAGCAGGATCCCCCAAATAGAGGCGCGTCTTGAGAATGCATCGAGTGCCTTGAAGAAGTACTCGAATGAGCATGTTGTTGCCGGCATGGCCAAACCTAGCGATGACCAAATCCATCTACCCGAGGCAGACAATTGAGCCATTGGGGAGGGTTTGCCAAGGAGACGACGCCCGAGGAGGCGGCTGGAGCTGATTGCCCGAGCGAAGCCGACTGCTGAGGTAATTACCAGACCTAGGTCTGTAAGGGCAACATATTATGTAGTCGGTATTTAACTTTTGTGAAAAAAACATGTGTAATTGTGTGGCAATGCCGCCACGCTTATCATCAAGTCGTCATTAGCTTTATTGACCGTGTAGTCTGCGCCGAGTTAGTCTGGCAGAACTTTAATAATAAATGTTCAACGTAAGAGCTGGACTCAGGGCAAACGCGATAGTTGTAGTAAGGCTTCATACTGAAGTAGGATAAGATCATATGTTATTGACAGAAACATATATACATGTTGCAAGCCGACTCACTACTCGGTAATACAAGCGACGTAGTGAGTCAGAGAAACTGTACACATGAAAATTATAAACTCAGTATAGAAAAGGACTAGGTGTTCATTTCCATGATTTGCTGATGAGATACCGTCTTCGCGTCTTCAGTCGATAGGCACCTGGCCGCGTGACCTCGTTGGGATAGTTTGTGCCTGTCTTTTGTGTTGTATTTCCTCAGGACGATGGTCCCCGACCAAAAAGCGCGGCCAAGGACGTTGCGATTGTGTAGCGACCAGGCCTTGAAGCTACCTTGCGACTAGATTGTTGCGTGTCCCTTGCTTTTTCAACTGATCTAGCTTGACCAGGCGGTGTTATTTGAGTCATCTTCTGAGTAGCCCCGGGCTCGGCGGAGAGCCGAACTGTAACTCTTTCGTACATAGCCTCACACCGTTAGCTAGGAAGAAAGGGGATTGCCCGGTTGCCCGACTAACCGTGGTTCTGAGATGGACCAGAGAACCGATGGGAGTTGCTTGTACCCACCGGCCGATATGGTTGTGTTGGTCAATAGGCTCAGCTTGATGCCTTGTTAAGACCATACCGTTGGCTCGTTCGACCTGCCCGTTGCTCCATGGGTGCCGCCACAGCTGCGTAAGCAGATCTTTGTTTGAAGTGCTCGCAAAGTCTTGGATACGCCGCCCGTGAACTGAGTACGTTGTCGGTGATGATGCGGTTAGGAACCCCGAACCGGTATAGTATACTCATGATGAAGTCCTTTGCTCGTGCCGCTATAATTGTTGCAACAGGTTTAGCCTCAATCCACTTGGTGAATTTACCCACCGCGACGAATAGATGTGCAAACCCTCCTGGCGCTTTCTTGAAGGGCCCGACCATGTTGAGCCCCCATACTGCAAATGGCCAAGAAATAGGGATGGTTTGGAGTTCCTGGGCTGGGAGATTTGTTTGTCTTGTGTAGAACTGGCAACCCTCGCACTTGCGAACAATGTCCTTGGTGTCTGTTACTGCTGTGGGCCAGAAAAATCCCTGCCGGTAGGCCTTTCCGACTAAACGTCCTGGACATGCGGCATGGTTGCCAAACATATGCCCGAGTGAATCGACTGCAGAATCTGCTTCCTTCCTCGGTGGTGACACAACGCATGAGGACACCGGATGTGCTCCTTCGGTACAGGTCTTCTCCGACTAGTAGGAAGCTTTTGCTTCGACGCTTTATCTGCTCGGCTTGACTGCGATCTTCTGGGAGTTTGTCGTCCAGGAGAAATTTGACAACAGGAGTCCTCCAGTCTTGACATATGTGCAGCACCTTGTCTATGGCCGGGGTAGGGTCGCCTCCCGACTGCTCCGGCGCCAGTTTCTTCTTGACTGATGGCTCCATGAGTTGCTTGACAAAGATTTCAGTCGGAACTGCTTCTCGCTTGGATCCCATGTTTGCCAGCTCATCTGCCACGTCGTTGTATTGATGCAGGACATGTGTTATTTCCAGCCCGTCGAACTTGTTTTCCAGCTTGCGGACCTCCTAACAGTATGCCGCCATGGTATCATCGAGACAAGTCCATTCTTTCATGACTTGGTTTACCACGAGTTGGGAATCCCCGCGCACAACCAGTCGACGTATGCCGAGTGATATGGCGATGCGGAGCCTGTGGATAAGTGCCTCGTACACGGCGACATTGTGGGAGGCCGGGAAGTGGATTTGTAGAACGTACTTCAGTTTTTCGCCAGTGGGGGACGTCAATATGACTCCAGCCCCGGCACCGCCGATCCGTAGAGAACCATCGAAGTACATTGTCCAGTACTCTAGCTTTGCTGTTGATGTAGGCAGTTGAACTTCCGTCTACTCGGCCACGAAGTTGGCTAGAGCTTGTGATTTAATTTGCTATCCGTGGGTTGGAAGGTGATATCGAACGTCATCAACTCGAGTGCCCATTTAGCGATTCGGCCGGTGGCCTCGCGATTATGAAGGACATCCCCGAGTGGAAACGTTGTGACCACTGTGACTTGATGTGCTTGAAAATAATGCACCAGCTTCCGGACTGTAATAAGTAGGCCATATAGCAGCTTCTGGACCTGCGGATATCTCGTCTTCGAGTCGGCAAGGACCTCGCTGACAAAGTAGACTGTCCGTTGTATTTTCTGAATGTGACCCTGTTCGGATCGCTCAACCACCAGCACCGTGCTGACTACCTGAGTAGTTGCCGCCAGATATAGCATTAGCGGTTCTTGGGGCAGAGGTGACGCCAACACGGGAGGTGATGTGAGAAATTGCTTAAAGTCCTCGAAGGCTTGCTGGGCTTCCGGAGTCCATTGGAAGTTGTCCGCCTTTTTGAGTAGCTTGAAGAAGGGCATACCCCGTTCGCCCAGTTGGAAAATAAACCGGCTGAGTGCCGCCATGCAGCCTGTCAGCTTCTGGACGTCTTTGAGGTTAGTCGGGGGTGCCATGTTCCTGATGGCGTTGACTTTCTTCGGGTTGGCCTCGATGCCGCGATGCGAGATGATGAAGCCGAGTAACTTGCCGGATGGCACTCCGAAGGCGCATTTTTTCGGGTTTAGCTTCATCTTGAATCGTCAAAGATTTTGGAAGGTTCTTCCAGTGTCAGCGATGAGGTCTTCTTTAGACTTGGTCTTGGTCACCATGTCGTTGACGTAGGCTTCCACGTTGCGCCCGATTTGAGTGTGAAGACACCGCTGAATGGCCCGTTGATAGGTTGCTCTAGCATTCTTCAAACCAAACGGCATTGTGATATAGCAGTACGCTCCAAACGGCATGATGAAAGATGTCTTTAAGCAGTCTTCCTCCCTTAGGCTGATTTGATGGTATCCCGAGTAGCAGTCGAGAAAGCTGAGTAGGTCGCACCCTGCCATGGAATCGACCACCTGATCTATCCTGGGAAGACCAAATGGGTCCTTGGGGCACGCCGTGTTGAGATCGGTGTAGTCGACGCACATGCGCCATTTACCGTTTTTCTTCCGAACCAGAACTGGGTTTGCCAGCCAATCCGGGTGATAGACCTCCTTGATGAACCCGGCTGCGAGGAGCTTGGTAATCTCCTCCTGAATAGCATCCTTGCGGTCTTGAGCGAAGCGCCGCAGCCGTTGCTTGACTAGCTTGGCGTCTGTCTTCACATTGAGGGCGTGCTCGATCACCTCCCTTGGTACGCCCGGCATGTTGGATGGTTTCCATGCGAAGATATTTTTATTGGCTTGTAGGAAGGTGACAAGCGCGTCTTCCTATTTGGGGTCGATCCGGTCCCGACTAGAGCAGTCTTGGAGGGGTCGAAAGGGTCCAGGGGGATCTTCTTCGTGTCAGAGTCCGCTGAAATTCCCGACTTTGCTGCCTTTAGCATGTTGCAATCTTTGGCCGCGTGCTTGCCCTTGGGGTGGAAGGGGCATGGCCCGCTCATGACTTTCTGATAGTCGTTATTCCGCTGGGGCCGCGACCAAGTGCGCTCCATGTTGGCCACCTCATTGTCCGACTTCCGCTTGCGGCTGCCGGACTTGTTTTGAGACGGCTCGTTGTCGGCTTTCACCTTTTGGTCCTTCTGTCAGGACTCCTTCTTCTCGTCGAGGGCCTCTGTGACCGCTTCAGCCGAGTCAGCGTATTTATTGGCCATGTTGAACAGAGCCCGGACAGACGGCGGTGGTTTCCGAGTGAACTTTGCGATGAATATGGCGTCCTTTACTTCCTTGTGGAAGGCGGCGATGATAGCCTCGTCGTGGATCATTGGGATCTTATTACGCTTCTCGGAAAACCTCTTGATGAAATCTCGCAGAGACTCGTTCTTCTTCTGGTGTAGCTGATAAAGATCGTGCTCTGAAGACAGCCTCTCGTAGGTCCCCTGAAAGTTAGCGATGAACCGATCCCTGAGTTCTCCCCAAGGACCGATCGACCGCCTTGGGAGGCCTGTCAACCATGTCCTCACCGAGTCGGCTAGCGTGACTGGGAGGTAGTTAGCCATGGCTTTGTTGTCGCCCCCAGCAGCTCGAACTGCTAGGGTATATACGATGAGCTAGGACTCGGGATTTGTCTTGCCGTCATACTTTTCAATCCCAGTGGGCTTAAAGCCAGTCGGCCAATGTACGTCCTATAGCTCCCGAGTGAAAGCTGGGATGCCTTCGTCTTCGTGGGGGCTCGGGCTTCGACCACGGCGGTTAAACCACTCGTGATGGAGGCCAAAGCGCTCATTTTTATCCAGTCGGCGGTGCTCATCTTCTTGTCGTTCGTGGCGCCGGGCGCTGATAGTATGGCGAAGGTCGTGTTGTAAGCGCTCTCGGAGATCTTGATTAGGCCGACGATGATACTGGTGATGGCGCCGGTTGTCGTTATTGGTGTTACCGAGTGTAGTTTGCCTAGACTCCTCGCGTGGCCGACTTGAGCCGGCCGCCCGACGCCAAGCTGACGTGGACGAGCCCGTTGCTGGAGATCCCGACCGGTTAGTCGGTACTAGGGTGTCGCCCGACTGCTGTTGTTGCTGTTGCAAGCAGCAGCCGTGATCATCGCCTTGATTTTGGCAATAGTTGGGGTGGCCTGGTGATCAGGCCCGAGTTTGAGCGTGTCCAGTAGAGTTGCAGCGGCCACAACATTCTGTTGCGGCGTGACGAAGACGTCGTGATCGCCGATTTTAGTTTGGAGAATCTGCTGCTGGGCTGCTCGCCCAGCTCTGTGCAGCCCGTCGTTGCGAGCCTCGCGATCAGCTTCCCCCTGTTGTTGCAATCAGCGCGCCTCCTCCTGTTGCTCTTCTTGTAGTCGGCACACCTCGGAGGGTGGTGTTGAAGCCATGAAGATCTCGCGGGGGAGGAGAAAACTCACCAGACTGGAGTCCGAACTGGCGTTTGAACCGCCAAACTGGCCGTGTCCAAACTGAATCACAGGAGATCGGGTCTGCTGTGCGGGATGTAAATCCGCAGCATCGCTGAGTCCGTGTGGGAGATTGACAATCTTTCCCCTTCTCGGCCCAACCCGGGCTGGCTCAAGGCCTAGCGCAAGTCGGACGCCAAAGGAGAGAGTTGTCCTGATGCTTGGCGATGTGAAGGACTTCCGCAGTAAGTTGTGGAAGGAGATTGTGGCGTCCTGTGGGCCGACTAGTGCTACGTCGGTTGGCTCCTCGGCCGGCTAGATTAGATCTGTTCTGGCCAAGGTAAGGTTACTGATCTGGTCGGCAATGAAGTCGAGGCTTCCGAAGGAAATCTTGTCTCCAGGGGAGAACTTGTTGCCGTTGACTCCGTTTGTTGAATCCATCAAATTTGCTGATGAAGAATTCGCCGGAGCCCCTACCTGGCGCGCCAACTGTCGATGCTTTGCACCGGCAATAAAACTATAGGGCTACTCGGCAAAGGTGAATTCGGTGGATTGCAGAGGAACACAGAGAAGATTTATACTGGTTCAGGCCCTCAATGCGAGGTAATACCCTACGTCCAGTTGAGGTGTTATTCCTCTGAGGTGGTTTGTGATCAATGATCTTCCGTGCCCTCATGGGGCGCCCTGCCTCCCTTTATATACTAGGGGACAGGGGCACATGATAAGGATCCCAGCCGGATACAGCCAAGAGATTTCCTTCTTAGATATAGAAACCTATCCGACTAAGACTGTTATTCCTCATTATACAAGGTAAAGCCTGCCGGGTGCTATTTATCTCTAATTACATGGTTCGGCCCATCCTACTATCGAGTGCCATTATGCTAGTGGGAGGTACCCGGGGCCCATGGCCTCACATCATGCATGTAATCAATGACTAGGGATCAATCAATAGGATGCAAACCGAGCCATACAAAAACGAATTGGAAAAAAAAGGGATGACGCAAGAGCGCGGAAGGTGATTAGCAACATCAGTCTTTTCCTATAGAAAGGAGGAAAGGATCTCTCTTCTGTCTAGGCAAAAGATCTCATTTTTGCTACTCGCTCTCGCCTCTTTTGAGTCTGTCAGCCGTTGTTTAGTAGCTTTCAACATGAGTTCATTCTCTTATATACTGAAAAGTACGAACTGACTTAAAGCACATAAACAGAACATAAGAAAGGAAGATTCGAAACATCTTGAATCGATTCTCTCTTCTCAAAGAGCTTGAGAGTGAAATGAGCAGGCGGCCAAGAAGACCACTATGGAAGTGAAAGAGGAGGGCAGAGCGGTTCGAAGGTCAATGAAATGGGTTCAGTTCCCTTGTCAAATAGGGGCCCCGACCCATGTTCAATCACTGAAGTGTGGTTGAGTGAGATGATCCGCAACCAACAAATGATTTGTCGTTGTCTCTAAATCATTGAATGAATTCATTTTTTTATTTTTATATGAGAACTAGAGAGTTCACTAGCGCAGTCAAAGGAGTTGAATTTCTCGTGAACTTCTGCCAGTTGAATAAAATGTGTATGTTCAGCTTATAGTTACGACTTCCCTTCTTCTTTACTGAACCTATGGACTTTTCATTAGCAGCTTCTGCACGAAGTCTTCCCTCGGGAATGGTTGATCTTGGAATTTCATCGGAGTCACGCGCGCTCCTAAAAAGGGGGTCTGGAAAGGAATAGAGCATTACGAATTGCCGATTTTGTTAGTTAGGTTTGAGTTAGGAGTTAGATTTTTCCTCGAAGTGCAGCAGTTTATTAAGTAGAGTCGGTTGTTGTTCGTGCTAGTGGCTCAAGCTAGAAAGCAAGGAGGAAGCTAATACACGTGAATCTGGTTTAGGATTCATACCATACTAGTCAAGCTTAGTTTAATAGCTGAATTAGCCCTAAAAGTAAGGCAAGGAGAAGAATGAATTACGTAGGATACTGGCTACTTGAAGTCGGTTCGTGAAAGATTGAAGCTTGCTTGAAGGAAGAAAAGAGGGTGCTAGATTCTATGCCCTAGAGCTCTTAAAATAGAATATATGCAAAGAATAAGAATCATTCATTTTGAATTGATAAGCGCAATAGCATAGCGTAGGGTCAATCCCCAGACCAGCCATACTATAAATGGCGATGAGAGAAAAGCTATTTCCTTTCTGCTAGCCTACTTCCAAGGGTGGGAAGAATCCTATTCACAACAACGACTTCGCTCTTTGTTGAGTGGGTAATTTCCTTTTCTTCAAAAAAATCGATTCTATATTACTGGTCTTAGCGGAAGAGAAGCTCTTAGCGAGCCCCCGCTTTTTGACTTCTTTCTCTCTTTCTTTGGAAAGAACAGTAGTTTATTAAGGCCTAGCTTTTGCTTTTATAGAATCAACTTTGAAAGTGGAAAAGTGGGAGGTGCTTCCGGGAAAATTCGTAAACATTGATTGCAGGTAGAAGAAGGGAAAGGGAGATGAGTGTGAGGGAGCCCTTTTCACCATTATTAATGAATTTTTCCATTAGATCTAGCTCTTGAAAAAGTAATGGAACATGCAAATGGGCAGCAACTCTTCTTTTACGCTAGGTATGCCAGTGATCTAGTGTTTAAGGAGTAAAAGTAGCAATGGTTCATGTAGCCTAGCCCCTTGAAGTGATGAGAAAACGAAAACTGCGTCTTTTCCGATCTACGTGTAGTGCTAGATGTTGGGTGGCATGGATCGAGTGATCAAATCAGAATTGATTTACCTGAATTCAGTGAGCCTTCGCGGAGAACTCTATCAGTTTCTATTTGGTTACCAAAGCTAAATGGACCCGAGCTGTTGATGACCAAATAGAAAGGTTTATTTTCAATGGCAAGTCCTAGATGATGTAGGCTTTGCTTATCCTGGCCAACCACAAAGTACGCATCTCATGTGCAAAGAGACGACGATCTTCCGTCATAGACTATAATAAATAGTAAATGGACCGATCACCAGTTTATTGGCTCGTTCATTCACTCGCTGGGTAAGGAGGCAGTGACTTACAAGATGTTGAAGGGAAAGTAGAACTTCTTCGGTAAAGGGCTTTAAGCGAGTAGGGGTAGCTGATAGTGGGATTCCTCTAGTCAAGTTTAAGGATTGAGTATGAGGGATTTCATCCAGTCTGTTTCCATTGCGGAATGTATGGTCATAGAATAGACTCATCCCCTGGCTTATAGTATGCAGCTTGGAAGGCCTTGTCGCGAGCCGGGCTCAAACTGACGAGGAGAGTGGAGAGGAATACAGTAGTAGTAGTCGGGCAAGGGGCTTATCTTATTCCTTGTATTCATTGGTCTGTATAGGGGTCACATATAGTTGGTGTGCTTTGTGAACTGCGATCTTGACGGTTGTTCTTTTGAAAATTACAGATATTGTTCTGCACATGTATGTATTTGTAAAGCTAACTCATGTACAGAAATTTTCTCTTTTTACGGGTAGAAGACGACTTCAAACTTATGTTGCAAATGAAATATTATTTCATGTTCTATGATCTTAGGTAGAATTTGAGCACAACCAATAATAAGCTAGTCACTATCACTAATACAGCTTAGGAGTAAGGATATTATGCATTAAAATGTGGTGCCCTCTCCAGGGCCAAAAAAATTAAGTATGCAATGACAAGGAAAAGGCACGAAAACACCTCCATTCAATCCCTTGGCGTCTACCAGTTCCTTGAGTAACATTCAGGAGGTAACCCGTATCCCTTACGTAGCTCAGTTGAACACCATATTGACAAAATAGGCTTAGATGAACAATCTAATCCATCATTAGTTAGAATAGAATTCCAAGTGTGCCAAAAAATTCTTTTTGCAAAACTCAAAGGTTCCATTGTCAAACTATATTTCCTGAAGTGGTTAACTGATCGGGAATAGTACCATGTGGATTTTTCTGTGCAGATTGAGCTCCCTGGTATACTATGGTGTGGACAAGTCCCGTCATGGGAGAGTTGGGAGATACAGTTAATCTCTTGATCTGCTTCAATGAGGCCCTAACGTTTCGCCACATAAATCACTAACAATATTCCATGAAAATGATGGCAACGGTGCGCCTTCTTGGGGTCGTAAGATGACAAGAACACCAAACATCCCGAGCATCGGCAGAAGCACAAGCCATTTCAGCAGCTTATAGTAATGCATGTGGAAGGTAAGTGAAAACTCATCGGAGAAATCAAACCCATTTTTGTCAACCATCTCCACGAGCACAGTTCCTGTCGTTCTAACACAAACAGTGGGAAGCTTCATCCGTAGCTTTCCTAGTTGATGATAGATCTCACTGACCACAATGCGCCTATCTCCCTGGTAATTCCCAGGGACAAGTAAAGTTACCTAAAATCCAACAATAAAACAAAGGATGTTAGTAAAAATATTTGGCTTATCCATCAGGCGAGAATTTAGGATGACAGAATATACCGTCACATTATAAGGAGCTTGATTCCCATAGGGAACCCTGTACTTGTCAACAATCTCAAACTCTACCTAGAAATGCTTGCCCTCTTCGTCACGGAAGGTCTTGAAACCATGCTTAACATAAATACCTTCACGGTTGTACCGATATGCACATTATTCCTTCCTTGGTTGATGATCTCCATTCCTACCATCAAATTAGAATGAGATGGTTATCTCGTTATCATGCTCACCTCTATGTTTAAACATCCAAAGAATAAAAAGATCAAAGGAGATATGTAAGTTTGAAGTATCAAGCCAGCTTTAAGCAGAAGTTGCAATGGGTTCACCAAAAGATCTATCCGACTTAAGTGAAAATACTGTGAAACAAAATGAAGACATGACTACAAAAACGCATTGCCTACCTTGAGTGGGTGGTGTGGTGAGGGAGTGGAAAAGCAAAAGACGTTGCCGTTCATAGTAGTAACAATAAGATTAAGATCGTCTCCACCATCCACATTGTCAGCCAAAACCATGGTGTACCTGTCAGTCAAAGTGCAAAGAAGTGAGTGCACTTTATTGATGTAAGTACAGTACCCAAAAATGCTACCAAAATCTCGCAGAGCAGAGAAGAAATTGCATAGAGGTCTCTCCAATGTCGAGAAGAGAAATCAATTGTTTAAAAGGTGGGTGGATACTATTAAAGAGCTTTACACGGATAGTCAGCATGAGGAAAGGGAAACATAACTCAGAAAAAGAGTATGCATGGTTGGATAAGGATTCTCATTCTAGCATTCCTGGGTCTAATTTTGTTTGGACTTGGGCTTAGATGTAGTGGGTTCTTGGGCCACCGCTTTACCTTTATCTGCCTTAGAAGGAGCATTAGTCTTTGCGAATCAATCAACCCGGCGTAGGAGCATGGGATTTGGACACATCAGCACCAAACCAGTTGTTGAAGTCGAGTATGAGCTTCTTTCTATGCGTATTTGCGGGCAATCTTCCTTGAAGCCTCAATTGCTATTGGTAATCGGTTCTATCCCTCTCTTTCTTGCTTGCAACTCACTCTGCCCTTTCAAGTATGTTCGAAAGCACTAGCTGAGCCACATAAAAAGAATGAACGTATTCTATATTCCCTTCCCGGGGTGGAGTCAAGAAAGAACATACATCAGAGTTGTCCTTCTCCCGTTGGTCTCACCTCTTTCTTGTTCGGTCATCCTATGTGCTTGGCAAGTGGAACGATCAAGAGATAGGAGTCCTCGACGGATAGCAGAAACAGACATCCATCTCGACTCTTCTTTTACCATTTTAGTAAGGCGTTAAGTGAAGCCGGTTGACCAGGAATCTGTTTATCAAGTTAGGACTACACAAGTAGTTTAACAGGCAGGTCCGTTCGTTATAGACCCCTTGAAACTAGTGAAAAAGATAGGATTTGATTGCTTTACTTGCTTTGCTTGCTTCCACTTGCTACTATACTAGAATCGGCAAATCCTCTAGTTTCTACCGGAACTCGTTACCAGCTTGTTCTTTTCTTTCCAGTACGAATAGGAAGATTTTTTAGCCCAGACCTAACACTCTCTTTTGGTTGGTTACTTCATTGAAATAGAAAGTACATCTCTAACTCCTGGCTAACGCGAATCATTCAAAAACTACTTATCGGGTTGGGCAACCAACACGTGAAATCGATGCCGGGCGACACTTCCTTCAATTAATTGTTTAGGTTACTTTGGCGGAGCATTCGATCCAGGTGTGGGAATCATTTCCGACATCATGTATTTGCCCTAGCCTGTTGGGAATGTAGGTGTCGAGAATGAAAGCTCGGCAACGGAGCAGACAGGAAGAAATATGTACCTCATGAGCAAGGACTAGCCAGAGCTAGTAGTATGGCCACATTTGCGGATGAATCCGTTCAACTGCACAGCTTCTCTATCGCACTAGAAGACAGCCTAGAAAGAGTGCAAACTGGAAGCATAGATCCTTGAGAAATAGAGGAGCTATGAGTGCTGTCCACAACCTCTAATGTTCCAAAAGAGATAATCCGTCACTCGCACCAGAGACCTCAGTACTGTGCTAACACCATGAATTTCCTTCTTTACTACAAAGTAAGCATCAGCAGTTGGATAGAAAGCAAAAGCATTTATTTATAGCTGACAGTTAGCGGAAGCTAGATTTCTTACATCTGGGGATATCTAAATATTGAACCAGTGATTAAAAGAATGGCAAGTCAGCGGTTATGTGTTGACTTCAGAAACTTGAATCTTGCCAGTCCAAAGGACGAGTATCCAATGCTGATAGCTGACCTACTGGTAGGTTCGGCTGCTTGTAACTGTGTATTGAGCCTCTTGGATGCCCACTCAGGATATAACCAGGTGTCAATCGCCGAAGAAGATATTAACAAGACTGCATTTAGATGCCCTGGTCCAGAGTTGGCGCCTATGAGTGGAGAGTAATGCGGTCTCAAGAATGCAGGAGCCACATACCGGAGGACTCTGAATAGCATATTCCAGGGTATGGTATGCTGAGAATTGGAGGTGTACATTGATGATATTGTTATTATGGCTCAATCCAAGGAACAACATCTCCTGAATCTGAGGAAAGCGTTCGAGAGAATGAGGCAGTATAAGTAGAAAATTCATCATTTACGAGTAACTTCAAATGTGATCCCGCTCAATGATTTCGATATCTTACCAATAAAATCCTTATCAGTTCTCATTGCCAAAACATTTGGCATCGTCCTAAACCACCTTTCTTTTCTAACAGATCCTAGTGTACGGAACAAGGGTTTTCATCAATAGAAATCCGAACCGATCATATCTGAAGTCTGCTTCAACACAGAAAGGGATATAGGATTGGGACCGGGAAGGACATTACCAGAAATTCCATCCATGATCCTCCCTCGGCTGGGTATTGACATGGAAGCATTTAGATTAGGCTTAGCACTAAAGAACAATGAATCAAATATGGCACACCCATAGACAGGAATGGCTTCAACTAGAAGGGAGAAGAAAGGGAATTGCTACACTCTTAGTAGAAGGCCCAGGTATTGAGCTGAGTGAAGAACTCCCTTTATCCTCTGTTATAGCGTCCAGGACAAGCTTGTTATGAGGGTTCTTTATGCCAAATGATTTTACACTAAAGGGATGAAATATCCTAAGCAATAAAGATGTTACTATTTCTACTAGCACTAGTGGGACTGAGGCTGGCTTCCTGGGAAATGGAAGAAAATTACACTCTATCTTGTTGGCAATGGCACTCCAACAAGCTCGGTAGGGGGGAAAACAAAGAGAATGCCTAGAATACAGATGCACTTCAATTGGATAAGCTTCACTTTGCTTTTCAATTCTCTCGCTGGAAGAAGGACTCCAACTATATGACAGGCATCTGCCACTGGACTAACATCGGAAAAGTCATATGATTTATTTGCTTCGTCAAAGGGGATAGAAATGTGCACTTTTATTCATGTGCACATCAACACAATCCGGGATGAATCAAAGGCATGGAAAGGGAAGAAATAGCCCTACCCTTCAGTGAACCACTCAAGGTCAACCTACGCCTGATATCCACAGTTATTATACAATGCAGTTCGTGGATTGGCAAAACCTAGATGATCAAAGCATCTATCTATGGTTGGGGGCTTCAAGATCGTCATAACATGTCACAGTAGAGTCATCTAGCTTATAATGGAAGGCTGAAAGTGAGCGGAAACCCTTTTCATGTAGCGCAAAAGGATATCTTGTTAACTGAGAAAGTGGCTTAAACTAACAATCCCCGTTTGGAATGCACTTTGTCGGCAGCATCCGTTATAAATTGATCTATATATGGTTTGTGTCGTGTATTTGACTGAAGCAGCAAGTCTTTCAGTAAATACGGGTTTCTACATACACCATCATATTGGCACTGCAGTGAGATATGCCGCCTCGTTTACCTACCAGCACCCATCAGTAATGAACACCATACATCCTAGTCTGTACCAATACCCTTACACTGCAGTGAGATAGCAGCTATTATATACTAGTGGCAGGTCATATTGGCATTACAGACCTAGTTACAGAAAATTCTGGTATTACATTGATTGATTTTTTTCACAAGCAATGCGTTGCGCTAACGCTGTAAAGAAATAATGGCGTTACATGCCAAATCTATTGACAAGCAAACAACTATCAGAGTGCTACTCGGAGAACTGCAGAGGGGCAACGAGCGCACAGGAAAGAGCAGCCAGTGAGCAGGGAGAAGACTCTAGTGCCATAGTATACTAAAAACTCGAACTTTCGGCTAAAATAAAAGATAAAAACTCGAACTTTAAATGCTAATGCTAAAGAACCAATTTTAAATTCAAAAAAGTTCCAAAGCAAGCCAAGAACAACGTAAAAGAACGGTGAACAAACACAAACCGTGAATCCAGTTCCTGTGAAGTTGTGGAGTATAACTGCAAGATAAGCGGTTAAATGTGCACCATAGGACTTGAAATGAAGAGTAAAGATGCACAGAGCTACCTCATGCCAATAAATATCTTTTTATTCAGTGTGGCTGGATGCACATCGATTGCGCTGCTGAAGACAAAAGGTCAACTATCCTCCGTTTGATTTAGATTATCAAGTAGACAATTATTATGAATTATCTACTTTATTATAGAGATAAATTAAATATTTTAAGAATAAATTTAACCAATAGTTTAAAACATGTGGTTCAACTAATATAGTAGAAGAAATTTTTTTAAGAAAATATATTTTTTAAAATGTAAACCAAATAATTTGTTTCAGCAATATAAGCTGGACAGGCGAGTAGACAACTCGAGCCAGCAAGAGGGGTGTCCGTGTCAGTTGGATTTGCCCACGACGACGCAACTGAAGCATTGGTCCTTCGTCGCGCCATAGCAATCGGCCAGTTTTTCGTGAGGGCTTGCAACCTAAAGCGCGGCAGCTTCGTTCCTTGGTTGTTCCAACGTCCAAGCTGCTCACGCACCATCCATGCCATTCTTCCACCTGCTTATGTTTCATCATGCTACCAAGTTAACAACTGATGTATGTCGATTAACACAGCTAGCAATATTGGAATAAGTTGCGGGCCGGGCCACATTCTGGCCCCTGTCTCGCGAAACGCATCCCCTAATCCTCCCAAGTCTCCCAGCAGCCCCTGTCTCAAAATCCCATACCACCGGTGTACGTCTACACGTTCGTCCACCAGCCGCTCCTCGTCGATCACACGCATGATGCATCCAAACCTCAGTCACACTAGTACTACTTCCTCGGTATAGCTATTTCTAAGTTGCTTTGAAGAAATTAAGAAATAAGATAAAAAGATCATATTGTCTTTCTGTCAATAAATTGGTATCAACTACAATATCCATGTATATATAGTATATTTGATGACGTAAAATAAGGCTAATATAAAGATGCAAACAAAGACACAAGTAGACAGGGATTTTTATATAAGTTCGAATCTCTTAGAGGTAATAACTCTACTCCTGTTTGACCGTAAGGCCGGTGTTTTCCACTATATCAATCTCATGAGTATAAAGTATGAGGAGAGAAACCCTAATCTACTTTGCCAGTACGTTGGCATAAGGCTCGGGTATAGTGATCGGAGGCTCGGGTATGGTGATCGGCGGCTAGTTGTCGTCGGGCTCCTCTAATATCGTCTAGATGAGATTGATGGGTGGCCTCTGTGTTTTCTCCTTAGATTGTCTTGGCTTATTCCTCCCTTCTAATGGGCGGTCTTGTATTTATACTCTCGGATGTCTCCTTATCTAAGTAGAACTAGGGAGGCATATTATAGAACTAGGGAGATATATTAGGATACGAATCCAAGAAGTTCTGATAGGGCTCGAGTAGGACTTTGTGTTTCTTTTCTTATCAGAGACTCCTTCTTTACCTGCTCTAGACTATGTCCATATATGTGGGGTTTATTTTAATACAAAAATTGATATGTTGTACTCCGTCAAGGTATGTGCATATCCGTGAAATATCCCATATTTAATACACTGACACATTCATTAAAGAGAATTTAGAGGAGTATGGTGGTTGGTGGGTGTGGAGTGATCGGTAGAAATAATTATATTTTGAGCCAAAGCTTTAGTCCTAGAAATAACTGTATTTTGAGATAGAGTAAGTAGCGTACTACTAGTAGTACTCTCTCTCTTTAAAAATATAAGGCGTCATTGTTTTATACAAAGTTACACATTTAAAAATTTTGACTAATAATTAAAGTAAAAAATATGTGATTAGTGTCATATATGTAATACCACTGATTCGTATTATTTTTATATAACGTTAATTTGGTACTATTGTTAATAATATATTTAAAAAACTAATGGAAATAGACTATTTATAAATTTAATATATTTTATATTTTTAATAGGAGGAATTACTATTTACTTAGCCGATGAGCACATCGATCGCTATGTCGGCAAGTTTCTATACGGTGGCGTGGCGTGGCGTGCCGCCCCGCCCATTCCAGGGGACAGCTTGTCGCACGGCACGCCGAGCTCGGTCGATCGATCGATCACCCGTCCGCCCGCGCGCGGCGTCCGCGCTGAAACTCATGACGTTGTCCCTCTCGATCGACTGCGTGCGCGCGCGTATCCCGTGACGCTGTCACCGGTCCAGGCCCTCGCGCGTGGGTGACCCTGCCTGCGTCGATCGGCGCCGTCGGCTGGACGGCGGCAGCGGCTGAAGCTACAGGAATAGTATTAATCTGTTCAAGTCGCAGCTGGGCTCGTAGGTTAACGAGGCGGAACGATCACGAGGCTGGAAACAGGTACCGCATAAACATCCGCACTCTTGCTACGACGGCCGGTGTACGTCCGTCCGTCGTCCCAGTTTTCCCTGCCTGAAACTCGCCATGGTTTTACCTAGCTTGATCGGTTTTTGCTGCGAATTAAGGACCGATTAGCCTGTTAGGAGCACACACCAGATCATTTTGAGTAGCTCATCCTCCCCGTTTCTTTTGGTTCGTCGACTGAGCTACTTTCTTAATTTCGTGTGAGCACGTTTTTAAAGCTACTAAACGCCGGATTGTTTTGGGTACCTCATTCTCCCCATTTCTTTTGGCTCATTGGCTAAGCTACTTCCTCAGTTTAATATGAGCACGTTTTTAAAGCTACTAAACAATGTGTTTTTTAAAATTATATAATTTTTTTAAAAAAAATCAAATAGACCCAATTTTAAAATTTATAATAGTTAAAATTTAATTAATCACGCTCTTAGGTCACATGGATAATAAGCCCCCAGTAAAAACTTTGAGATATGAACCCGTTGGATGTATTCAGTACTATTAGTAATTGTGCAAGTTACATCGTGTTTATTTTTTTTAAACTGAACCGGCAGAAGGACTGTCAATTATATTTCAATAAGTAGAAGTAAAAACCTAGATGGGTTACAAGAAAAGAAAAAAACAACCACTCGATGAAAGAAAGCCTCGCCAAACAACCCAAAAGTGGCCAGCCGGACAACCAAACTTACAACACTAGCCTGCTAAAACTAAAACAACAATGGAACCTAACGCAGGGCATCGTTGCCGAGCTCGCCGCAAAAGCGACACAGCTGCTCTGACTTCACAGACATATGTCATCGTTGTTAAGCTTGTCGCCCTAACGACACAACAGCTCTGACTCTACTGCAGAGGCATCATCGTCGCCAAGCTCGCCGTCAAGACGATCAAGCTGCTCCGACTTCCCACGGTGGACATCAGCCAAAGCCATCAAAGCTCCACTTCCTTCACACAGCCAACGCCAGCACACCTAGAAGGACACTGCAGTCTGTCATCGTTGCCGAGCTTCATTGTACCCCAGCAATGAAGCAGTTCCGACTCCACTGAGCAAAATCGAATGAAGAGAGCTAGTCACCCGCTGCAACACAAGAAGCGGAAGCAAAGGAGGTGAGGCCTTGTCGAACCTCCTAAGCCTGCACAGCTTTGAAGGCAAGGCAGGAATCCACCAAACGGCCACCGCTGCACGAGGAAGGTTCTCCAAAGCGGCGCCCCCATGGAGGATGCAACGTGAAACGCCGCCATCACTCGTCCGTAAGCTAGAGCAAGATTTTCACCTTCTCCAATGTGGGGGGGGGGGGGGGGGGGAGAGGGAACGAATGCCATAACGACGCCTCCAAGAAGGGGAACAGCGCCCAAGGGCATCGCTGTCATCAAGCCAGCCAATGGCCTAGCAAGGTTTTCACCCACTATTCCCCATCCAACCCCACACAACCAACCTGACACAACGAAAGTATCCGCTGGCCTTCCACACTGTCCCTTTGGTGATTAGGCCTAGGCCATCTACCATGGCTCAGCGAGCTCACAGGGCAGCTCTGTTTTGCCGCCACACCGTCGCCATACTATTGATGTTTTGTATCAGCTGTATTGAATACGGGGCTATTCGTCGGACCTAAACTCGATGGATTCGAAAAGACACAAAAATTTATCCTGATTCAGACCCTCAGGGAGAGATAATACCCTACTTCTAGTTGTTGTGTATTGCTTTTGCGGTTTCTCTAGTGAGATTGGTTATGCCCCAAGGGGCTCCTTGCCTCACCTTCTATACCAAGGAGGCAAGGTTACAAGGTAGGAATCCCAGTTGGACTCGACCAAGAGATTTCCTTCTAAGAACATAGAGTAACCGGTTAGGACTATATCCCTTTTCTTGTCGTGCAAGGTTACATAAATCTGAGTTTTACTATATTCTTAATTACATTGGGCCGGCCCACCCTCTATCTGAGTGGCCGTATTTGCCTTCCTTGAGGTACCCGGGGCCCATGGCCTCTACGGTAGCCCCTAAGACCTTTATAGTTAAGTCTCAGCTAACGTCGAGTGCTCATCCTCCATGGTGAAGAATTTCTGAGTGCATTGTCTCCGAGTACTCTTTGTCCGAGTGCTTCTTCTCCCGAAGCCTCCTTTATGTCGGCTGGTAACGAGACTATGAAGGACTTCATGGAAAAATATGAATAGTGTGCGCCGAATAGGTGCACCTATTAGGTGTAGCCCTTTACTTTGTGCTTAATTGAGAAACACTTAAACGTAAAGTCAAAGATCTTTAGCCTTTAAGTCTTTCTCAAATAATATATTTCTTAGAAATTGGACTCTTCAGCATTATATTAGTTAGAAAAATTTTTGCTCAAAGCAATTTGGCTAAGACACCGTTCGAAGGTGTAGGGAGGGGGTAAAAACCCCCTTATTTCCCGTGAGCACACTTCCCGAACTGCTAAACGGTGTATTTTTTTTATAAAAAGTTTCTATCTAAAAGTTACTTTAAAAAAATTAAATAATCCATTTTTCAAGTTTGAAATAATTAAAACTTAATTAATCATGCACGAATGGATTGTCTTGTTTTGCGTGCACTGAAAATTTCACCCGAACCCATACCTGCGAACGCACCCCAAGCATGTAAACCGAGTACCCCTATGGAATCCATTGTGTGGTGAGGTATACTTTAGTGATGCCTACATCCCCAATTTTAATAGAGACCAGCTATTGATCCTTATAAGGATATATTCTCAATACCAGTTAAATAATGCAGATATCTGAACACATGTGTCCAGCAAATAGGCTTAACATGAAGCATATCTAATTATTTTAATCAGCTCCTGTAAAACAGCACCCAAATTGTGATTTTAACACAACTGGCTATAGGTCCAATAGGACATTCTATTTCGGAACTCATATCTTACGGCCCACTACTGAATAAGATGGCCCAAGCCGACCACCCAGCAGAGCCCTTTGAGTATCGGGGAGAGAGAAAAGATTCCCCTTTCTTTTCGAAATCGTCAAACCGCTTTGGCTCTCAAATCCGTGCCCAAACTTTCACGTTTTCCATCCTCAAAGCTAGGGTTTCCACGCCATTTGACCTCTTCCTCATAGATCCGGTAAATCCCGCGATCCAGCGTCAATTCTCTTCGATTAGAAGCTTTCCCGTCTTTCTCCAAACTCTAACCATGCCGAGATCGCCGTCCAACGTTCCCCACATCCCGGCTGGGACATGGTAGACATCGACTTTGTGCTCCTCTAAGCTAGCTCATCTGGAGAGAATCAAGTGCCTCCAATCAAAGCAACTCATCAATTGGCGCTTGGCCAAAGGTGAGACAACCCCCACTCCTGATTCCCACAAGATTGTGGTTTTTGAGTCCTTCGATAGGGATTTTGCTCTTCCCACCTCCGATTTCTTCCGTGGTCTTGCAACCGGTCAGCTTTTGTACATCCTTCTAGCTAGTCGGGGGTGCCATGTTCATGATAGCATTGATTTTCTCTAATTTGCTTTGATGCCCCGTTGCGATACGATGAAGCCGAGTAATTTTCTCGAAGGTACTCCGAAGATACACTTTTCTGAGTTCATCTTAATCTTGAATCTCCGAAGTCTTTGGAAAGTTTCTTCTAAGTCGGTGATGAGGTCCTCCTTGATTTTAGTCTTGATCTCCACGTCATTGATATTTGCCTCCACGTTGCGCCATTTACTGTTCTTCTTCTGGACCAGGACTGGGTTTGCCAGCCTATCCAGGTGATAGACCTTTTTGATGAACCCGGCTGCAAGGAGTTTGGTTATTTCCTCCCAAATAGCATCTTTGCGGTCTTGTGCAAAGCGCCATAGCTGTTGCTTGACCGGTCTGGCATCTGTCTTAACGTTGAGGGAATGCTTGATCACCTCCCTTGGTACATCAGGCATGTCGGAAGGTTTCCAAGCAAATATATCCCTGTTCGCCTGGAGGAAGGTGATGAGCATGTCTTCCTATTTTGGGTCGAGTCCGGTCCTGACAAGCGTAGTCTTGGCGGGGTCGGAAGGGTCCAGGGGGATCTTCTTTGTCTTTGAATCCACTGAAATTCTCGACATGGTTGCTTTCTTTGCCAGCACTTGGTCATCCTCGTTTGCAGTTGTTGCAGCTAGTCGGATGTTGCTTCGTCCGACTGCTGCTTCATGAGACTGGGCCAACTCGCAACTCTCCTTGTCGTAGGTGAAGGCTTGCTTGACATCGCTGCGCAAGAAAAGTACTCCTGCTAGTCCTGACATCTTGAGCACCATGTATGTATAGTGGGGCATTGCTATGAATTTGGCTAGTGTAGGCTGTCCGAGTATGGCGTGGTACGCAGTCTCGAAATCGACAACCTCAAAGCAGATATTCTCGGTGTGGAAAATTTCCCACGTACCAAAAGTAACTGACAGAGTGATCTATCCGAGTGGAGTGGAAGAGAAGCCGAGGATTATCCCGTGGAAGGGAGCTGTACTCGGCCGCAGCTCAGATCGAGGGATCTTCATCTCGTCGAGCGTCTTGGCAAACAAAATATTGAGAGCGCTTCCTCTATCGATGAGAACCTTCTTCAATTTGACACTCCTGATGACCGGGTCTAGGACGAGTGGATATCGTCCTGGATGCGTGACTCAGTCGGGATGGCCCACGTAGTCAAAAGTGATTGCCGTCTCTGACCAACGTAGGTATTGAGGGCGTCTGACGAGACCAATTGACCTCTCAGACCATTAGCTTCTATTTTTGCTTGGACTCATATGCAGATAGCCCTCCGAAAATGTCATTGAGCTCGGCCTGGGGATCTTGATAATCGCCGGCTACGCCCAAGTCTAGCTTATCCTTGTCCTTGTTGTCGCCAGACGTTGATGTTTGCTTGGAAGCGAACTTCTTGAGCTTGAAATAGTTCTTAGCCGCGTGCTTTCCCTTTAGGTGGAAAGGGCATAGCCCGTTCCTAACCTTCTAGTATTCATCCATTCTCGGGGGTCGCGGTCAGCTGTGCTCAACAGCCGCTACAACATTGTCCGACTTGCGCTTGCGGTTGCCAGGCTTAGTCGGGGCCGCATCGTCAGTGTCCTTCCGCTCCTTCTGTCAGGGCTATTTCTTGTCATCCAGGGCCTCAGCAATGGCATCGGCCGAGTCGACGTATTTGTTCGCTATGTCGAATAGAGCTTTGATAGAACTTGAAGGCTTCCGAGTGAACTTAGCGATGAATGGGGTGTCCTTGACTCCCTTGCAGAAAGCGGCAATGATGACCTCGTCCTTGATTTTGGGTATTGAGTTCCTCTTCTTAGAGAACCGCTTGATGAAATCACGGAGGGAGCCATTTTTCCTCTGGTGGCACTGATATAGGTCGTACTCGGAAGACGGCCTCTCGTACGTTCCTTGGAAATTTGCGACGAAACGCTTACGGAGTTCTCCCAAGGAGCCGATTGACCGCTTGAGAAGCCCTGTCAGCCATGTCCTCGCCGAATCAGCCAAGGCGACTGGGAGGTAGTTAGCCATGGCCTTGTGATCGTCTCCGGCCACACAGATTGTCAAGGTGTAAACTATTAGCCAGGACTCCAGATTGGTCTTCCCGTTGTACTTCTCTATTCTAGTCGGCTTGAAGCCAGATGGCCAGTCGACTTGTTGTAGCTCGTGGGTGAACGCCGACACTTCTTCATCTGGGTGAGGGCTCCGCCTTCGACTACGGCGATGAAATCGCTCGTGGTGGAGGCCGAAGCGCTCATGCTCATCTTCCAGTTGGCGGCACTCGTCCTCCTCGTGTTCTTGGTGTCGGGCATTGATATCGTGGCGCAGATTCCACCATAGACATCCTCGGGCATCTCGGTTGTCACGGCGGTTGTCTTGATGGTACCATCGTCGATCCTTGTTTTCATTGCCGAGTGACGTATGATGAGACTATGAGCGATGCTGACTGGAGCCATGCTGAGGCAGATGAGACTACCGTGTCTGAAGCCATCCTATTTGACAGCATGAGAGTATCTCCAGATTGTTGTCGCTGCTGACATACTGCTGCGGTGATCATTGCCTTAATCCTCGCAATAGTCAGGGTGGCCTGGTGGTCGGGCCCGAACTGTAAGGTATCTAGCAATGTGGCAGCGACCATGACGTTCTGTTGTGGGATCACAAAGACGTCATGGTCACCTACTTGGGTTTGGAGGATTTCTTGCTGAGCAGTTCACCCAGCTTTGCACAGGTTGTCAATGCGAGCATCGCGCTCAGCTTGTAGGCGTCGTGCGTCTTCCTCCTGTTGCTCACGCAGTCAGCAAGCCTCCTCCTCTTGCTAATCGCATAGTCGGTATGCATCTTGTGTGGGAGTTGAGCCCTTGAACGCCATGAACACTTTGCGTGGTGGAGAAAAGCTTGCCGAGCTGCTGTCCGATTGTGAGTCAAAGTCGGAGTAATTTAGGGGGTGATTACAACTCCAACCTCCCTAGATCTGATCTCGAGCGGCTCTGAGCTGTATCCAAGTCGAACTCCCAGGGATTGGATCTGCCGCATCGGAGTTAGATTGAAGTTATCCGCGGCATTGCCAAGTCCAAACGGGAGATTGACTATCTCCTCCTCCCTTAGCCCAACCTCGGCTAGCTCGAGGCCGAGTCCAAGTTGAACACTAAAAGAAAGAGTTGTCCCTGGATTCGCAAATCTAGAGGATCACTACAGTATGTCGCTGAAGATTGCCGAGCTGAGTGGTACCCCGGCCCCCAAGGGCGAAGAAACACACTCGGCCGAACCGCCTGCTTCACCCAGTCGGGAAGCTGCAGAGCCAACTGCTGACCCCTTTGCCGAGCCCGCCACAGAACGAGTTCCTCCTGTAGACCTAAGGCCGCCTACTCCCTCTCCTCCATCATCACCTTCTTATGAAGAAGAAGGCTTCCCCAGACTCGGAGCTCCACCATGTAATCGTCACAGAGTGTTATATTGGACTAACCTAGATGGGAGTGTGGATACTCTAACTCTGGATGAAGAAGCAGCTAACAAGGAGCGGATTGAGATTTATGAGGCCACTATCAAGGTTTCGAGGCAAGTCCAGGTAAGCAGCCCGACTGATCTTGACTCAACTTTCTTGTTAACCGTATAACTTTGTAACTGACTGTCGTGTTGACAATGGATTGTCTTGTTGCAGAAAATTGTTGACCAGTCTGAGAAGATGAGTGAGGCATTCGCCAGGCTTACTCCTCAGATCGCCCAATTTACTTAGCTCCAAGCCGAGAAAATGAACTTGAGCGCACCAACAAAGAGAGGGAAAACTAGCTGCGGGAATTGGTAAACAAACTACACGACGAGTAATGGGAGAAAGTTGGGACTATCCGGGGTAAGTCTTCCTATTGCCCGAGTAGCTCCTTGTACTTTCTTCAAATTGCTGATCTTTTGTCACGCCCAGAAATTTAGCCAATTTCCAGACTATTTTGTGTATTAAAATCCCTGTTCAGGAATCAAGCCAGGGTACACAAAATGACAAATCAATAAACAGATCCAAACATAAATAAAGCATAAATACTTACAGAAGAGGCACTTAGTCCTCACACGGAAGAAAACAGCAGCGGAAAGGTGAAACTAGCATGACTTCAGCTCCACTCCACAGGCAAGCTCAACTGGGGTATAAGCCAAGGTCTTCACTTTTGAAAAGGGGGAATAGCAAGGCTGAGTACCACCAACCGTACTCAGCAAGCCACACCAATGATGCATTTGTGTACAGGATTTCAAAGAGAGGCTGGTGGCTCATTTGCGTAAAAGCAGATGTAAACAGTAGTAGTTCGCAAACGATAAAAGGTTAATTGATTTAACAATATTAATTCTCTGTTGATTCACGTTACCCATGTGAACCAGGCCCAACCAACCCCAATTGATTGACGTTACACCACGTCAACCAGTCTCCACTGATGAATGCTACACCACGTTCACCAGACTCCTCCGGTTACCGTTACACCATGATAACTGGACTCCACTGATTAACGTTACACCATGTTAACCAGTCTCCACTGAACAACGTTACACCACATTGACTAGTCTCTCCCGATCAACGTTACACCACGTTGACCAGGCCGCGCTGATGAACGCTACACCACGTTCACCAGGCGTCACTGATGAGCGTTACACCATGCTCACCAGTCTCTACCAATTAGCATTACACCACGCTAACCGGCCACCTCCGATCAACTCAACCACGTTGACCGGACTCCACACCTTCCACCCGAACCACACCAGTTTCATGAAACTAGATTAATTATCTAAAGGTGGGATTAATCACGGTCAGTCTTAGCCAATGTGCCCATAACCGCCGGCGCGGCTATTCGAATAGATTTACTCTGATTAGAGGTGTACAACTTTACCCACAAGACACAGCCTCACACACGTTTCCGTGCGTCGATGTGTCACCACGACACCCCGCAAGAGGCTATGACAGGACCGTTCACGCAACCTCTCCCTAACCATCCACACCACGCTGAGGTTGCACCTGCCGACAGGGCACGCCATATTGGCCAGGCTACCCCCCTTGCGCCACAGTGAATCCGGAAGCCGATCAACCCTACCTCGGGGCCGACCCAACTCCATCACGCCCACCCTCATCTTCGGTGCCTAGGAGAGGGAGAAGAGACGCTTCAAGCCCAGCCGTTGCCGACGCTGGCTTGTGGAAAGTACCAGTAGTTGCCCAAGTGGTTCCCGCGAACCGGTCCTTAATTGCCATGGGTACGACACGCAGAACTATACACCCACAGCCCACCATTTAGGTCCAATTTTAGTAATTTAATATCAGCCTATCCAAAGTTCTATTTTTCTTACATTAAGTCAAATCATATAAAAAGATGAATCATGGCTAAGCAGGTCCTATCTCTAGCCAAGTCATCCAATGGGACCTAAGCTAGTCAGATTATCACCCAAGATTATCAAGGAATGGATAACAAATAAACAGGGTCTCAAACAAACGGATAGGTTGTCCCTTATTCCATGTCATTGGCAAAACATGCAATTTATTTATAAATCATAAAATGTTTCACAAGGTAGGTTCAACATGCTCAAGGATGAAGGTGTGACTTGCCTTTCTTCTTTAAAATGTCTTCGATTGCTCTTCTGAACTCTTCCGTAGACTCCGCGATCCTCCGAAATGGTGATTATACGCGACTACACGCAAAATGATAAAAACCCTAAGAAACTCCAAATAAATAGTACATAAAAAATATATAAACAAGTAGATTATAATTTTAGATGAATTTAGGAAGAAGAACGGGTCGATTCAGAGTTCGGATGGAAAAGATATGGCTTCCGGAATATCGAATTCAGAAAGAATTCCGGAAAGAATTGAAAAATAATATTCTCTGGAATATTCTCTTGGATTAAATTAAAAGAATTATTTTTGGCATTGGAGAAAGAGTGGGACTGTCATGAGTCACAAATTCAGTGGATTAGGTCCATGGACCGAGGGAAAAGGTGAGGTGGTGGATTGGAATGATGTGTCTGCCTCGTGGACAAGGAAATAATGTCGTGACTGAGGTGGATGCCGATGTGGCACGAAAGGTGAGATGGCGATGAGGTGGATCGATGACGAGGAAAACAGGGCTGAGGTGGCAGACGAGATGGTCATGCTAGGATTGATGTGGCATCGGATTTAGACGTGTGGAACCAACGGTGGAGATTCGATCTGGACAATCAGTTGGTTACGATTGGCTTGGTATTTTGTGTGGATCGATTCGCCTGAATTAGGTCTCGAAGGATCGACGATCGGGATGGCTTGAAGAAATATACGCCGGGATCACAGGGGAGGGGGAGACACTGGGGTCCGTGCAGCAATGGCATGCTGAGGGGCCAAAACGAGCTCGGCCGTCCAAGGCACAGCACAGGAGACACGCCGGCACGGCGGCCGGGGAGAGCGACAATGACGGTAACGATTGACGGTGCCACGGCGGCGATGTGTCGGCGAGCCGAGACCGACGAGAGACAAGAAATGCGACGATGACGACAACATGCAGGCGAGACGACGACGGCTCAGGACGGCGGCGCTCGCCGACCAGACAACGGCGGCGCACGAGAAACGGCGTGGCCAGGGACTGGGAACAGCGGGTGACGGCGCCGAGGAGGAGACGATGATGGTGGGACCGACGGCACGGCAAACCGGCGACAACCGAGACGCAGAGGTAACGAGGACAACGGTGCAACGACGACGACGGACGGGATCAAACAGAGCAGCGACGACGAACAAGGGGAGGACAGGCAGGGCGGCGTGGTGCTCACCAACGGCTGGCGAAAATGACGGGTCGGCTCGACGGGCGGCCCTGGATGGTGGCAGCAGGGCGGCGGCGCTCTGCCTTGGGGTGGCGCGCTGGGCAGGCGACGGTGCGGCGGGAGGAGGCGGCGCACGGCGCGTAGGGGCAGGCGACTGCACGGTGACGGCAGGGCGGCTTCGGGCGTCGGGGAGCAGGATAGGCGGCGGCCGAGGAGGCTAGGGAGTTCCATAAAATGAGCTCGGCGAGGCAAATACGTGGCCAGGGAGGCGGTTTTGGAGCGGGAGTGGGCGCGGTCGTCACGGCGACGTGGGCGCGATGTGCCGAGAAATGCGGCGGCAAGCGGTTGCAGGGCAGCGAAGGCCGGGGCGGCTTGGGAGCAGGCAGCGCGGGCCAGGGCCAGGGCGGCGCAGGCCGGGCGAGCGAGGCCGGGGAGAGCGAGGGAGCAGGCAGAGCAAGCTGGGGGGGAAGGGAGCAAGGCCGAGGGGCTCGGCCCAGGGGTCAGCGGCGGCTTGGCGCTGTAGGCCAAAGCAGAGAGAGAAAAACAAAGAAGAAGGTGAACAGGAGGGGAGAAACCAGAAGGAGAGAAAAAAATAAAAGGAGAAAGGGAGAAATTGGAAGAAAAATAAAGAAGTGAGAAAAGAAGGAGAAAAGAGGGGGATTGTTGGGGATTTTCCGGAATCCAGAACTTGGGGAAAAATGGAGAGGATTTTGTGTCGACTGAGAAATTAGGATATTCAAGGAATATATTTCATGGAGTTCGGGAAACGGAATAAATGAACGTCCAAAATATGGGGAATATTTTGGGAGTCGAGAACGGTAGAGGGAACAGTTTAGGAACGTCGGTATATTTTGGAGAATCAGAACGTCGAGGAGGTTTTAGGGTTCCGGGAGCGACACGAAACCCTAGAAGAAAAAGGAGTCAGAGTTCACGATGAACGGGGAGACTTCAAAGGACTGAACCGGAACGACCCGAATAGGGGAAAAGACAGGGATTTTATTATAGATTTATCTTAATACAAAAATAATCTTTGTCCCATTAAAATTAATTCTGGAGCTCCGAAAATTCCGAGAAAATTTTAGAGAGCTTATTAAATCGTGGGGAATTTACCAGAAATAAATGCCACCACGAAACACAAAGAGTTTAATATCATAAATACTTAAACGCTTAAAATATTCTAACAAAAACCCCGAGAATATAAAAGCATCCAAGTATTTATTTAAAATTTTTAACTTGGGATTTTTAATATTGGAAATTTTGAAATTTTATTCAAACACGTTTCTCAAACAAAATTTTCTAGCGTATTCTTGTATTTCGATTTACCCAAAAATAATTTTTAATTAAAGCGATTTTTAGGGCGTGACATCTTTAGACATGACTGGTTGCAACCCATGAAACTACCATGCACAATCAATCCTTGGAGATTGAACGCCTGAAGAAAGAACTTGAAGATCTTGAGAAGGCAAAGTCCAAGGTTGACACTGAGTTTGCAAGTAAGTTGCTTGTCTCCTTCTGAGTCATAGTCGACTAAGTTGTCTGATCCTCTTATAACATATCTCTGGGTGATAGGTTACAAGGTCAAGGTGCAGTCATAGTTCGACTCCTTTGGTGAACAAATCAAGGAAGTTGAAGACTTGCGCAGCACCATCGTGGACTCTGCCAAGTCTCCTCTAGACATTATGTAGCAGGAGGAGGCCAGCACCAGCTCTAGCTCTCTAGGTCACGTTCTCCAACGGCTTCAAGCATCTCCAGCAATCTTGAAGACTTATGTTACGGAGCATGCCACCCTGGGCATTACCCAGGCCCTTGCTATGATGTCACGCCCGGAAATTCACCAAAATTTTCAAACCTAATTTTGCATTAAACCCTCGTCTAGGAATCAGCCGAGGTACACAAATCGAGAATTTGATAAACATAACCAAAAAGATAAATGATTGTTGACGCCGAAAATCGCCGGGTCCCGGTTCGGCGTCTGGGTGACACGCGAAGGCCTGGGAGATTTGCTTCACTCCAGTGCAGGTCCTAAAGTTTGAGGTTCGTAGGCGTGCCAGTCAATTTGACCCTGTAATTGACAAGGAGAAAAATGTTAGATCAATGAGCCAATCGGCTGGAAGCCGATCTAGACTCGTTTCATCAGCCGATAGCCGATGCACACTGTAGCACTTACACATCGGCTTAGGTCCGATGACGGCAAGAACAATGATGTAATAATAAACAAATGTCATGCTAGCCGATCATCGAAGGGATATTCGAAAACCGGCTATAAGCTAGATAAAATAAACAAGTATAATGCATAAATAAATCAAATAGATCCTAGCTGATCATGATCTAGTGTTACTGGTGTTGTTGTGAAGGTATGCCAGCACCCGGGCCCTTGCTCCCAAGATCTTCGTCCGCTATCCGGGCCCATATACTGGTCCTTACCCGGGCTCATGCCCGGGCCCTTACCTGGGGTCGTGCCCGGGAACCTGCTTGTACTTGTGCTTGGATCGGCAGAATAAACCCATCGGCTAGCCCTTAACCGATTGTGACAATAATACAGGCAAGAACATATAATAAAATATGCAATAACGCAAATCATAAATAATTGATAAGCTAGCCGACCGCTTAACGAAGCGAACACAGGATAAAACAACAAATAAATGTAGTCGGCTTTAACAGGTAACTTATCGGCTAAGCGCTCCGATAACACCATCGCACAATACCATCGGCTTATTAAGAGTAAAGCTATTATTGTCAGTCTAGTAGATCGGACCTAACCGTTGCAGCACAGACCGATAACGATAACAATGCTCAATGAGCCGATAGATATAATGCGATCAGTGATGAAAATAACTTACCGGCTATGCGCTCCGATAAAAACGTCTGCACATCGATGCATCGCCTAGCAGGATCGACTTATCACTAGCAGTTCAGTAGGTCGGACCTAACGATGCAGCACGAACTGGTGATAAATCGCTCCCAGCAAGTCGATACAGCCTGTGCACACGTGATGTGATTATACCTAATCAATCTATGAGATCAAACTGAACTGATGCAGCCATAGATAAAGTAAAGTATATCGGGTAAGCCGACTACCATAAACCAACTAGAATATCGGACCTAACCGAGGAAGTCCTAGCCGATTGGTAGTCGGTGTGACGAGACTTACCCTCTCGCAGGAGTTCGGACCTAACCGATGCAGCCCGGCTCGAGAAGCAGGATCCCGTCGAAGGGGTGGCGATGCGCCGAGTTTGTATTGATCGTGTGATGAATTACAAGGTCCCCGGGCATACGTATATATACCCGAGTTACAATGAGTCCTTATAGGACACATATATGATTTCCTATCTATAACAGAAAACGCTAACGAGACCTGACCGACACGAGGTCAGGTTTCCTAAAAGATAAACCTTTTCCTAATAACTATAGTAATTAACTGCCACGCGCGGTCTTCACGGCTCCTTCTCAGACTCGGTCTGCTTCTTGGATCAATTTCCATTATCCGACTGCAACCGTCCTCTTGACCGATCTGATACAGGTCCTTACCAAAATTTTGGCGTTAACACATGCCCCCCAATTTCGGAGTTCTCTGTAGGATTCCGAAATTCTTCCAACTTTGGCCTCTAGATTTCTCCCATACCGAGGCGGCCCAAGATAGCCCACTTGCCATAAATGTTTGAAACAGTGCCAACGGCCTCAATTCCCGCTCGGCTGTCATACCTTTATAAAACGCTTCGTCTTCTTGCCCTCTTTTTTTATACTTTCACATCACCAGAGCACCACCGCTTCATCTTCCACATCCTCACCAAGCTCTAGCGAATCTAGACGAATTACTGCAACCTCTCTCTCCGTCCGTCAACCCCTGCAACCTCTCCTATTTTCCGCGATGGCAACAGCATCTGTAATTCCTGAGGTAATCTTCTCACCCGGTATTTTTTTCCCAATCTGCAATCTGTACGAACCCGATTTGCATGTTCTTCACCTGTTCTTCGTCGTGTTCTTGTCTACTGTAGCATCTCAGAGCCCAGATCCTGATTCGGTCGCCGATTACCCTGCTTTTCTATCATGGCCCCATGGGCAGCGAAGATCCCACCGATTTCATCAGTGCCGAAACCCAACGCACTCCCTTCAAAAACTCGGCCATGTTAGTCAGTGACTGGACCAACAGCTTCAGGTCCTGGCCGAGCAGATTGCCCGGATGGAGAGACTGGTACATCAGAGTATCGGCTGCAAAGAGGATCTATTGGGAAGAATCTCACATCGGCCACTGCATCAACCTCTCCTTGCCGATATGGAAAGGAATGAATCTCTGCTCGCATCCGGCCTCGTACTTCTGGTCTGATGCTCTCAATGCCTTTCTGTTTGGTCATGGGCCGATGACCCCCACTCTGCTAGATGTGACCATGCTCACCTGCCTGGACACGACAGCTACATCAACCCCTTCAAACTCCGGTTCAAGCCTGCCCACCGGCTCCAAACAAAAACATCGCGCTGGTCCAGGTATATATCTCTTCACAACAAAGAGAACTGGACCGGTTGATGATCGGGAGCACGTCGCTTTTTCTGAACTTGTGGTGGAACGGTTCGTCTTTGGTGGCGCAACCCTCGGCCCGACGACCAATATGCAATGCCTAGCAGAGTGCTGGCCGATAGGAAACAAATTCCGTTAGGGCACTATCTCCTTGGCGCCACCTACCAGCTGCTTCATCAGGTGGCAACTAAGCTATCGCCGGGCCAGCCCGTCGGCCACATTGGGGGTCCTTGGTGGTTCGTACAGCTCTGGCTTAATGTTTACACCTCCAAGCCATCCCAGAAACTTCCCTCCTCAAGCAATCCTTCCCAGCTGATTACCCAGAAGATCAAGACCCCATCTACCGCCGATGCATCTCTATGGGTGAGGCTGATCGGCCCTTTCTGCGGCAAGATATCCCTGCTGAAGTTAGTCAGTGGTTCAAGGGTTTTATTATGGCTTTACCAGGGATGCTACTCTTTGGTTTGCTTACAATGACGCATCATCATTCGAGATGCCTTCCAACTTTGATCCACTCAAAGCTCTGAACGATGATCAATCTAAAGCCATATTCCTATCGGCCATCAGTCCTTGCCTGCTGCAACCGGCTTTTCCCTGGGCCGAACTCAACCATCGTATGAGTTCTACCACCCATCAACCAGCCCCGTCAACTCGCCTTGGCCAGCTTCCGATCGCCTGTTCTTCACGACAAACTCCAGGCTCGGGGCACGGTCAGCAGCGCCCTGGAAATATAGATCGGCTGCGGTCTTTGACAGACTCCCTCCTGCTAGCGCTCCACCGAGGTGTACGTCTGCACTGCCAACACCAAGCCTTTTGTCCGATGGTGGTCGGAATGGAAAAACATCTGTTCTGCTTAGCGCCCACTTGTTATTGCTCCCGTCTGGACGCCGACTTATGTTGAATCTGACAACGAGGTAACTCTTGCAAGCTTCAAATATCATCCTCAATCGTCTCTGACCCTTGCTTTGCAGGCCGCCAGCGTCGAGCCCCCCATCAACAACAACAGCGGTCGGCCGATTCTGTACCAACCCTCATCAGCCGCTCCGAACTTAGGACGCGACGCTCCATCTCCATCGGCTCTTCTCAAGGCGCCTCGGCCGATGGGACAAAAGCGGAAGAAGTTAGCGCATCGCCCCTCTTTGAAGAAGCAGAAGACCGATGCCGATGTCGCTGCTCCAACGCCACTTCTCCTCAAGCAACATCGGCTCCCCATCCCCTCAGGTATGCGTCAAATCTTGTTATCGTCATTATCCACTCTCTCATTTATTTTACCAAATCCTTTTCAGCTTGGGCGTCATCGGCTCCAGAACCTCAACATTCTTCTAACATCCTTCCAAGTGCCGAACCGATAGCTTCTCCAGCTTCCCCTCTTTCAGCACCAAGTCCTCCAGCCATCGATGAGACTGCTTCTATTCCACCTCGGCTGACATCGGCCCCTCTGAAGAACAACCCACTCATCCTACCGAAGCCGATGTTACCCGATCTGCCGACGTCCTCCTCAGGTAACCTTTGTCATGCTCGTACTTTGCTTCTAATCTCTTATCGATCACCTTTTCCGATACCAATTTTGCAGGTCCTTGACCGACTTGTTTCCTTCGACATCGGTCAATATCTGGAGGTAGAAGAAGCTACAGCCACCAGTGCAGCCTCCAAACCGTCCTTCTCAGCGATGTGCGCGAGTATTAACAAGCATCATCATTCGGCTGGAAAATCCAATCGATGCACTGGTAGAAGACTGCGGGCCAATCCGAGCAAGATTTGCAGACATCGAACACCACCTGCCCGAAGAGCTCGTGATGCATTGACCCGCAGCATACCTGGAGTCTCATAGGGTTTAAACTTATCAAGCTCAGACAGCATATAAGCCGATGTCGCTGACCAACAGAAGATAGCCCAAGACATCCAAACCGATCGCTATCAGCCCAGATAACAAGAAGAAACTTGATGACATGGCAGCTGTCCCCCAAAAACTTTAATCCAAGCTAAATCAACTGAAGAAAAAGGAAGCCGATTTGCTGGGAGAACTTGAAAAAGTTCGCAAGGATCTTGAAGACACAGAATCCCAGCTCATCGGCCTGCCGCAAGCCATCCAAGATCAAGAAGCCAAAGTCGCAGCAGCAGTGCGCCAAGTCATCCATCGGTGCAAAAGCTTGAAAGTCATCCCAGGCTCTGATGAAGACGATATCCGGGCCATCAATGAAATTGATCAGATCCGTCTGCGCGCAATCGAAATTATCCGAAAGTTTTTGTAAGCCTTAAACCTTTATAACTGACGATTTTCCGGAACATGCCGATCACCCTTCTGCTGTCATGTAACCAGATTGGCTCTGCTACTCATCTCTCTCATCCCTGATAATTTTCCGCTTATTTTAATCTAAAGGCGATATCAATTGATATCGGCTGTCTTTAAGCGACGTATAAAAAACATCGGCTTTCCGAAATTGTTTAGAAATCGGTTGTATTAACCGATTTAAGAGTTGATCCAAACGCTAGTAGTATTTCTTGAGATATTTCCCATTAAGTGCTTTAGCAAACTCCGTCCGTCAAGATCTTCTAATATATATGCATTACCAGGCACACAGCGATTAATCCGATAAGGCCCTTCCCAATTAGGCGACCATTTTCCGAACTTATTATCTCTGGACCCGATCGGCAAATCAACTTCCACACAAGGGCCCCTCGGCAAACGACTTATTCACCACCCTTTTGTGTAATGCCGAGCTGCCCCTAGCCTTATTCTCCTTAATTCTTTCCAGCGCTCTCAACCGATTCTGAGCTAAATCTTCAAGTTCATCTGCCATCAAGTTATAATAATCATCGGCCGTCAATTGAATTCTGCAAAGAAAGTCTTCTAGAGCAGATGTTAGTTTCCCATGGTAAAACCGCCTCATGTCCATATACCAACTGATACGGCGGTGCCCGAGTAGACCCGTGGCATGCCATCCGATAGGCCCATAGTGAATCAGCTAATGTAGAATGCCATCGCCTGGCTGCTCATTCAATTTTCCGCTTAATCAACTGATCAAACTCTTGTTGGAAGCTTCTGCTGCCCATTGGCTTGAGCATAATAAGGCGATGATTTAAACAACTTGATTCCATACTGGCAGCAAACTGTTGAAACTCATCAGAAACCAAAATAGACCCCTGATCAGTAGTTATCGTATGAGGAATCCCAAACCGATAAATGATATGCTCCTTGATAAATTCAATCGCTTCTTTGGACGTGACCTTCTTCAAAGGAATTGCCTCTACCCACTTGGTGAAATAATCTGTTGCTGCCAATATAAACTTATGTCCCTTACTTGACGGAGGAAAAATCTGGCCGATCATATCAATTCCCCATCCTCTGAACGGCCACGGTTTAATGATAGGATTCATAGCCGATGCCGGTGCCTGCTGTATATTTCCAAACTTCTGACAATCTTGACATCCTTTATATAATACCTAAAGCAATCTTCCAGCATTGTCGGCCAAAAATACCCTACTCTTCTCAACAACCACTTCATCTTATGAGCCGATTGATGAGTTCCACAGATGCCTTCGTGCACTTCACACATAACCACTTTGGCTTCTTCCAAATCCAGGCATCTAAGCAGAACTCCCTCAAACGTCCGATAATACAACTCCTCATCAAGTAGCACATATTTAGTAGCTTTATACCGATTCTTCCTGGAAACAGATTGCGACGGGTTTCGTAAGTAATCAATTATCTCCTGCCTCCAGTCATCGGCCTTGTTCTGGACATCAATATCGGCTATCTCCACCTCAACCTGCCTATTCAGCCGATATCCTGAAGCAATCTGTGCAAGATCATTGGCTTCCAAATTCTGCTCCCTGGGAATATGATTCATTGACACCATCTTGAAATCATTCAACAAATCCACGCACTCTTCATAATATGACCTCAAAACATCATCCCTGCACTCATATTCTCCAGATAACTGTTTGATCACCAACAAAGAATCACCAATAATCTCTATAATATCGGCCCCGATCTCCTTTAATAGTTGAAGTCCTTTCAGCACCGCCTCGTACTCCACCTGATTGTTAGTCCGATAAGGCTTAATTGTAAAAGCAAACTCAAAAACTTGCCCCCCGAGGCGACACAATAACCAAACCGATACCAGATCCATGCCTGCAAACCGATCCATCAAAAAATAAGACCCACGGGATCGGCTCCACATAGTCCTCGTGAGACCCCCTGTGCTGGACAATAAAATCGGCCATTGCTTGTCCTTTGATTGCTTTAGCCGATTCGTACCTCAAGTCAAACTCTGTTAAGGCAAAAACCCACTTGCCAACTCGCCCTTTCAAGACTGGAGCTGACAACATATATTTGACCACATCGGCCTGGCAAACTACTGTACACTCAGCCGATAGGATGTAATGCCTCAACTTTGTACACGAGAAATATAAACACAAGCATAACTTCTCCACCGCTGGATATCTCGTCTCAGCATCCAAAAGTCTCCTACTTAGATAGAACACAACTCGCTCTTTACCTTCAAATTCTTGGATCAAAACAGAACCGATGGACTTCTCATCGGCCGACAAGTATAATCTGAACGGCACTCCTTCCTGCGGCGGAATCAAAACAGGCGGGGAACTAAGATAATTCTTGATCTCGTCAAACGCCTTCTGCTGCGCTGCCCCCCACACGAATTCTTGATCGGCTTTCAACTTCAATAACGGCGTGAAAGACTCAATTCTCCCTGATAAATTTGATATGAATCTCCTCACAAAATTAATCTTGCCGATCAACGATTGCAACTCTGTCTTATCGCTTGGTGGCTCTGTGGTCTTAATGGCTCTGATACTTCGCTGACTAACTTCAATCCCTCGCTCATGAACCATAAAACCCAGAAATTGCCCAGCCGATACACCAAAAGCACACTTATTGGGATTCATTCTTAGTCCGTATTTCTTGGCCCTCTCCAGCACTCTTCGTAAATCGGCTATATGGCTTTCCCCACTTTTAGATTTAACCACTACATCATCAATGTAAATTTCCACCAACAAACCGATGAGATCATGAAATATATAATTCATTGCTCTTTGATAGGTTGCACCGGCACTTTCAATCCAAAAAGTCATTACTACCCACTCATAACAAACCGATAGCTCAGGACATCGGAACGCAGTCTTGTGTATATCCTCTTCGGCCATGAAAATCTGATTGTATCCTGCATTGCCGTCCATGAAGCTGATAATCTTGTGCCTGACGCTGCATCCACCAACAAATCGCTATCGGCATCGGGTACTCATCCTTGGGGTAGCTTTATTTAGATCCCGGAAATCAATACATATCCTCAATTTCCTATTTTTCTTCTCCACCGGGACAATATTAGAAACCCACTCAGCATATCGGCACGCTTATGAACTTGGCATCGTACAACCTTGTGATCTCCGCCTTGATCGGTTCATATAATTCTGCCTTGAATCTCCTTGGAGCCTGCTGAATGGCCGATACCCTGGTTTAATAGGTAGCCGATGTTCAACAATCGATCGGCTTAATCCTGGCATCTCATGGTACTCCCAGGCGAAACAATCCCGATACTCCTTCAACAATGCTATCAATTCTTCTCGTAGCTCAGGACTTAATTTTTTGCTTATATACGTCGGCCTTGGTCTATCTCCTGGTCCTATATCAATCTCTTCCAAATCATCAGCCGACGTAAATCCTTGCCCCAATTTCCCCTCGAAGTCTTCAATGGAGCCCATCAGAGTAACAATTCAGAGCCGACTTGCTGGATCGGCTGTATCCCCTGGCTAGTAACCTTGAGGTAATCTCCTTCCCAAACTCTTCCGGATAGGCAGTCAACACCATCGGCTTCCCAGACTGGTAGATCGGTCATCGCGATGTTGGTCGACCGATCCGCTAGAACCATCTCGACCTGATCTCCCTGCCACTGTATTAGACATTGATGCATTGTCGAAGGCACGCAACAGTTCGCATGAATCCAGTCCCTGCCGAGAAGCAAACTATATGACCCCTTTCCGTCAATTACAAAAAACGTGGTGGGTAATGTCTTACTCCCTACTGTCAGCTCCACGTTTAATACGCCTTTCGCCTCTGATGAATTCCCACCGAAGTCTTTTAGCACCATATTTGTCTTGATCAGGTCTTCGGTAGTCTTCCCCAATTTTCGGAACGTAGCATGAGGCATGAGGTTAACAGCCGCTCCCCCATCAACCAACATCTTTGTCATCGGCTTCCCATTTACGTATCCCTTGATGTATAACGGCTTTAAGTGCCGATACTCTGACTTCTTAGGTTTATCAAATATAGCTTGATCAGATTGCAACGTTAGTTGAGCGAAAACCTCCTCATCTCCTTCTTCATCTGATGAAAGCGCTTTATACTCCCGAGGCAAAAAGAACACCATATTTACCGGTGCTGATACGTCCTCATCGTCCTTCTTCTTCACTTGCCAAACTTGCCTAGTCTTTTTGGGACGATGATCAACCTCCTCTTGACCCTGGCATTGCTCCTTTTGCTGTTCTCGGTGTCGTAGCCGTTGTGCCCTTCTCTTCTGATTCTTCGTGAATATGCCGCTTGGACACCACTGAGGATTCTGGACTTGTTTCCCATGCGCCTCCTCTTCATCTTCTTCAAAGAACTCTTCATGGATCGGCCCCAATCGGCTATGAACTGATGTTCTTTTCCCATGTGACCGATCCCGCGAACACTCCTGCTGGCGATCATGCCGATTTCCTGTACCGCTGCACTCGGGGCAATTTTCAGCTGATGGCAATCTCATCCCTTGATCCCAGCAGAAACGAAAAAACGGGCAGTCCCAATGCGGATTATATTGTTCCGGTCCATCCCCCTGTTCATCGTACCTTGAGTACTTCTCTATCATACCTGATGAAGTAATCCTCGATTTACTCTGACGTTTTCCTTCATCGGCTTGAGTCCTAGACGATGACCCCGCATAGACCATGTTTACGGGGAACGGGTGCCCATCTATCTTCATTGGCTTTTTATCTTCAAACTTGATTCGTCCTTGCTCAACGGCCAGCTGAATTTGTTGCCGAAAAACCTTACACTCGTTAGTATGGTGCGATATCGCGTTGTGCCATTTGCAATACTTCTTCTTCTTTAGTTCTTCGGCTGATGGAATCACGTGGTTTGGCGGCAATTGTATTTGCTTTTCCTGCAACAACAAATCAAAGATCTTATCGGCTTTGCTCACATCGAAATCATATCGTTCCTCTTTGCCGATATCTTTGACCCATGGGCATGATACCGACTTCTTGTTCCTGGCCCACTCCGCCAATCCAACCTCAGCGTCGGATTCCTCATCATCTGAATCCGTTGAATAGACCTGAACCTGAGCAATTCTCCTCTGGTACTTGTCCTTTTTCGCCTCTTGAAATCGGCTTTCATGAGCCGATACCTTCTGTACTAGGTGCGACAAAGATTCGAACTCTTGAGACGAAAACCTTTCTCTGATTGGCGCCAAGAGTCCCTAAAAAGCTAGATCGGCCAGATGTCCATCGCTCAGGTTTAAACTATAACACCGGCTTCTGATATCCCGAAATCGCTGAATGTATTCCGGTACTGTTTCATCTGTCGCTGCTTAACCGATGTCAAATCTGACAGTCTCAGCTTGTGAATCCCAGCGAAGAAATATTTGTGAAACTGTTTCTCCAATCGGCCCACCCCGAACAGAATTCGGCGGTAACGAGGAGAACCATGTAAAAGCCGATCCAGATGTGATAGGGGAAAAAACCTAACCTTAGGGCCTCTTCAGCCGATGCTTCCCCGCACTGCGCCAGAAATCGGCTGACATGTTCTACTGTAGATGTGTTGTCCTGCCCTGAAAACTTAGAGAAATCCGGGACCCTGTATCGGTGTGCAACGGAACCCTGTCAAACCACTCAGGATATGGGTGCCGATACATGAACGCTTGTTCCTTGGGCTTGATCCCGAACTGCTCCCTTACTATTTCCTCAACCCGTGCCGACAAATCTTCCTCTCTTGCATTCTCCTGTTGATACTGCTGATACTGCATCGGCGGGGTTGGTTGCCGATTATGTCTGTGATACTCCCTCTGGTAAGTACCTGGATCGGCTCCTCCTCCCGGATAGTTCTGCTGGTATCCCCCATAATAAATAGATCGGTGATATCCAGGAGGGATATCCTGTTGCCCCCCGGCCTGGTTTTGCGCGAACAAGTGTTCTGGTATATCCTTGCTAATGTTATAATTAACTTGGCCTGGCTCTATCTTCGGTGGGAGAGAAACAGGACCCCGAGTTGGCTCTTGGGCAATCGATCCATCAACAGTCTTCTTGATAAGGTTGTGCAATGTATTTACTAAGACCCCTGACTGATTGATGAGTGCGTGGTGCACAGCCTCGTTGACCATCTCCTGTAAAGGCTTGATTGGTGGACTCTCAGGTTGTGTGCGGCTCGATTCTCCTACCAGCACTGGTTTTGGAAACTGAGACTTCTGAATCGGCCCTTGTCTTGTCATACTGAAGGATTCTAAACACAGCTTCTGGAAATTTGTCATGGTCTGTTCAACTTGCCGTTTTTGTTCTTCAGTTAGATCTTCCATGGTGACCGGAATTACGTTGTCCGTCTTGACTTCTTTTCCAGCCATATTGAAATCTCGATTGAAACAATGTTTGTTGGAATTCTGGCTTAAAACTTCGTGTCCCACCGGGCGTGCCAAAAGCGTGTTGACGCCGAAAATCGCCGGGTCCCAGTTCGGCGTCTGGGTGACACGCGAAGGCCTGGGAGATTTGCTTCACTCCAGTGCAGGTCCTAAAGTTTGAGGTTCGTAGGCGTGCCAGTCAATTTGACCCTGTAATTGACAAGGAGGAAAATGTTAGATCAATGAGCCAATCGGCTGGAAGCCGATCTAGACTCGTTTCATCAGCCGATAGCCGATGCACACTGTAGCACTTACACATCGGCTTAGGTCCGATGACGGCAAGAACAATGATGTAATAATAAACAAATGTCATGCTAGCCGATCATCGAAGGGATATTCGAAAACCGGCTATAAGCTAGATAAAATAAACAAGTATAATGCATAAATAAATCAAATAGATCCTAGCTGATCATGATCTAGTGTTACTGGTGTTGTTGTGAAGGTATGCCAGCACCCGGGCCCTTGCTCCCAAGATCTTCGTCCGCTATCCGGGCCCATATACTGGTCCTTACCCGGGCTCATGCCCGGGCCCTTACCTGGGGTCGTGCCCGGGAACCTGCTTGTACTTGTGCTTGGATCGGCAGAATAAACCCATCGGCTAGCCCTTAACCGATTGTGACAATAATACAGGCAAGAACATATAATAAAATATGCAATAACGCAAATCATAAATAATTGATAAGCTAGCCGACCTCTTAACGAAGCGAACACAGGATAAAACAACAAATAAATGTAGTCGGCTTTAACAGGTAACTTATCGGCTAAGCGCTCCGATAACACCATCGCACAATACCATCGGCTTATTAAGAGTAAAGCTATTATTGTCAGTCTAGTAGATCGGACCTAACCGTTGCAGCACAGACCGATAACGATAACAATGCCTCAATGAGCCGATAGATATAATGCGATCGTGATGAAAATAACTTACCGGCTATGCGCTCCGATAAAACGTCTGCACATGATGCATCGGCCTAGCAGGATCGACTTATCACTAGCAGTTCAGTAGGTCGGACCTAACCGATGCAGCACGAACTGGTGATAAATCGCTCCCAGCAAGTCGATACAGCCTGTGCACACGTGATGTGATATACCTAATCAATCTATGAGATCAAACTGAACTGATGCAGCCATAGATAAAGTAAATATATCGTGGTAAGCCGACTACCATAAACCAACTAGAATATCGGACCTAACCGAGGAAGTCCTAGCCGATTGGTAGTCGGTGTGACGAGACTTACCCTCTCGCAGGAGTTCGGACCTAACCGATGCAGCCCGGCTCGAGAAGCAGGATCCCGTCGAAGGGGTGGCGATGCGCCGAGTTTGTATTGATCGTTGTGATGAATTACAAGGTCCCCGGGCATACGTATATATACCCCGAGTTACATGAGTCCTTATAGGACACGATATATGATTTCCTATCTATAACAGAAAACGCTAACGAGACCTGACCGGACACGAGGTCAGGTTTCCTAAAAGAGATAAACCTTTTCCTAATAACTATAGTAATTAACTGCCACGCGCGGTCTTCACGGCTCCTTCTCAGACTCGGTCTGCTTCTTGGATCAATTTCCATTATCCGACTGCAACCGTCCTCTTGACCGAATCTGATACAGGTCCTTACCAAATTTTGGCGTTAACAATGATAAATACTTACAAAAGAGACACTTAATCCTCACACACAAGAAAACTGCAGCGGAACGTCCATCCTAGCAAAGCTTCAGCACCAAACCCACAAGCAGCTCAACTAGGGTATAAGCTAAACACCAAATCTTCTCCTTTCATGCAAATCTTCACTCTGATTATGGTAATAATGCAAGACTGAGTACCACCCACCGTACTCAACAAGCCACACAAGAAATGCAAACTAATGCAACATGATTCCAAAGAAAAGGCATAGTATGGCTTATTTGCATAAAATAACATTTAAAAAATTTGCATTTAAAAGCACTTTAAAACAGTATAGTTTAATTATTAATCAATATTAAACCAATCACTAAATAGCACTTCAATGCAGTTCAGGCCCAAACCATAACCTACAAACTGGAGCTATCAAATTTCCACCATTTATTATCATTAATGAGTAGTGTGGGACTAATCACGAAAAACATTGTTAGGCCGCCCATTAACCGCTGGCATGGCTATTCAAACAGTTTTACTCTGGCCAGAGACGTACCAATTTACCCACATGACACGGTTCCACACATGTCACCATGCCCCGAAATACCACCATGGTACTGCAAAGGGGAAAACTGTGACAAGACCTTTCATGCAACTCGCCCAACAGAAAAGCCTCCTGCCAAGCCTCCAATCTCCAGTATGGGTGATCAAGTGCCTTCCCGCAAGATGGCTCGCCCGAACTCATGGACTTACCAACTGCCATGTGTGGACTTATATCAGTCACAAACAAGCCCTGGTGCCTTCTGTTGAACTTGCCACATGTCCAGTCAAGCCATTACCCATTCTAGCTTGTGGTTAGTACGAGTGTTGCTTCGCAACAAGTAGTCCGTGAACCGATCCTTAATTATCATGAGCACCACTAGCAACATCATCATTCCATGTGCTCACAACCCACCATTCAATCAAGTTTTAGTTGGCATATTAATTAACCAAGCATGACCAACCGTCGTGAAAAGATAGCCATTAATCATTAAATATCCATAGGTGAATGAATAGTTTCCCCATATAAAATGATGCTAAAGTTTCCAGACATGGCTAAGCAAAACCTAAATAATCTAGCTAGATCATTAATTAGACATCCAGCTAGTCAATATTAATTACCCAGGGTATCAAGGTAAAGGTATCAATATCGAATTGGCCATAAGCAAAGAATATAGGATAATAATAATTACCTGTAGTAAGGACATTCCCAAAATATTGCATGCACTAACGTTAAAAAAATAGTTTTTACAAACGGGATCAACATGCTCAAAAGGATTGTCGTGTGACTTGCCTTGCAATTGAAAAGTCTTCGCTTGATCTTCCGGACTCTTCGGCGAACCTTGCTTCCTTCCGAAGCGATGAAAAATACGTGACTACACGCAAAAGAGAAAAAACCTTAAGAAACCCCAGATAAATAGTACATAAAAAAGTACATAAACATGTAGATCATGATTTTAGATGAATTTAGGAAGAAACAATGGGTCGAATCGGTGTTCGGACGGAAAAGTTAAGGCCTCTGGAATATTGAATTCAGAGAAAATCCAAAAAGAATTGGAAAAGGAATATTCTTAAAATATTCCCTCATAATTTAATTACTAAAGGAATTATTTTTGGATGAGAAAAGAAAGTGAGGCCCATTGGTCAGTGATTGGGTTCACAAGGGTTGGGTCTATGGACCAGAGAGAAGGGATGAGGTGGTGGACTAGAGTGAGGTGGCGGCTGAGGTGGCTAAGGCTAACTTGGCGTCAGAATGGATTATGGAGATCCTACGATCGGGATTGGATCCAATTGATCAGACGGCTGGGATACGATCGGGGTTTTAATGGAGATTGAGCAGCTTGGATGGATTTGAGACGATCCAACGGCTGAGATCGATTCGGGGTCAACACGTGGGGCCCATTTGTCATTCACAGAAGAGGAGGAACCCAACGGGGCCCCCGTGTCATACACAGAAGGGGAAGGCTGCTGGTGGGGCTGTCGGTGTCCAGTAAGAGAGATGCGCCGGGCCCATAGGGCGGTCTCACAAGAGGGCATCGCTGGGGCCCGCTTGCTAGCGGCTCGGGATGGGGCAACGAGCACCTGTGCCCATGGTGCCGCGCGGCTGGATGGTGCTCGATGGCAGCATGACATCGAGGACTAGCCAGCGGGGGCTGTGAAGACGGCCCGTGACAGCGCCAAGACAGGAGCGACGCCGGGGTAGGGACGACGACGCTGGAGATCGGCGACCCGAAGGCAGTGCGGCAAGGTGGCAGTGTTGGCTTGTGAGACGGTGATGCCGAGATCGAGCAAAGATGCCAGAGAGGGAGAATAGGATAGCTAGCGGCTCTGAGGCTGTACTCACTGACGGCGGGCGGAGCTGATGACAGTGACAACGATGTTCGAACAGCAGCGGCAACACAACAAAGCGGCGGCGGCGGTGGTTTGTTGGGGCGGCAATGCACAGGAGAGGACGGTGCGAGATGACCGGCTAGGGCTCAAGAAAACGGGAGACGAAGGGCAGCGGTCTGATATTTATAGAGGGGCGTAGCTAGGGCAGGCAGGGTAGCGGCGCCAGCGGATTTTGTGGCGGCGGTGGTCGCACAGCGGCTCGGGGTGCACGCGGGGGGCTCGTGCCAGGCTGGACCGGGGCCAGGCTGCGGCGGCGGCGGCGGCGGTGGGTCGAGGCCGAGGTAATGGCACAGGCCGAGCTGGAGGCCGACGCCGGGGTGGACCAGACCGAAGCCCAAGAACGGCGGCGGTGAGCCGGTCGAGGGGGAGAGAAGGCAGGAGGAAGAAGAAGAAGGAAGGAGGAGAAAGAAGAGGAAAAAGATAAACAAGGAAGGGGAAAAAGAGAAGAGAGGAAAAGAGTAAAGGGAAAGAGAGAAAAAGGAAAAAGGAAAAATAAAGGGGTTTTTTTAGAAAATTCTAATTTTGCAAAAATTGGAATTTGGGGATATTAACAGAATTTGAGAAATATTTTGGAATTTTGGCAGATAGAGTACATGGAATATTTGAGGAATAAGATAAACATTGGAATATTTCGGTTGTCCGGATATTTGGGCACATCGGAAATAAAAGGGGTTTTGGGACACATGAGGAATAATTAAACATCCCAAAAATATAAGAATATTTTGGAACTCGAGGATGGAGAATATTTTAGGGGAATATTGGAATGTTGGGAATTTTAGAGATATTTAGAATATTAGACATATTATTCGACTTGGAAATTAGAGGATATTTCCCAGGAATTGGAAAATTGGAATATTCAGAATATTGTAAATATTCTGGGAATAGAGGAATTGACGAGAATATTTTATGAAGACTTGAAATGGGGCAAATTTTGGAATATCTGGGGTTTGGATTTATTTCAATGAAAAGGAATTTCGAGGGATTATCAGGGATTTATTTCAAAAAGGAAAAATGGGTATTTGGGCAATTTTGTATATCGAGAATCTTGGATTAGGAAGTCTATGAGATTTTAGGGTTTCAAGATTGAATAAATACGAGAACTCCGGATTCTGGATTTTGAGGAGTTCATAGGGATTTGAAAACGGCACGAGGTATTGATCAGGGAGAGGGACACGGGTCCGAGTCAAAGAGACAAATAAAACAGTTAGACTAGAAATGACTTGAGATTTGGGAAAAGAAAAGAGTTTGTTTTCCATTAAATTAATTACTGGAATGATCTTTATAACATTAAAATTAATTCTAGAGTTTCAAAAAATCCAAAAAAATTTCAGAGAGTTCATTAAACCATGGGGAATTTAACAGAAGTAAAAACCACCATGAATACTTGATTGCTTAAAATATTCCAACCAACCCCATGCAATACAAAAGCATCCAAGCATTAAATAGATTTTTAATTTAGGAAATTTTTAATGTTGGAAATTTCATAATTTTATTTAAACACTTTCACAAATAACTTTAGTGTATTCTTGTATTTCTATTTATCCAAAATAATTTTTAATTAAGGCGATTTTCAGGGTGTGACATATGGCCAAGTCCCTCTATCCCTGAGTGGATATCGAGGCGGTCAGCGAGGGATTCGCTAATGGCACAACTCTAGAGCGAGGGCTGGAACTGATCAACTTGGCCAAGCCGACTGCTAAGGCAATAGCTGAAAAGTTGCCACTGTGACTTTGCTGCCAAAAGATGAAAGAAACTCTTTAAGTCGGTTGTGTATGGAAAACACTTCAATTTGTATATATTGTAAATACATGTGCTTTTGTATTGTTGTAAAAATTTGTCTCAGTGCTTGAACTATCTTAGTCGCCGTTTGTCCAGTCTGATTAGCCAAACCATACTGAGCGATAAGGATTAACTCAAAAGGCATTTATCCAACAGTTCTATACTCGGTAGAAGTTAGCATAATCATTATGAGACTTCGTGACTTAGATAAAGCAGACTCGAGTTTGAACAACAACAAAAGGTGTGATCCATCTGCCATCCATCCTCAGCCGACTGCTACCTTTCTGCAGCCAACTGCCGCGATGTTCTTTTCCTAGTGTTTTATCTCTTTTCAGCTTGGCAATGATCATCTTTTCTGCTTGATTAGGTCCTGAACCGGTGGACGATCCAGAAGCCGTCTTCGCCGAGGAAGATCTTCCGCTGGAACAAGGCAAGCCTCTTTGATCATATTGTCTCCTATATGTGCAAAATTATGTTGTTTGCAAAATATGCATGCTTAGTTTACACTTTAAATTGATAGGCCTCGATCTGCAAGCGCAACCGACGGACCTACCTAGTAGTCGCACTTATTTTGGTAGGATATTGATGTATTTCTCCTTTGATAGCCCCACCAATAGCACGTTGGCATCCTATCTATGGATATGATTGCTGAGTAGAATGGCCTAGCCCTGCAACGATTGTATTGTCGTTGGGAAAACATTGGTTTTTGCTCAACTGTTTGAAAACCCGGTACTTTGCGTATCGGCGTGTTTATGAAAATAAATAAAGTTTGCGTAAACCTTGATGTATAGAGACAGTGCCTGTGTGGCCTGGCTATGTATTATCGATAAGGACCATTTCCTTTGGGAATTGCATCCGAGCATTTTACAGTGTAACCATACAGGTAGTATGGGCTGCCCCTGGCCGAGTAAATTGTAGGTTTAGGGAAGTTTGGTGCCGACTAGAGTGGACTCATCTGAGTTGTGGCTCGTGAGCCCTGGTGCTGATGGTGGTTGGAGCCGACCTGAAGCATTGATCCTGTGTGGATCCTCCTGCTGGCATTGGGTAACCTTAGACTGGCTTTGGAAATGGCCTTGTCACGAACTTCCGGTACAGGCCAGTACTTGGTGTAAGTTTCGTGTCATATGGGTAAAGCATACACCCCCTGCAGAGTTTTAGCGGAACTGTTCAAACAGCCGTGCCCACGGTTAAGGGCGATGTAAGGTGATTCCCATAACGTAGTTTTGATTGCCCGTGATTTTGTGAAATGGATTGTTGGGAAGGGAATCGTGACCAGAGTTTGCTGAGTAAGCAAACAGAAGGCCTGTGTGGCCAGAAACGGGACTGTGTGACCCGGGGTGTTGGAGCACCATAAACAAGTGTGTGAAAAGTTAACAGGAGTAAGTCTTCGGGTTGTAGCCAGAAGACGATAAAGAGCAGGCTCCCGGGTTGTAGCTAGGGCAGCAAAGTTTGAGCTAACTAGTTGTAGCTAGTGTAGCGAATATAACCGGTTGAAGCCGGAGAATGCTAAAAGAGATAGCTGAGATTTGGTTGTAGCCGAGTCTCAAGGTCAACAGGTGGTCGAAGCCACTCGGGAGAAGTAACAGACCTAAGGAGTGGTCGAAGCCACTCGGGTGATAGCCGAGTTGTGTGGTCACTCGGTAAATCACCAGAAGATGAAAATGGAAATATGTAATTCAGTAACTATGTGTGGCGAGTTGTTGAAAAGCAACTTGCGGAATGGATCGAGGCGTGAGCTTCTTTTCGATAACTAAAAATTTGACACACTAGTATTTGACAAGCAAAAATGTTTCTAAAGGCTGCTTTCGCAAATAAGACCCTTAGCCCCTTTTTGTCTAACCGACATAGCACCTTTCCCCGGCTTGCTGAGTACGAAAGTACTCACCCTTGTTCATATATATATATACTAGGTTTTGAAGAAGAAGACGAAGACCCGACTGCTGCCGAGTTCTTCCAGGACCAAGCAGACTACGAGGACTTCTGAGGTTTCGGACCTAGCTCCCAACCAAGCCTGTGGTATCATCGTGTTCCATCACCGAGTAGTTTTTCCTCCCCTGCTTCCGCCCTGTCTATGTTGTATCTCGCTAGTTTGCCCTGTTCTCGCCATTGTCGATCTGGGGCCTGTCCTGGATGGAAACCTTTGTATGTATTATATGTACTTAGTTATGTATTTATTGTACTCTGAGTTTGTATCACCGATGACTATGTGTGTATCCGACTACTGATCCAGGGATTGGGTACTGCTTGCACATGGTGGGCTTCCGCCTTGGTGGAGGCGCCACAGCTCAGTCTGGGGATCTTAGTAATCGTTGGATATGCCTGAGTCTAGCTTCTCCTTGTCTTTTGGTTTGCCAGACGTGGATGTTTGCTCAGAGACAAACTTCTTGAGCATGAAACAATTTTTGGCCGTATATTTCCCCTTTGGGTGGAAGGGGCATGGCCCATTCATAACCTTCTAGTAGTCGTTCGCCTTAGGAGGTCACGGTCGGGTGCGGTTGACAGTGTCCATGATGTCTTCCGACTTGCGCTTGAGGTTCCTGGTCTTAGATGAGGCCGTGTCGTCCGTCTCTCGTCGCTCCTTTTGTTGGGACTTCTTATTATCGTCGAGTGCCTCAGCGACTGCGATGGCTGAATCAGCATACTTGTTGGCCATGTCGAATAGAGCTTTGACGGAGTTGGGCGGCTTCCGAGTGAATTTGGCAATGAACGGAGTGTCCCTGACTCCCTTGCGGAAGGCATCAATAACCACTTCGTCCCTAATCTTGGGGATAGAGTTCCTCCTCTCGGAGAAGCGCTTGATGAATGTCACACCCAGAATTTCCATCAAAAATTCTAGAGTTTTATTGTAATTGTTTACATAGCGTAAGCATTTATTACAGAGGCGAATGGTACCTTTCAAAACAATAAGGTTCTAACAGCGGATAAATAAATAACAGCGTGACGATTCCCACTCCACGCACTTGACCGGGCTCCCGCTCAGTCCTCCAAGTAGTCCTCTTCACTGCAGTCCTCCTCTGAATAATTGTTGATTGCAAGGTGAGTACATGAAATCCTCCGCAAGCCATACAGCAAATATGCAAGTGCACGGGATAACAAAGGATGGCATACTATGGCTCAAGTTTGCGTAAAAGCAAGTAATAAAACATTTGAGAGAGTAATAAAACATTAGTTAAATAGCAGTATTGATCAACACTATACCACTCACCAAAATGGTATAGGCCCAACCACTCCAACCTGGAGCTACACATGTTCCACTGTTCAACCATTAAGTTTAAATAGTGTGTGACTAATCACAGAAAACATTGCTATGCCGCCCTTAACTGTGGGCACCGCTATTCGAACAGTTTTACTCTAGCCAGAGGTGTACCAATTTACCCACAAGACACAACTCCACAGCACATCACTGTGTCCTTTGATACCACCACAGTATCTCGGAAAGGAATTGTGATAGGACCCTCCATGTAATCCGCACAACAAGGGAGCCACCCGCTGGACCACCAGTTTCTGGCAGGAGCTGATTAGGCCCCCAACAGGGAAACGATCCAACACCCAAGACATGAACTTATTGACGCAGCCATGGTGGTCTTATTGACACAGCCACAACACACCATGGTAGACCCCGGTTGAACGTACTACACTTTGGTTCCCACCATTGCCCATACTAGCTTGTGGTTAGCACGTGTGTTGCTTCGCAATGGGTAGTCCGCAAACCGGTCCTTAACTGTCACGAGCACCGCTAGCAACATTTCCAACCCTGGTGCTCGCAACCCACCTTTTATTCAAGTTTTAGTGAACCGTTAAAATGTCCTTGTACGACCACCGTCGTAAATGGAACATCATTTCATGTGACTGAATATTAGTATAGAAATTATTGTGACAACCCATAAGTTATTCTATTATTTGCTAGGCATGGCTAAGCAGCGTCCTAGGGTTATTCTAGCTAACCAGTAAATAAAGGTAGCTAGTCAACATTATCCCATAGGTACAATGTCAAGTAATTAAATCGAAGGGGGCCATAAATAAAGGTTAGGGTTTCCCTATCCCGATGACATTCCAAAATAAATGTAGCGTTGAAGGAAAACATAGCTTTAAGCATAGGAACAATATGTTCAATGAGAAAGAGGAATCTGTGTGACTTGCCTTGCAGCTCCACACAGCCTACAACACCTGCCTCAAAAAACTGCGTCTCTTCTTGAACGTCGGTAGCTATAGGCAATAAACAAAACAAGCAAAACAGTACATCAACCCACATGAACAGTATAATATTATATTTTTAATGGATAGTTCATGATTTTTAAAGAAATTAGAGACTTGAACGACCTCAATCCGAGTTCGTATGAATTAGTTATGATTTTTGGAAGTTTTAACCCTTTTATAACCTATTTAAAAGAATTACCCTATTTATTGCGTCATAATTGAATTAATTTTAATCGGGAAAAGGGGTTTATGACGTCACAGGAGAGAGGAGGCTCTCGGCTGACTAGTGGGGCCCACTGTCAGCGAGGGGAAGGCATCAGGTCTATGGTGGACCGAGTCCACCATGGTCCACGAGGAGGATCCGACGGCTAGGGTTCTAGGGTTTTGATCAGACGGCCAAGATCTAGCCACGTGTCAAGGTGACCTCACTGCGATTGGACGGGTGGGATCTAACCAAGGAGATCCGATAGCTGACATCGATCCCGATCGGATCGGCTTATGGCGCTGAGGTGGCGCCGAGCTGGTGCCTACACGGCAACCATGTCGGCGGCCACGTCGGCTACAGCGACGGTGGCGACGGCGGCGGCACTAAACCTGATGGTCGACGGCAATCGGCGACGCGGCGACACACAGGGAGAGCGGGAAAGGGTAAAGGGGGTCAAGGCGATCATTACCGAGGGTGAAACCACGAAGAGCGGCGATGGAGACGGCCAGCGGCGAGCTTAAGGCGGCGGAAAGCTTCGGGTCTTCATCGACGGTGGTGTTTCGGCAGTTCCCGAGGGCTAAAAGGCAGCGGCCTGGCTTCTGCGGGCTCCAGTAAATCTAACCGAGGTGGCGGCGGGCTTCAACAGCGGCTGATGCGACGGTGGTGCACGGATGAAGCTTGGCGACGGCGGCAGAGCAAGTGCGAGACGCCGGGAGACGGCTAAGGCTAGCTAGAGCTCGATCTAGAGGGCGAAAATGATCCTAGGGGCCTCGAGGTCGCTATTTAAGGCGGAGAGAGGCGGACTCCGGCTCGGACTCGACGGATTTTGCGGTGGCGCCGGTTAGGGATGGAAGTCTGACTCGGGAAGCTTCGGGTTTCCATTTCCCACACGATTTAGCTCCGAGTTCTTGGGGATTGGGTAGAGGAAGATAGGGGCTCCGTTTTCCCCCAACTAATTTGGAGAGATCGGGTCCGAGATGAGCGGATTAGGCGGGATTTGCGGTGGCAGCGCTTAGGTGCAACAGTGCGCCCAGGCGGGAGGAAGACGACGACCTGACAGGGGGGCCCTACTTGTCAGTCGCTGCGGGCGACACGAGCGAACGCAAGCCGTCGGGCGCGCGCACGAGGGGGATGGGCTACGCACAGTAATGGGCCGAAAATGGCCTAGAGACTGTGAAGGGATTTTTAAACCTTTTTCTTTTTGTTTTAATTCTGTGAGCTTGTTTATTTTGCCAAAAATACCTCCCCTCATCAAATAATTCCCAGAAAATTCCAGAAATTAAATAATTAGGCAAGGAATTTTATAAAATTATCTTCAAGCCCATTTTCTTTAGATTTTCCCCTGATTTTATTCCTTTCACTCATTGAGACTTTTAATTAAATTTCTAAAAATTCCTTTTTCAAAATATTTTTTATAGGGATAATTTTAGGGTGTTACAATGAAGTCCGGGAGAGATTCGTTCTTCTTCTAATGGCACTAGTATAGGTCGTACTCGGATGCTGGCCTTTAGTATGTTCCTTGGAAATTGGCCACGAAGCGCTCATGGAGTTCCCCCCAGGAGCCAATAGACCCTCTGGGAAGCCCCGTTAACCATGTTCGTGCCGAGTCGACTAGTGCAACAAGGAGATAGTTTGCCATAACTTTGTGGTTTACTCCTGCTGCTCGGATCGTCAAGGTTTATATTGTTAACTAGGACTCTGGGTTGGTCTTACCATCGTACTTCTCTATACCCATCGGCTTAAAGCTTGTGGGCCAGTCGACTTATTGTAGCTCGGGCAAGAAGGCTAGAACTTCTTCGTCCAAGTAGGGGCTCTGGCTCCGACTACGGTGGCAAAACCGATCGTGGTGGAGGCCGAAACACTCGTTCTTGTCTTCAAGTCAGCGACGCTTGTCTTCCTTGCATCCTCGACATCGAGCATTGATGTCATAGCACAGATCTCGCGTAGTCGTTCCTGGGCATCGCAATTGTCCCGGTGCCCGTTGTGCTGATACCACTGTCGATCGCCAGTATGACCTTGTGATGCGCGGTTGGACTCCGAGTGGTGTTGGTCAGAGCCCACCGTTCGGCGTCGCGCCATGGTTGATGAAGTTGCAGCATCTGAAGTTGTCCTGACAAATGGGATTAGGGTGTCTCTAGACTGCTGACATTGTTGGCATGTTGCAGCTGTTATCATAGCCTTGATCTTGGCAGTAGTCGGTGTTGCCTAGTGATCAGGCCCTAGCTGCAGAGTATCCAGGAGTATAGCTATGGCCACGATGTTCTGTTGGGTGTAACGAAGACGTCGTGGTTGCCTACTTTGTTCTGTAGAATTTCATGTTGTGCTACTCAACCAGTCTTGCGCAGATCGCGCATGCGAGTATCTCGTTTGGCCTGTAGACGTAGGTCTCTTCCTCCTTTAGCTCGCGCAGTCGGCGAGCCTCCTCCTCTTGTTGTTCGCGTAGTTGGCGTGCATCTTGTGCTGGAGTTGATCCCTTTGACGCCATGAAAACCTTGTGTGGTGGAGAGAAGCTTTCCGAGCTGCTGTCCGACTGAGAGTCGGACTCGGAGTAGTGTAGTGGTGTGATAATGACCCCAACCTCCCTGGACCCGATCCCGGGCAACCGTGGGCCGTATCCGAGTGGAATTCTAGAGGATTGGGTTTGCCACAGCAGATTTGAATTGAAGATGGCTGCAACGTTGTCGAGTCCGAGTGGGAGATTGACGATCTCATCTCCCCTAGATCCGATCTCGGTCGACTCGGAGCCGTGTCCAAGTCGAAAACTAGGAAAGAGAGTTGTCCCAGAGCTCATAGATCTTGGGTATTGCCGAAGTAGGTTGTTGAGAACTGCCGCAGCGTTGAGTAGGCCAACCGGCGCTGAGTTGGCTTGATCCCTGGCCGATCGGGTCGAAATCGAGTCGGACAAGGTGAGATTGCTAAATTTGTCGGTGATGAATTCGAGACTCCCGAAGCTGATGGCTTGTCCGGGGAGAAGGCGATGCCATCGACTCCTGTGGTTGGATCCATCGGGCTTGATAACGATGATCTTGATGAATCCCCTACCTGGCGTGCCAACTTTCGATGTTTTGTATTGGCTATATTGAATACGGGGCTATTCGTCGAAACTAAACTCGACGGATTTGAAATGACACAAAGATTTATCCTGGTTCAGGCCCTCGAGGAGAGGTAATACCCTACTTCCAGCTGTTGTGTATTGCTTTCGCAGTTTCTCTGGTGAGATTAGTTATGCCCTAGGGGCCTCCTTGATGCACCTTATATAATGAGGAGACAAGGTTACAAAGTAAAAATCTTAGTCGGATTCGACCAAGGGATTTCCTTCTAAGAACATAGAGTAATTGGCTAGGACTATATCCCTTTCCATGTCGTGCAAGGTTACATGAAGCCGAGTTCTACTATATCCCTAATTACTATATCCCTAACATAGAATCTGGCCATAGCAGGGGAGGAGCTCCACGAAAGGAGGATGCTTGGCCGGCAAAGAGAAGACCAGCCATCGCCACCACCCAGTTGCTTCCCTGCTCGCTGCCACCGCATCCTTGCACTCCTCGCACCGAGGCTACCTCCCGCAGTCGCCGTCTCACCATCGCGTGGCAGGAATGCCAGAGCTGGCCTTCCAGCAGGCCCAGGAGAGCCTTCGTCATTGCCGCCGTCTGCGCCGCGTGATGACAAGGAGAGATGGCCGGAAGAGGCCGCCTCGGCCGCCATCTGCAGCCACTCCGCTGACCTAGCCGTTCGCCTGCTCGCTAAGCAGATTTGGACAATGGCCGCCATGTTCGATGGGGGGGCTTGCCCACCACACCATCATGCCGTCGCGCCGCGCGAGGCCAAGGAGGGACGGCTGGAGAGGCCGCATCCTCCCCTTGCTCGGCCGTCGTCGGTAGCCACCCCGCCAACCTAATTGACCGCCTGCGTGCAAACCAGATCAGGACGGTGGCTGCCGAGCTCGACGCGGGAGCCCGCCCACTGCATCGCCCTACCAGCGCACCGGCCAGATTAGGATGGTAGCCGCCAGATCCAGCCGGCGGCCTCCCCGCTGGTGGCAAGGAGGCCGCCAAATCCATCGTCTCCACCGTCGTTGTCGCTCCTGGATCCAGCCAAGGACGCGCCTTGTTCGCCGACTCCACCTCCGCTAGGTCCACGCTGTCTTCCCCTCCATGGTCGCCGTCTCCACCACCTCTTCTAGGGGAAGCAGGGAAAAGGGAGCCCCGCCGCCGCCATCTTTGTGGCCGCACGGTTTCCGGCGGCCTGCTCGGACAGTGGCAAGTCGGGTGGAGGGATGGGCAACTAGTGGCGCAGTTGCCTTACTTGCCGCCCGAGCCGCCCCTCGGAGGCAACGCGGGGTCCTCCATACTATCTCTCATTTAGCCACCATGTTATCAGGTTTTTTACATTGTGTTTATTACTTTCTTTAATTAGCTTGGGCTATCATGTTCGCTTGGTACAGGAATGATGCAACCCTGAAACCGTCCATCTTATTTTAAAGTCCAATGGATGACGCAAATGCAACTGCCTCGCTTCATTTCGCTTTTCGCTGACGTTATCTTCGGCGCCCTGCTCATTCTTCAGATCAGAGCCCCTGTTTGCTGTTATCTGAGAAACAATCGCACTTTCAGTGGGCACTAGGATAAGTTCCTTAAACTGTACTAAAATCCAACAACAATCAATCCAAACAAACAAAATCTAGAGGGGAAAAAATTTTCATCGGCCATTTCTAAACGCATATAGTATCACGTCGTTCCAAAGCATAGTGTAATTATAACCAAACTTTTAGCCGGTCATTTGGTCTCTCTAGGACTCTAGGCAATTGGACTTGAGCCAAGGATTCATATATAGGCTCACTTCATGATCTCCATTTCGATACTGAAGCAATGCACGCCATGACAAAATATATTCATTTGGTATTGTTTTTCGGCCCGCGAGTTGTCATGCCATTGCCAATGGTAGCCCGACACATCAACGACCGTGACAAATAATTTATCCGACGACTGCTTCGCCAATCGCCACTGGACCGCCCAAAAACTGCTACCTGATCAGGGTGATGCACGAACATTGGCGGCTTTCACTTGTTCTTGGCATCATCTAAGGCTAGCTAGCTAAGGACAGTCCTAATTCTTTACCTCAGCTGATTTTTATAGTATTAAATATAGTGTCATATAAGAAAAAGCTAAGATGACAAGAGAGTTAACGAGAAAAGAGATAAAAAGATAAAAAAACCGTTTCTCATACAAGAAACCACCTCTATAAAAAAACAAAAAAAAGAAGAAGAGAAGATTGGAAGAGGAAATGAGAGAGAAGAGAGGGGATTGGATGAGAATTTATTTCGAAGAAACCACCCATTGAAAACGTAATTTTTATACGTGTATCTAGATGACATAATAGCTATGAAAACTATCTAAAACTATCTAGTAGTATGGGTTGAGATTGCCCTAATAGCTTGGACATGAAATTTCGAATGATCAAATCCAAATTAATTATCTACTTAGGCAAACGGATTAAGATAACGACCTGATGGAAAAAAATTCCCAGTCTCCATTGGATCGTGAGCAGATATACTAGTCGTAAAACTCGCATGGGATCACTCGCGACGGTCCAGATCACAGCCACTGTCTCTTTCTTCACTCACCTGCTCCATGCTCCAAACTACAGTACTACTTCAATTATTCTATGCTATCCTGCTGTTACTTGCTAATCCCGATGCGTCACTACACTAATTAAAATCCTCTAATTCCCGTGCTCTAATCCCCTGCTATAAAATCGCTCAACTTTACTGCGGTTTCTGGCATAGCATGAACGCTGCGAGACAGTAGAAGAGACACCACCTCTGTCCCGGGGTGCCGCCCCCGCGCGCGCGAGCGACCAGATGTTGCCATCCAGGCCGAGGTGAGCGCGCGACACCATCTCTTTGCCGCCATTTTTAACTCGGCGAGCGCATTCCGAACTGACTGAGTGATCGCCGTGCAGATCCGGGTCCTGGGGAGGCGCGACCCTGATTTCTTCTCCGGCGGCCACGCCGAGGTCTCGGCACGAGCGCAGCAAGTCGATCGCCACCACCTTCACGCCGACGTCTCCCGAGGTGCGTGCGTGTATATACTTAGCTGTGACCGCCGGTGCCTGATCGTACGTGAGAGTTTGTTTGATCGGTGGTGGTGACGGGACGAATTGGCTGCAGAGTTACGGTGGCGGCGGCGGCGTGATGGAGCAGGCGGTGGTGGCGCGGCTGGAGGAGGAGCTCCGGGCGGAGAGGGAGGAGAAGACGCGCGCGCTGCAAGAACTCGATGAGCTGCGGCAGAGCGACGGTAGTGAAGTGGGCGGCGACGCGGCGTGCTCCGACGACCGGGTGCGGCTGCTGGAGCGGGAGGTGGCGACGGCGAAGGCTACGGAGATGAAGATGCTCGAGTCGCTGATCCAACAGACGAAGGAGATGGAGCAGGCAAAGATCGCGCTCGAGGAGGCTAAGCTCGAGGTCGCCACGCTTCGGCAGCGGGGACGCGCCCCCGCCGATCAGCCCGCCCAGTGGAGCGTCATGGACCTCATGTTCGGCGGCGTCGACGAGGAGATCAACGGGCTGAGGGCCAAGCTCCGGGCGGCCGTGCAGGCAGAGGAGAAGAGCAGGAAGGCGGCCGACGACCACACCGCCGCGCTCTCCGCCGTCACCATGGAGGCCAAGCAGGTGAAGGCATGGCTGTCCGACGCGCAGGCCGAACTGGAGGACGCCAACGCCGAGGTCGAGCGGCTCAGGGAATCGCTGCATGCCGCCGAGGCGGAGCTGTGGTCGACGACCGAGCAGCTCGACGGCCTCACGTCGGACTGGAAGGAGGCCGCCACCGCGTGGCGCGCCAGGGAGAAGGTGCTTCTCGGGCGCGTCAGGGCGGCCGAGGACAAGGCCCACGCGGCGGGGCAAGAGAACGTCGAGCTCGCCGAGCTGCACCGGGTGGTCGACGACGAGAACGGCAGCCTGCGTCGCGCGCTGGAACGAGCCGTCGAAGAGGTCAACGCGGCAAACGAGTCGCTCGAGCTCGCCACCAGCGAGAACTCCAAGCTCCAGGACGCCATCGCCGAGAAAGAGAGCGCCATGGAGACACTACGGCAGGAGAACCAAAGCCTCAAGGCCAGCGAGGCCGAGGCGCGTGGGCGCGTCAAGGAGCTCGACGGCCAGCTCGCCGCAGCACGGAAGACCGCGGCCGATGGCGCCGGTGAGAAGGCAGCTGATCCCTTGTCGCTGGAGAAGTGGAGAGGTGACATGCAGGGCAAGCTCAGCGCCGCGTTCTTGGACTCCAACAGGGTGATGGCGAGCCGGAAGGACCGGATGTTCGCGTCGCTCAGCAACATCGCCGAGCTCAAGTCTGCGGCGGCCGCGGCGGCCATGGATGATTTCGACTACGAGTTCGATCACTTCGACGGCGGGCAGTACGGTGACATGGATCACGCCATGAAGCAGAAGAGGAGGAGGTCGATCCTAAGGAAGTTCGGGGATTTCTTCCGGAGGAGAAGCTTGTACAAGCGTAACTTAGCGCCGGTGATACACTACTAGATAATAGATTCTAGATAGATGTTTTAATGTTTGCCTGATGCTTGTAAGGTACGTGCTTGATTGAAATGATTAGAAAAACCGGAGTATAAATGAAGAACATCATCATATCATCCGTGGTCTTGACATCTCCTTCCTGCTGAAATTTTGATCATTGTCCATGCAGGTTTATCTGAACTCTGAAGGAAAGGATGAGAGAATGGATAATGACGTGACAAAGAGTTGGAGGAGATGATATATGATACTACTGTTTGATATGTTATCGCCAAACCTGTTTTGCATTGTATAGATACATATATAATTAATTAATGGATTAATGATAATGAGTCAAAATTGAGTGGTGATATCAGTGCATTTGTAAGTTATACTTGGAACTTTTTTCCCTTTTGGACACATGTGGTAGTCCCGGACAAAACTGTTAGCGTATTTTGTTGCACATTATCTCTTCACAGCTTCACTTCCTTATCCTCCCGATTGTGTTGCTATAAGTCGGTTAAGTGGTTATGGAAGAAGGCATATATATGTACATGCTCCGTGATCAATACATTATCGCGTTGAGTCAATCTTTGTTTAGTCTTTCTACATGGTATCAGACGCTTGCTTCCGCTCTCCCTCTCGCAATCTAATCTGACTGCGGCACTCACCGCCGTCATGTCCACCAAGGAGTCCCCCCCTTCCTCCCCGCGGATGCTCGCCCTCAACAACGCATCGTCCGCCGTCGCCGATGCAGTTCAGGCCATCTTCACTCCCACAAGCGCCCCACTCGCAAAGCTTGGCACATCGACAGTCTCCTCTCTCGCCGCGTCCGCTGCGGCCTCTGCGTCGGCCGCAGCTCATGACGCCCTCTTGCCTTCGCGGCTTCCTCCCCCCGCCAGTGCGTCCCCAGCGGCGGCCACCTCGACGTCACCCACGCCCCTACCCGTTGTTCCCACGCCGGCGGCGACCGCGCCCCTGCCAATGGCGCACGCGCCCGTCCCTCCTAGCCTCGGCGAGTTCCCGCTGGACCTCCAGGCCCTCTTCAACGCTGCCCGTCTCTATGGCGGCCCCCCTGCCGGCGCCCCTCAAATGACGCTCCCAGATGCCTCCCCAAGCGCACATCCTCCTGCTCTTCTCCAGGTTGACCCTGACGACGAAGCCACGACTGTTCTCCACGCTCAGGCCGTCAGCGTCCTCAACGTCAAGGCACTTGTGCCGGTCACTCTTGACCTCGGCCCTGGCAACTACACGCGATGGAGAGGCCTCTTCCTCGTCATGCTCGGCAAATATGCCCTTACCGACCACGTTCTCTCCGATGTCCATCGCCCAGACCGTGCGGATTGGGTCCGGATGGATTGCGTCGTCCTCACGTGGCTGTACAGCATGATCTCGGCTGATCTCCTCATTGACGTCATGGCGGCCAACACCATAGCCCGCCTTGTTTGGCGTGGGCTTGAGCACCAATTTCTCAGCAACAGCAAGTATCGGGCAATCAACCTCTTGGTGGAGTTTCATGGCTTCTCCCAAAGCAATTTTCCCGTTGCCGATTACTGTCGTTACTTGAAGTCGTTGGCCGATCAGCTGGCCGACCTCGGGGATTTTGTCACCAATCGTACCCTCGTCCTCACCACACTCAAAGGTTTGAGCGAAAAATACAACCATTTACAAACGCTAATTCCCATGCAGCGTCCATTCCCGACATTTGTCGAGGTCCGCTCCCAGCTTCTCCGTGAGGAGATCACCAAAGGTCACCGCTCCACTAGCTTCCCCACCGTCCTCCTCGCCGGCTCCATGGCAAGACCACCGGCTCCAATGCCACCCCCGGCTTCATCAACCTGGCGCACGCCACCGGTTTCGGCGCCGGTAACCAAGCCACCGACAGCAACCAAGGTGGCGGTAGTGGAAACTCCAAGAATCGCCGGTGTCGCAGCAACCAGGGTAGCGGCGGAGGCAACCAGGGCGGTGGCAGTGGCCACACCTAGGCTGGCTCCGGTGGCAGCGGCCCTCTCACCATTTGGCCCTCTGCACTGCAGCCATGGGCCAAAACCATCAACATGTGGCCCGACCGTGCCCCTGGTCTGCTCGGCCCTCGTCCCCCTAGTGTCGTTGTCCTCATCGGCCCATCTCCTCCAGCTGGCGGCCCGGGCAGCCTCCTGGCATAGCCGTAGCAAGTCGGCTCCTTTGTGGGACTCCCTGTTGGCCCAGGCCTCCCTCCCATACAGACGCAGCCACCGCCTACACCAACTCCAACCGGCTGGTTCCAAGGGGCTCCAATGCAGTGGGATCAACAGTCGTTCGCCAGTGCCTCTATCACCGCCACTCTACCTCAACAAGCCTCCAATAACTGGTATATGGACACAGGTGCTACTTCCCACATGACCTCTGACGCCGGTACTCTTTCTACATCCCATAAACCCACTCCCTCTCATATCGTCGTAGGTGATGGTTCACTTTTACCCATTTCCTCCATTGGTCGCCTCGCACTTAATCATCCCAGTTATTCCTTATACCTCAATGGTGTACTAGTTTTCCCTCATATTATCAAGAACCTCATATCTGTCCGCTGTTTTTGTACTGATAACTGGGTTTCTATCGAGTTTGAACCTTTTGGCCTTTCTGTGAAGGACCTTCTTACCAAGATCATGAGCGTCAGGTGCAATAGCACCGGTGACCTTTACCCCTTCTTCCAGGTGTCCCCGTCACCCACCACTACTGCTGCCCTCCACTCCACTACACCACCCGACGACTTATGGCACCGCCGTCTTGGTCACCTTGGCCACGAGGCCCTTCTCCGGCTGACTCGCTCCTCCGCCATCCAACCTCTTCGCCATGGGCGTTCTCTTTGCCACGCGTGTCACCTCGGCCGTCATGTTCGCCTTCCCTTTACTAGCTCGTTTAATAGGGCCACGGCCAATTTTGATTTGATTCATTGTGATCTTTGGACATCGCCAATTGCTAGTGTCTCTGGCTATAAATATTATTTACTTATCCTTGATGACTGCTCCCATTTTGTGTGGACCTTTCCTCTTCGCTTTAAATCAGATACTTTTACCACCCTATCACATTTTTTTCTCCTATGTCAGGACACATTTCTCTACTACAATCTATCATATCTAATGTGACAATGGCCGAGAGTTTGATAACTCCATTGCCCGCACCTTCTTTCTCACTAACGGTGTCACCATGCAGATGTCCTGTCCTCACACCTCGTCGCAAAAGGGTAAAGCCGAGCGCATGCTTCGTTCCATTAATAACATTGTCCGCTCCTTACTGTTCCAGGCCTCCCTCCCCGCTTCCTTTTGGGTCGAAGCTCTTCATACAGCTACACACCTCATCAATCACCACCTGACCAAAACCTTACACCACCACACCCCCTTCTTTGCTCTCCATGGCACCCACCCATCCTACGATCACCTTCGTGTTTTTGGCTGCAAGTGCTATCCCAACCTTTCCGCCACAACCGCCAATAAGCTTTCCCCACGATCCGTCATGTGTGTCTTCCTTGGTTATTCCTTAGAGCATAAAGGGTATCGGTGCATTGACCTTGTCTCCAACAGGGTCTATATTTCACGTCATGTGGTGTTTGATGAGCATTCGTTTCCATTTGCCGAGAGGCCTTTATCTACCATTGGTGCCATGGATCTCAGTTTCTTGGAGGATTTTTCTGCTCTTGTACAGGCACCAATTCGATCTGCACGCCACGCTCTGCCAGCCCCCTCTGTGGCTCCTCCGCCGGCCCATGCTACGGCACCAGCCTCTAGCCCAGACCGGCCGGCCTTGCCCGGCACCACCGTCGACGGGCCACCAGCACCCCCCTCCCAGTGGGGCACCGCCTTAGGCTGGGCCTGCGACGCCTAGCTTGGCCGCCTCCACCTCGTAGGCCCTCGACGCTGTACCAGCCTCTCGACTAGGCCGCAGGCGCCTCCATCGGACTGGGCAACCACGTGGGCGCAGGCTGCTACCGTGGTCTCCCCCTACCAGCATGTGTATGAGCGGCGGCCTCAACCCGTTCACCTCCATGCACCTATCAAGACGTCACCTCAGGTTGTTCGGTAGGCCCATTTGGCTCCGAGCTTGCTGCCTCTTCTCCCGTCGGCGCCAACTCGGCCTCGCTCTGTGCGCCTTCCCGGTGCGCCCCCGCCACCGTCCTAGTTGGGCCAAGCACCAGTGATCAATCATCACCCCATGACTACACGTGGCAAAGTCAGTGTACGCACGTCGGCTCATCGCATGAATCTCCATGCCGCCGCTCTGTCCTCGGTGCCACGAACATATCGAGTTGCTCTAGTCGATCCCAATTGGCGAGCCACCATGGAGGAAGAGTTCACCGCCCTCCTCGCCAACCGTACCTGGGATCTCGTTCCTCGTCCATCTGGTGCCAACGTGATCACAGGCAAGTGGATCTTCAAGCACAAATTTCAGTCTAACGGCTCCCTCGACAAGTACAAGGCTCGCTAGGTACTGCATGGGTTCACTCAGCGTCCCGGCATCGATTTTGACGAGACTTTCAGCCCAGTCGTCTAGCCAGCCACAGTACGCACTGTTCTCAATATTGCTGTCTCCCGTGACTGGCCTATTCACCAGCTGGACGTCAAGAATGCCTTTCTGCATGGCACTCTACAGGAGACAGTTTACTGCATCCAACCTCTGGGTTTCGTTGACTCCACTCGTCCAGACATGGTGTGTCACCTCAACAAGTCTCTCTATGGACTTAAACAGGCTCCACGAGCCTAGTATAGTAGATTTGCATCCTTTCTGCTGTCCATTGGCTTCTCCGAAGCCAAGTCAGACACCTCACTATTTGTTTTTTGCCGCGGCACTGACACAGTGTTTCTCTTGCTATATGTGGATGATATAGTTCTGATAGCTTCTTTAGCTCGTCTTCTCCAGTGGACAATTTCCGCCCCTACAGTTGAGTTCTCAATGAAGGATCTAGGTGCTCTTCACCAGGTAGCCCACTAGACTTCTTCTCTCTCAGCGATAGTACATCATCGACATTCTTGAGCGTGTAGGCATGGCTGATTGCAAGCCGTGCAGCACCCCATTCAATACTTGCACCAAGCTGTCTTCTGTTGATAGTGCACTTGTTACTGATCCCACGGATTTTCGCAGTCTCGCTGGAGCCCTACAGTACTGTCGATGTTTTACACCGACAATATAACTATAAGGCTACTCGGCAAGGGGAAACTCGATGGACTGCAAAGGAACACAAGGAGATTTATACTGGTTCCAGGCCCTCGATGTGAGGTATACCCTAATGTCCCAGTTGTGGTGGTATTCCTTTGAGGATGTGTGTCGATCAATGATCTTCTGCCCTCATGGGGCACCCTGCCTCCCCTTATATTACTGGGACAGGGGTACAAGATAGGAATTCCAGCCGGATACGGCCAAGGGATTTCCTTCTTAGAGATACATCTTACCCAGCTGAGATTGTACATTCCTTTCTGTACAAGGCAACAATCCCGCCTATCCGAGGATGCGTTTGGTTTGGGGACACAAGAGGGGATGGGATAGGACCCATCCCTCTTTTTTGGGATAGGATGGTTCCAGTTTTGTTTGGTTGAAGGTGATGGAATGAACCCTGTTTTTTGTTTTGGTTAGAGTGATAGATAGAGGATGGAATGGCTCTATCACCTGTTGGATGGAGGGACAGAGATGATAACGATGATTTACTCCACTACATACCACCGGATGGTGAGGTTACCTCTATATACAGTCTGTCTCTGTGGTGCGGCTGACGTTTGCAGCGACGACGCCAGCGCAGCGCCGCCGACCCTGCTCCCTCGCAGCCCGCCGCCGCCGCAGGCCCAGAGCCCCCGCGGCCGCCTCCCCCTTCGGGCCCCGGCCACCCCCCATCGCCGGCCTCGCTCCCCGCGCCCACCGGGCGCCCGGCCTTACCGCGCCCCCGCCATAGCCACCGGGCCCCGAGACGAGCCGGCCTCCCCTGTCGGGCCCCCCGCGGGCATCGGCCTCCGCCGTCGCCACGCTCCTTGGCCGTTGCCGTCGCCGTCGCCACTTTTTCCCTATCGCTCGCTTTAGAACTGGATCGCACAGAGAAGCTCATCGCGTCACACGCCCGCGAGAGCTGGGTCGGCGCGGTCCGGCCATTTTGGCCGGATCGATCCGACCCGAATATAGGACGAATATTCCTTTTTGGGACCATCCATCCACCTGCTCCCCAAACCAAACACACACAAAAAATGGGATGAACCCATCCCAACCCACCAAATCCATCAAACCAAACGCATCCCGACTGGCCCATATGCTTGTGATGAGGTACCCGGGGCCCATGGCCTCCACAGTAGTCCTGAGACCTTCATAGTTGAGTCACAGCTGATGCCGAGTGCTCGTCCTCCACGATGAAGATTGCCCGAGTGCATTGCTCCTGAGTACTCCTTGTCCGAGTGCTTCTTCTTTCCGAATCCTGCTTCATGTCAGTTGGCAATGAGGCTATGAAGGGTTTCATGTAGATGTATGAATAGTGTGCGCCGAATAGGCGCACCTATTAGGTCTAGCCCCCGACTTTGTGCTTAATTGTGAAGATAATTAAGACATAAAAGTCAAAGATCAATTTTTAACCTTGTAAATCTTTCCTGAGTAGATTACTACTGGTATATGATCCGACACGTTTGGTATCATGTCAACGAAATATGATTTATGTTTACCGAGTAGCATGCACTCGTAATGGGACTCTTCAGCTTCATGTCAGCTGGAATAAGGGGTTTATAGTCTTTCCCGAGTGGCGTCCCACTCGAGAGTTAGACTCCTCAACGTCATGTCAGCTAGAAAAGATATTTATAGTCTCTCTCGAGTAGTGCACTACTCGGAAGTTAGACTCTTCAGCATCATATCAGCTGGAATAATGTTGATCATGGCAACTACTGGCCAAGCATGTAGGCCGAGTACCACTTTATGAAAATAATCCATTGCGTGGTGTGGGTGCCATGGGCCCCGGGTACCTCATGACAAGCATATGGGCCACTCGGACAGAGGATGGGCCTAGCCTTGTAATTAGAGATATAGCTAGATTCGGCAGACTTCGCCTTGTATAGAAAGGAATATACAGTCCTAGTCGGGTATGTTATATCTCTAAGGGGAGATCTCCTAGTCGTAATCCGATGGGGACTCCTACCTTGTAACCCTGTCCCCCAGTATATAAGGGGAGGCAGGGCGCCCCATGAGGGCAGGTGCACACAAGTTCATCAGAACCACCACCATATATCCTCAAAGGAATACATACAAACTGGACGTAGGGTATTACCTCACATCGAGGGCCTGAACCAGTATAAAATCTTCTGTGTTCCTTTGCAATCCACCGAGTTTCCATCCGCCGAGTAGCCCCATATATTTATTGCCGGTGTAAAACATCGACAGTTGGCGCGCCAGGTAGGGGCTTCGGCGCGATCTACATCTACAAGCTCGATGGATCCAGCAACCGAAGTCGACGGCGGCAAACTCCCCCCCGGAGATACAATCGCATTCAGAAGCCTTGACTTCGTCGCCGACCAGATCGGCAATCTCACCCCGGCCGACACGGACCCGATCCAACCGGCCGAGGAACCAGCTGACTCCGCGCCAGTCGGCCCACACGACGCTGCGGCAATCTTCGACGACATGCTGCGGCGATCTCCAATACGCCCGAGTCCAGGGACAACTCTTCCTTTCAGTGTTCGACTCGGACTCGGTTCTGAGCCGGCCGAGATCGGGCCGAGAAGGGAAGAGATCGTCAACTTCCCGTTCGGACTCAGCGACGCCGCGGATATCTACAATCTACATCCGACGCGGCAAACCCGATCCCCTGGAGTTCGACTCGGATACGGCTCCGAGCCGCTCGAGATCGGATCTAGGGAGGTCGGAGTTGTAATCACCCCCATCAAACTATTCCGACTACAACTCTCAGTCGGACTACGACTCCCGGTCGGATTCCGACTCTAAGTGCACAGCAGATCGGCAAGCTTCTTCCGCCGCGAGAAATTTTCATGGCATCCAGAGGCTCTACTCCTATTCAGGAATCATGCCGACGACACGAGCCACAAGAGGAGGAGGCCTGCCGACTGCAAGAACAACAGGAGGAAGAAGCAAGACGCCTGCACGCCGCAACGACAGCCTACGCAGGGCTGGGCGAACGCTCAGCAACAACCCTCCAAACAAAAGTCGGCGACCACAACATCTTCGTCACGCCACAGCAGAACATCGTGGCCGCCGTCCCTACTGGACACGGTCAGGTTGGGCCTGATCACCAGGCCACCCGACGATCGCAAGGATAAAGCCATGCTTACGCTGCTGCATGTCAGCAGCACCAACAGTCGGGCGATACCTCATACCGACCAACGGTCGGCATCCCCAATGGCAGTCTCGTCTACCTCAAAGCGACGCCGGCGCCGGCTCTAGTCGGCTGCACACGGAGTCACGCCAAACGTCACTCGGCAACCCAAACAACAACCGGCAACGTCGAAGTGACCGTCGGAAAACCGGGATCTCCGAGGCCAACTATGGCGTGATCTTCAGCAGGACACCAATGCTCGGCGCTGCGAACGAGAAGAAGACGAGCAACGCCAACTGGAAGACGAGAACGAGCATTTCGGCCTCCACCACGAGCGGTTTCGCCGCCGTAGTCGGGGTCGGAAGTCCTCATGAAGACGAAGGCATACCGGCCTTCACCCAGGAACTACGACAGGTCGACTGGCCAGTCGGCTTTAAGCCTACAGGCATCAACAAATACGATGGCAAGACAATCCCGAGTCCTGGCTCACGGTCTACACTCTGGCGATCCGAGCAGCTGGGGGAATCACAAAGTCATGGCTAACTACCTCCCAGTCGCTCTAGCCGACTCAGTAAGGACATGGCTAACAGGACTTCCCAAGCAATCGATCGGCTCCTGGGGAGAACTCCGGGAACGCTTCGTCACCAACTTCCAGGGAACATACGAGAGGCCATCTTCTGAGTACGACCTATATCAGTTGCGTCAAAGGAAGAACGAGTCTCTTCGTGACTTCATCAAGAGGTTTTCTGAGAAGAGGAACTCAATCCCGAACATCAAGGATGAGGTCGTCATCGCCGCCTTTCGAAAAGGAGTCAAAGACACCTCGTTCATCGACAAATTCACGCGGAAGCCTCCCAACTCTGTCAAGGCCCTATTCGACATGGCAAACAAGTACGCCGACTCGGCCCACGCTGTTGCCGAGGCCCTCGATGACAACAAGTCACCCTGACAGAAGAAGCGGGACGACACCAACGACGCGGTCCTGACTAAAGCCGGGAATCGCAAACGCAAGTCGGACGGCTTCATTGTGGCAGTCGGTCACAATCGTCTTCGACTTTCAACAACTGAAGATTATCAGAACAATAAGTGACATGCTCGGGGGCTCACAAGCTCAAACGCAAGGATGGCATCCCCACTCCAAAATACCGAACAGCTAAGTCGCTTCCTGATAAATATTTCTTCACTCGGCTTTACCAATGCCGCAGCCGCTTACACCTAATAGGTGCACAAGCTGCACTCTTCTCTGTTTTTGCTCTTAAATGATTGCAAAAGTACTCAAGTAGCATAAATCCTAATCCGTGAAACTTTGCTCCATGAAAGACGAACTCAAGTCACCCAAAACGCGTGTCTGGGAAAGAGCCATGAGCCAACTCCCGACGCTAGGGGGCTATGACTAGTCGGGCAGAGTGCTTAAACATAAGGGATCAACTACTCGGGGAAATTAATATCAAAGAGAGGAAAAACTCGTATTTACATGTATTGTAAAATACATTTTATTTGGATGATTGTTTTCATCATCAGATGCTACTCATCCGATATCTTTATATTGCAGGCCCAGCTCCGGATACGCGTGACAGGAACTCAGGGCTGCGAGCCTATCTCCTACGCTCGGGGGCTAGACAAGTCTGCCAAAATACACTCGGGATGCTCCATGAGGGCTACTCACCGAGTACTTGCGCCAGTCGGGACGTCATCTTCCCCGACTACGCTCCATGTGAGCTAACAATCGGCCCCCGGCGCCAGTCGGGGCTGTATACCACTCGGCTAAGTAGGGTACGCCCCATGAGGGTCGCCAGCCGAATCCTACGCTAATGCTAGGTTCGGGTACCTTATTTGGTCACGGCTCTGTCAGGTTGGGTACGCCCCATGAGGGTCGCTAGTCGAATACTATGCTAATGCAAGGTTCGGGTGCCTGGCTTGGCTATAATTCTGTTGGATAGGGTACGCCCCATGAGGGTCACCAGCCGAACCCTCTGCTAATGCAAGGTTCGGGTACCTTGTTCGGCTTTACCCAAGTCAGAGAAGACTTACATCATCAAAGTGCATCCGGAGTTCTCATGCACTGCGTCACACCTGAGGAGGGCAAGCAGATCCTGCATTATACCCACTCAGGCTTATGTGGCAACCAGGCTGCATCCAGAACATAAGTCGGAAAGGCTTGCGAATAAGGATTTCTCTGGCTGATTGTGGTTACCAACACCAAAAAACTCATCCTGACATGCGATGGATGATACTTCCCTAGAGCTATGCTGGATAGGTCGGCTCAGGCCGGCTTATTTGGTAGCAGCCACCAAGATATGAGTTCCTACGGTAGCATGCTCCATGTGGGCCGCCCGCAGGCTGAGTTGAAATTATAGCGCTGGTGCTACCAACAGGAGCCGATGAGGTAAACAGATATGCTTCATGAGAGCCTTATTGCTAAACATATATGTTTGGGTATCTGTCTTATCCGCCAGGTCTCGAGGATACATCCTTACAAGGGTCACAAGCTGGTCTTCATTGAAATTGGAGATGCAGGTATCTCTCTCGAGTACACCTAACCACGTAATGGATTTATTTTTCATACAGTGGTACTCGGCCTACATGCGTGGCTACCAATTGCCATGAGCAGCATTATTCCCGCTGACATGACGCGGATGAGTCTAACTTTCGAGTAGTACACTACTCGGGAGAGACTATAAAATTCTCATTCCCGCTGACATGACGCGGATGAGTCTAACTTTCGAGTAGTACACTACTCGGGAGAGACTATAAAATTCTCATTCCCGCTGACATGACGCGGATGAGTCTAACTTTCGAGTAGTACACTACTCGGGAGAGACTATAAAATTCTCATTCCCGCTGACATGACGCGGATGAGTCTAACTTTCGAGTAGTACACTACTCGGGAGAGACTATAAAATTCTCATTCCCGCTGACATGACGCGGATGAGTCTAACCTTTGAGTAGTGCACTACTCGGGAAAGACTATAAACAATCTTCCAGCTGACGAGCTGAAGAGTCTAACTTCCGAATGGGACGCCACTCGGGAAGGACTATAAACACCTTTTCCAGCTGACATGAAGCTGAAGAGTCTGATTTTCGAGTAGTATACTACTCGGGAAAGACTATAAACCTCTCTTTCCAGCTGACATGACGCTGAAGAGTCCCATATGCGAGTAGCATCCTACTCGGCAAGACTATAAACACACATTCCGACTGACATGAAGTCGAAGAGTCCTATATACGAGTAACATCTTACTCGGCAAGACTATAAATCATATTCCGGTTGACATGATACCGAAGAGTCTCATATACCAGTAGTAATCTACTCGGGAAAGACTACCAGGTTAAAGATCTTTGACTTTATGATTAATTGTCTTCACAATTAAGCACAAAGTCGGGGGCTATACCTAATAGGTGCGCCTATTCGGCGCACACTATTCCAACATCTACATCGAGACCTTCATAGCCTCGCCGCCAGCTGACATGAAGCAGGACTCGGGAGAAGCAGCACTCAGACAAAGAGTACTCGGGAGCAATGCACTCGGGAAGACTTCACCGTGGAGGATGAGCACTCGGCATCAGCTGTGACTCAACTATGAAGGTCTCGGGGCTACTGTGGGTGCCATGGGCCCCGGGTACCTCATGACAAGCATATGGGCCACTCGGACAGAGGATGGGCCTAGCCTTGTAATTAGAGATATAGCTAGATTCGGCAGACTTCGCCTTGTATAGAAAGGAATATACAGTCCTAGTCGGGTATGTTATATCTCTAAGGGGAGATCTCCTAGTCGTAATCCGATGGGGACTCCTACCTTGTAACCCTGTCCCCCAGTATATAAGGGGAGGCAGGGCGCCCCATGAGGGCAGGTGCACACAAGTTCATCAGAACCACCACCGTATATCCTCAAAGGAATACATACAAACTGGACGTAGGGTATTACCTCACATCGAGGGCCTGAACCAGTATAAAATCTTCTGTGTTCCTTTGCAATCCACCGAGTTTCCATCCGCCGAGTAGCCCCATATATTTATTGCCGGTGTAAAACATCGACAGTTACACCTAATAGGTGCGCCTATTCGGCGCACACTATTCCAACATCTACATCGAGACCTTCATAGCCTCGCCGCCAGCTGACATGAAGCAGGACTCGGGAGAAGCAGCACTCAGACAAAGAGTACTCGGGAGCAATGCACTCGGGAAGACTTCACCGTGGAGGATGAGCACTCGGCATCAGCTGTGACTCAACTATGAAGGTCTCGGGGGCTACTGTGGGTGCCATGGGCCCCGGGTACCTCATGACAAGCATATGGGCCACTCGGACAGAGGATGGGCCTAGCCTTGTAATTAGAGATATAGCTAGATTCGGCAGACTTCGCCTTGTATAGAAAGGAATATACAGTCCTAGTCGGGTATGTTATATCTCTAAGGGGAGATCTCCTAGTCGTAATCCGATGGGGACTCCTACCTTGTAACCCTGTCCCCCAGTATATAAGGGGAGGCAGGGCGCCCCATGAGGGCAGGTGCACACAAGTTCATCAGAACCACCACCGTATATCCTCAAAGGAATACATACAAACTGGACGTAGGGTATTACCTCACATCGAGGGCCTGAACCAGTATAAAATCTTCTGTGTTCCTTTGCAATCCACCGAGTTTCCATCCGCCGAGTAGCCCCATATATTTATTGCCGGTGTAAAACATCGACACGTGGTCAGGTGTACTCGAGAAAGATACCTGCATCCCCAATTTTAATGAAGACCAACTTGTGATCCTTATAAGGATATGGACCTGGTGGATAAGACAGATACCCAAACACATATGTTTAGCAATTAGGCTTTCATGAAGCATATCTATTTACCTCATCGGTTCCTGTCAGTAGCATCAGCACTGCGATTTTAACTCAGCCTGCCAGCAGCCCATATTGAGCGTGCTACTGTAGGAACTCATGTCTTCAGTGGCCCAGCTTCAACTGCGTAGGCCCAAGCCCATTTAGTCGGCACAGGCTCTATAAAGGCTGAGAGAGAGAGAAAAGATTCCTCTATCTTCCCCACACGACCAATCGTTTCGTCTTCCTAGCTCCGCGCCGAAATTTCGCTTCCCGCTCCGCTAGGGTTCGCCATTGCTTGCTCCTCCCCACCAAAGCTCGAGTGATTCTGCATCCATTTGTCCACTCCAAGCCCCCGACTATATTTCCCCCAAATTTCTTGTCCCCCCAGCCATGCTAAAGGTGCCAGATTCCGTTGGGGCGTTGGATGATGGGTGGCCAACCTCGGATTGCAGCCGGTCGAAGCTGGAGAAGCTAGAGAAGTCGCTGCGGCTGCAGAGCCACGACATTATCCGCTGGTGGCCGACCGAGGGTAAGTCGGTCCCAAATCCCCAATCTGGCAAAACTGTTGTTTTTGCCTCTTTCTTTGACCGGGGTTTGTTTCTTTCGCCCTCCGCATTCCTCCGCCGTCTTCTTAGTTTCTACGGATTGGAGTTGGTGAATCTGAATCCCAACTCAATCCTACGAATTTCTATCTTTGTGACTCTTTGCGGGTGCTATCTGGATGTAGAGCCCCATTTTAATTTCTTCAGGCACTTGTTCCACATTAAGCCCCAACCCTCTAAAAATAGGATCCAAGTGATTGGAGGAGCTGGTCTTTAGTTCAGGAGTGAGATGAAGAAAATATATATCGATCTTCCTTTGAAATCCTCTCTAAAAGGTTGGCATAAGGAGTGGTTCTACTGTTCTGATCTAGAACCCTCCCTGCCTCCATTCACCGGAAAGCCCCCGGCAATCTTGCCTAGTTGGTCGTCGGATCCAACCTTCGAAGAGATGGGCCAAGTACATCAGTTGTTGGCGCGGTTGGACAAATTCAAGTCGGCTGGCCTGACCGGCCCCTGGATCGCTAAGCGCTTCCTGACCCGGTGCATCCAACCATTGAAGCTGAGGAGCGCGTTCTACTGGGATTACCAGGGGAAGAATGACCCTGACCGAGAGAGCAAACAAGTGGCCGACGAGCAAAAAGTGACCGAAACATTGTTCGGTTATTTCTCCAATGGGGTGATTGAGACCGAGGACACAGAGCGCTGCATCGCGGCTTATAACCAAAAACGGCCTCATCCCGAGGTAACCTCTGCCTTTCTTCTGTGATGAATGCTTTTAGACATGTATCCATGATTGCCTTGCATAGTATGATGTGTACTGTTGAGTCATTTGCAGTGGTGTGAGGAGTTTGATGATGACTCCCGTCCTTTGTCGGCCACAAAGTCGAAGAAAAGGCCAAGAAGTCCTCCTGCCGCCCAGCCCGACTCTGAGAGAGCAAGGAAGAAGCCCATTGTAGATCGGGGCAAGGGGAAGGTTGTGAAGCCGAGTGCTGCAGCCAGGAGTTTAAGGATAAGGGACCCCGCCGGCACAGCACCCAGGCCATCAAGTCCCAAACTAGGACCGACGCAGTTGAGCTCAACAACATCGAGCCCAACCCAAGCGTGGCCGAGTACAAGGTCGACCCTAGTGCCACCGAGCACCCAAGCACCCCAGCCGACCACACCGCGAACAGGGCCGACCAGGACAGAGGTGCCGCCGCTGACTACTGCACCCTCGGGCCCAAGAGCCAGCGGCCCTCCAGTGCCGCCCTCTGGATCTCCCGAACAAAAGCTCAAGTTCTCCAAGAGGTAGGCCATTCTGGGTCTTCTGAAAATCATGTTTAGCATTGTTGCGCCTTGATCCTTGACTTGTTATTTAGGAAGCGGGTCGACATAAATCTTAAGGAAGTCACGCCGACTGCCCCTGTTATCGACCATGTCCTAGCCGGTCCGGAGCCAGCGAGTACACCTGCTGAGCCGGCAGTAGGCCTAGACGCAGAGGCTGAGACCGTCCCGACTACAGGCTCGCCAACGCCGGCCGAGCAAGGGGCGGTTATCGAAGCCACCGCCCCAACCCCTGAGCCAGTGCCCGTCACCGAAGTCGTCGCTGTAGCTCCTAAGCCAGCGCTTGGTGTCGAAGGCGCTGCTACAGCACCTGAGCCAGCCCTCGAGGCCACAGAGGTCGCCGAGCTAGGGGCCAGGAGTCCGTCGCCTTCCTGGTCGTGGTCGTCGTCGTCATCGTTGTCTCTTCCTTCAGATAGACCCGACCTCCCCAGGATCGAGGCCCCTCCGCACAGGTTCCCGAGGACGTTCCAGTGGACGGCGCCTGACGGAACTGCACAGACCTACAAGGTCGATGAGGTGGCAGCGGAAAGGGAACGTGAAGCCCTGCTTCATGCCACACTCACCGCGTCCGAGGGGATTCGGGTATGGTTTCCATTGTACCGGAATTTTGGTAGTATTTCCTAACGCTAGATTCTGCTTTGACATGTTAATCCTCGAGTAGAAAATTGTTGATCGCTCGGAGAAAATGCATGAGGTGCTAAACCGAATCGCCCCCCAACTCCAAGAATTAGACCAACTCCGGGCCTTGAAAACTGAAGTGGAAGAGCGCAGCCAAGAGAGGGAATCTTGGCTGAGGGAGAGCGTCACCAAGCTTAGGAGCGAAAATTGGGATCAAGCCAAGACGATAAGAGGTGAGCCTCTAGAACCCTTCTTCCTGACCAAACTCTTGATATATCTCCTGTCGATGTTTTACACCGGCAATAGAACTATAGGGCTACTCAGCAAGGGGAAACTCGGTGGATTGCAGAGGAACGCAAAGGGATTTTATACTGGTTTAGGCCCTCGATGTGAGGTAATACCCTACGTCTAGTTGTGATGTTATTCCTCTGATGGGTTGTGTTGATCGATGATCTCCCGTGCCCTCATGGGGCGCCCTGCCTCCCTTTATATACTAGGAGCAGGGGTACATGATAAGGATCCCAGCCGAATAAGGCCAAGGGATTTCCATCTTAGAGATAGAAACTTATCCGACTAAGACTGCTATTTCTTATCGTACAAGGTAAGGCCTGCCGGGTGCTATCTTATCTCTAATTACATGATTCGGCCCATCCTCCATCCGAGTGGCCCATATGCTAGTGATGAGGTACCCAGGGCCCATGGCCTCCACAGTAGCCCCTGAGACCTTCATAGTTAAGTCACAACTGATGCCAAGTGCTCATCCTCCACGGTGAAGATTGCCCGAGTGCGATACTCCCGAGTACTCTTTGTCCGAGTAAGTCTTCTTCCCGAGTCCTGCTTCATGTCAGCTGGCAGCGAGGCTATGAAGGGCTTCGTGTAGATATATGAATAGTATGCACCGAATAGGTGCACCTATTAGGTGTAGCCCCCGACTTTGTGCTTAATTGTGAAGACAATTAATCATAAAGTCAAAGATCTTTAACCTGGAAGTCTTTCCCGAGTAGATTACTACTGGTATATGAGACTCTTCAGTATCATGTCAACCGGAATATGATTTATAGTTGTAACGCCCAGAAATTCGCACCGAAATTCTGAACATTAATGTGTAATAAATCCCTGCCCAGGAAAGCCAGGGTACACAAACCAAGTTGCCATACAGAGTGTCTTACAAACAGAGTAAACTGTAAATTACATAAATGCAGCGGAAAAAAAAAATAAAACGGAGTCTATAAACCTCTGGCCAAGCAGCCGATTCCATTCCCACAGGCACCTTGACGGCGGAGCCAGCCTATTCCTCAGGATGATCTTCAACTGACGCGTCCTCCAACACTGGGGGGAAAAATTGGAGCAAGGCTGAGTACCACCCACAGTACTCAACAAATCACACCCACAAAAATGCATATGCACCGGGTACAAAGATGGGATAGGGTTTATTTGTGGAAAAGCAGTTGCAAAAGGGAGTAGTTCGCAAACATTGAAAAGTTGATTTAATTAACAATATTAATTCACCACTGATTAACGTTACACCACGTTAACCAGGCCCAACCATTCCCAACTGATTGACGCTAAACCACGTCAACCAGTCTCCACTGATGAACGCTACACCACGTTCACTAGACACCTCCGGGTACCGTTACACCACGTTACCCGGACTCCACTGATTAACGCTACACCACGTTAACCAGTCACCACCGGACAACGTAACCCGCTGACCAGCTTTTCCCGACCAACGCTAAACCACGTTGACCAGGCCGCGCTGATGGAAGTTACACCACGACCACCAGGCGAAACTGATGAGAGTTAAACCACACTCACCAGTCTCCACCGACTAGCGTTACACCACGCTAACCGGTCACCCCCGGTCAGCTCAACCACGCCGACCGGACACACACCTTCCACAACACCAGTTTGATAAAACCAGATTAATTATCTAGGGTGAGACTAATCACGGTGAGTCTTGGCCAATGTGCCCATTACCGCGGGCGCGGCTATTCGAATAGTTTTACTCTGATCAGAGGTGTACAACTGTACCCACAAGACACAGCCCCCACACACGTTCCCGTGTGCCAGTACATCACCACGATGTCCCGTGCGAGGCTGTGACAGGACCGTTCACGCAACCCCTCCCTAACCATCCACACCACGCTGAGGTTGCACCTGCCGACAGGCACGCCATATTGGCCAGGCTACCCCCCTTGCGCCACGGTGAATCCGGCAGCCGATCAACCCTACCCCGGGCCGACCCAACTCCATCACGCCCACCCTCTTCATCGGTGCCTAGGAGAGGGAGAAGAAACGCTTCAAGCCCAGCCGTTGCCCACGCTGGCTTGTGGCAAGTACGGGAAGTTGCCCAAGTGGTTCCCGCGAACCGGTCCTTAATTGCCATGGGTGTGACAAGCAAACCATACACCCACAGCCCACCATTCAGGTCAAAATTTTAGGAATTCAACAACAACCTATCCATGGTTCCATTTTTTCGACATTGAGTCGAATCATATAAAAAAAAAGACATTATTTAATACCCAGGTGAGCTATGTTGCTAAGCATGGCTAAGCATCCTAGGGATCATATTCTACTCATATTATTACCCAGGTGACAAGGATTTAGTTATCAAGACTAAGGCTGAAACCTAACATTGTATAGGCAATACCAATCCACATGAATTATTGAAATAATGCAGTTTATTTGCGTAAACAAAGCAATTTAATGAAAAATGGGTACGAATTGATCAAAGTATCAGTGCGACTTGCCTTGCTCCGGCTCAAGGTATTCGACTACGATCTCGAAATACGCAGGAGAATTACCGGCGTCGGATTCTACAACAAACAGTGCATAAACAATTAAAAACAGTACATGGGGGTCAACAAACATGGGCTGAAAGTATTTTTAATGGATTCTTGGCATTTTTCTGGATTTAATGAAATTTGAATGGACTTAATCAGAGTTCGCATGAAATAGTTATGATTTATTGAAGTTTACTGCTATTTTCAGAGTGAATATAATTAACCAGTGATTTAATGCGCATTAACCGATTAATGACGTCACTAGACTGGGAAGCCGGCGCCGACCGGCGGGCTCCACCAGCCAGTGGCGTGCGAGAGGCAGGCGCACGGCGGACCAAGTCCACCGCGGCCGAGAGCGGGCGCACCACGCGGGCGAGCGAGCGGGCGGCCCCGATCTGCCACCCGGCAGATCGGACGGCCCGGGGAGCGGCGGCCGAAGCCAGCCGTCCGAGCGGGAGGCGGCGGCGCGCACGCGACCCGATGGTCGACGACGGCGACCACCCGGCGCGGGCGACGACCACACGGAGGGGCGGAAATGAACGGGAAAACGGAGGGGTTCTCACCGGCGGCTCGCGACGGCGAGCGACGGCGCGAAGATGACAGTGGCAACGAAAAGGCGGCGGCGGCCTCGGGACGACGTCGGCGACGGAGCTCCGACGGCGGGGAACGGGCGAGAGGCGGCTGCCGAGGTGTCCTGGAGGATGAGGAGGACGGGAGAGGAGTTAGAGTGGAGAATGGAGACACGGCGCGGCAGGAAACATCGGCCGGAAAGGAGGCGGAAGGCCGATACTCACCGTGCGCGCGGGCGAGGCGGTCCGGCGAGCTTCGGCTTCCACGGAGTGGCGGCCGAGATGCGGCGCGGCGCGGCGGAGGTGCAGGCGGTGGCGGAGTGGCCTGGCGGCGTCCGGAACGGCGGCGAGCGGTGGCCGGAGGCAGCGAAAAACGGTGGAGCTCGGATGCGCGGTGGCGACGGGGTTCTGGGGCACTGGAAAGCTCGGCGTGTTGGGGAAAAGATGGAGGAGAGGGTGGAGATGGTTTTATAAACAGTCGGCCGGGAGAGATCGAGGCCGAACGGCTCCAATCGTGCACGGGAGAGTGGACGGCGGCGTGGGCATCGTGCGCGTGGTTCACGGAGAGAGGGGACGTGGACGCCGGAGAACTCGGGGGAGTGGGGCGGACTCGGTCCGCGACCGTTTGAACGAGTGCGAGTGCGGGAGGATGAGGAGGACGGCGCCGGATCGGACTGCCCCGGGGAGTTTCCCCTCCGCCCGATTCGGACGGAGGAGAACGATGATGCTGACAGGCGGGCCCGGCCTGTCAGCGGGAGGAGCGTTGGCGCGGGCGCGAGCACGAGAGAGCGCGGGGCGCGGGCAAGGGAGAGGGCACGGGCACAGGGTGCGGGGCGCGGGCGCGGGGCGAGGGCGCGAGCGCGCGGGCACGAGGGCGAGGGCGCGAGGAGCGAGGGCGCGGGCGGCACAGGAGCGGGCCAGCGGCCCCGAGGGAGAAAAAGAGAAAGGAAGAAAGAAAAAGATTTCCAGGACGATGTTAATTCCGATAAGCGTATTTGATTTATTAAAAATAGTTCCGGCGCTCTGTAAATTCCACTAAAAATCCAGTTAATGTATTTTGGCACAGAGAATACAAGAAAAATATTCCCGGCCACGACAATTTATTATCTTGCATTTTACACCATCAATTAATTTCTCTAGCCATTTTAAAATTCCTTTTCTTAGGTATTTTCTCCGGTAAGTTTCTGTGTGGCTAAACTCAGGGTGTGACAATAGTCTTACCGAGTAGGGAACTACTCGTATGTAGAACTCTTCGACTTCATGTCAGTCGAAATGAGTGTTTATAGTCTTCCCGAGTAGGATGCTACTCGTATATGGGACTCTTCAGCGTCATGTCAGCTGGAAAGGGGGTTTATAGCCTTTCTTGAGTGGCGTCCCACCCAGAAGCTAGACTCCTCCGCATCATATCAGCGGAAATGAGAAATTTATAGTCTCTCCCAAGTAGTGCACTACTCAAAAGTTAGACTCTTCAGCGTCATATCGGCTGGAATGATGTTGCCTATGGCAACTGTTGGCCAAGCATGTAAGCCGAGTACCACTTTTATGAAAATAAATCCACAGCGGGGTCAGGTGTACTCGAGAAAGATATCTGCATCTACAATTTTAATGAAGACCAGCTTGTAATCCTTGTAAGGATATATCCTCGAGACCTGGTGGATAAGATAGATACCCAAACATATATGTTTAGCAATAAGGCTCTCATGAAGCATATCTGTTTACCTCATCGGCTCCTGTTAGTAGCACCAGGGCTATAATTTTAACTCAGCCTGCGGGCGGCCCACATGGAGCATACTACTGTAGGAACTCATATCTTGGTGGCCCAGCACCGACTATGTAGGCCCAAGCCCATTTAGTCGGCACAGGCTCTATAAATAACGGGGAGAGAGAAAAAGATTCCTTCGTCTTTCCCAAATCAGCCAATCATTTCGTCTTCCATCTCCGCGCCCAAATTTTACCTTTAGCTCGGCTAGGGTTAGCTGCTGCTGCTGTTCCCTGCTCAAACTCGGGCGATTCCAGTCCGCTTCGTCTGTTCCAAGCCCCCAATTCGCTTTTCCCCCAAATCTTTCCGCTCCCCACCATGCCGAAAGCTTCGGATCTTGCGGGTGCGCCGGGGAATGCCTAGCCAACTTCAGATTGTGGCTCGGTGAAACTGAGGCTGCTGGAGAGTGAATTGAAGTTGCCCAGTAAGGAGGTAATCCGTTTGTGGCCGGCTAAGGGTGAGTCGGTCCCAAATCCCCAATCTGGCGAAACAGTAGTTTTTGCCTCTTTTTTCGATCGGGGTTTGTGCCTTCCCTCTTCTGATTTCTTCCGCCGCATCCTTGACTTCTATGGGTTGGAGTTGGTGAATTTGAATCCCAACTCGATTCTTCTAATCTCCATATTTGTTACTCTCTGTGAGTGTTTTTTGGTTGTGGAACCCCATTTTAATTTCTTCAGGCATCTATTCCACATCAAACCCCAGCCCTCTAAGAATAATGTCAATGTGATTGGGGGGACTGGTCTCCAGCTGAGGAGTGATAGGAAGAAAACATATCTTGATCTCCCCTTGAAATCTTCCCTGAAAGGCTGGCACAAGGAGTGGTTCTATTGCACAGATCTGGCTCCCTCCTTGCGTCCATTCACTGGCTTGCCACCGGTAGTTTTACCAAATTGGTCAGCAGATCCAAATTTTGAGGAGATGGGCCAAGTGCATCAATTGCTGGAGAAATCGGATAAGCTCAAAGAAGCTGGCCTGACCGGGCCTTGGGTGGCGCGGCGTTTCCTGACTCGGCGCATCCAGCCGCTGAAGCTGAGGAGCGTGTTCAGCTGGGATTTCCAATGCAAACTTGATCCTGACCGAGTAAGCCACAAGTCGGCCAATAAGTTCAAGGTAACTGAGACCCTGTTTGGTTACTTCTCCGAGGGGGTGATCGAGACCGAGGACGATAAACGCCGGATTGCTGCTTATAGCTTCCTTAGGCACCACCCCAAGGTAATCTTCATCCCTTATCTGTGACGAATGCCAGTGGGTCTGTATCTGTGATTGCCCAGCATTATGTGATAGATGTTATTGAATCTTCTATAGGAATGCGTGGAGTTCGATGAGGACTCCCGCCTGTTGTCAGCCGTTAGAGCGAAGAAGAGGCCGAGGAGCCCTGCTGCTGCCCAACCCGACTCCAAGAGATCCAGGAAAAAGCCCGTTCTATATTGGGGCAAAGGGGCCATGACCCCTCGTGTCGTGGTTGGAGGCCTGAAGATAAAGGACACCGCCGCCGCGGCGCCCAGGCGATCAAGTCCCAGGTTGGGATCAATACGACCGAGCTCGACGCTGCCAAGCCCGGCAAAAGTGCCGTCGAGTACGCGGTCCGAGCAGGCGCCGCCAAGCACACGGGTGCCTGAGTCGGCCACGCCACCGACGGGGTCGCCTCCAGTTGCCACACCGCCGCCGACTGCTTCGCCGACTAGGCCAACAACCGGGCGCAGCGCTTCACAGGGACCCGGATCACCCGGCAGGAGACTGAAGTTCTCCAAGAGGTATGCTGCTCCGGATCTTCTGAGAGTCTTGTGTGTCGCAGTAGTATGTTGATGTGCATTTCACCATGCAGGAAGCGTGCCGATATCAATCTCAAGGAGACCGCTCCGACCGCTCCCCTTGAAGAGCCTGCCCCAGCCGAGCCAGCGCCCGCGAGCACACCCGCTGAGCCGGTGGCCACTCTAGTCACGGAGACTGAGGTGGTCCCGACTACGGGGCCGCCAATGCCGCCCGACCAAGGGGCGGTTACTGAGGTTGCTGCCCCAGCCCCTGAGTCGACGCCTGCTGCCAAGGGCGTTGCTGGTGCCCCCGAGTCGACCCCTGAGGCCGCAGAGGACGCCGATGTGGGGGCTGGGACCCCGTCTCCATCATGGTCATCGTCGTCGTCGTTGCTGCCGCCGGAGATCCCGAACCTTCCTCGGATTGAAGCTCCTCCACGTAGGCTCCCTCGGACGTTCACCTGGACGGCGGCTGACGGAACCGTGAAGAGTTTCAAGCTTGATGAGGCCGCGGCGAGAAGGGAACGCGAAAGCTTGCTTCGTGCCGCCATCACTGGGTCCCAGGGAGTTGGGGTATAATTCTTGCGGCAGAGTCGTGGTGGTCTTCTTGTTTTGACGTCCGACTCCACTCTTGACTTGTTCTTTCCCTGAGCAGAAACTTGTCAATCGCAATTAAGAGATGACCGAGATCCTGGTTGAAATGGCCCCCACCTCGCGGAATTAGAGCAACTCCGGGCGTTGAAGGCCGAGATGGAGGAGCGCCACGCGGGGAGGGAAGCTTGGCTGAAGGATGCCGCCACCTAGCTCAGGGATGAAAATTGGACCCAAGCCACGAAGATCAGAGGTAAGTCCCCCGAATGCGTCTTCCCGACTGATCTCTTGACGTATTTCTCCAACTGCGTTGTTCCCGACTGCCCAGTTGCGTCTTGGCCGCAAGGTTGAGTCCATGACTAATCTGTTGTGTAGCCCTCGAAGCCGAGTTAAAGACCCGAACAGAGGGGGAAGCCCAGCTGAAGGAGGCCGAAGAAGCCAAGGCCAAGCTTGAGAAGGTCAAGGCCGACCTGACAGAAGCCAACGCCGAGCTCGAACGGGAAAAGGCCGAGTTAAAAGAGGCCACCATCAAGCTCGGCCAAGAAAAAGCCAAACTGGAGAAAACCGTAGCCGAGTGGGAGGCCGACTACAAAAGTAAGTCCCCAACCTAACCATGATCTTAACCAATCCATTAGTCATTCCATCTGCAACCGAACCTAACAAGTTTACTTGCCGGTGGACCCGGACAGACATGAGAGCCAATGTCCAGGCCCAATATCGGTTTTACACAGAGGAGATAAGAGTCATCAGGGAGTCACGGGAAGCCCTCGTTGGGTCCGTGAAAGGGCTCCTTGACCTCATAAATCCCAGCCCTATGGGAACCAGTTGCAGCAGGATCCCCCAACTAGAGGCGCGTCTTGAGGATGCACCGAGTGCCTTGAAGAAGTACTCGGATGAGCATGTCATTGCCGGTGTGGCCCAGACCCTGGCGATGACCAAATCAATCTAACCGAGGGCGGACATCGAAACCATTGGGGAGGGGTTTGCCGAGGAGACGACGCCCGAGGAGGCGCTGGAGCTGATAACCCGGGCGAGGCCGACTGCTGCAATAATCACCCGAGACCTGGGTCTGTAAGAGTAATATATCATGTAGTCGTTATGTATAAACTCTTGTGGAAAACATGTGTAAATATATGTGCAGTGCCACCAAGCCTTGAATTACTACTCAGTTGTCACTAGATTTACTCGAATGTGTAGTCTGCACCGCGTTAGTCTGTCGAAACTTAATAAAATCGTTCACTGTAAGAAAGTGTACTCGGGCAAACGTGACAGTCATAGTAAGGCTTCATAACTAGAGTAAGACAGGCTCGTATATTATTGACAAAACACATATAATACATGCAACCCCCGACTCACTACTCGGTCGATACAAGCGGCGTAGTGAGTCAGAGAAAACTGTACACATGAGAGTATAAAGCTCAGGTATAGAAAGGACGTAGCTGTTCTATATTCCATGAGTTGCTGATGGGGACACCATCTTCGGTCTTCAGTCGTTAGGCGCCGGGCCGCGTGACCTCGGCTATAATGAATGGCCCTTCCCAAAGTGGAGATAATTTGTGGCTATTTTTGGTGGTTTGTATTTTTCTCAAGACGAGATCCCCGACCAAAAAGGCGCGGCCAAGGACATTGCGATTGTGGTAGAGACATAGGCCTTGAAGATACCTTGCCAACTGGATTGTTGCAATGTCCCTTGCTTCTTCCAACTGATCTAGCTCGACCAGTCGGGTATTGTTTGAGACATCTTCTGAGTAAGCCCGGACTCGCGGAGAGCCGAACTGTAACTCTGTCGGTAGCATAGCCTCAGCACCGTAGACCAGGAAGAAAGGGGATTGCCCTGTTGCCTGACTAACCATGGTTCTGAGAGACCAGAGAATAGATGGGAGTTCTTGTACCCACCGGCCCGCGTATAGTTGTAGCCGGTCAAAAATCCTAGCCTTGATGCCTTGTAAGACCATACTATTGGCTCGTTCGACCTGCCCGTTGCTCCACAGGTGTGCCACGGATGCATAGCAGATCTTGATGCCGAAATCTTCGCAGAAGTCTTGGAATACGCTGCCCGTGAACTGAGTACCGTTGTCGGTGATGATGCGGTTAGGGACCCCGAATCGGTATAGTATACTCATGATGAAGTCCTTTGCTCGTGCCGCTGTTATAGTTGCAATAGGTTTTGCCTCAATCCACTTGGTGAATTTATCCACTACGACGAATAGATGTGTGAACCCTCCTGGCGCTTTCTTGAAAGGCCCGACCATGTCGAGCCCCCATACTGCGAATGGCCAAGAAATAGAGATAGTTTGGAGTTCTTGGGCTAGGAGATTTGTTTGTCTTGCGTAGAACTGGCAACCCTCGCATTTGCGAACAATTTCTTTTGCGTCTGTTACTACTGTGGGCCAGAAAAATGCCTGCCGGTAAGCCTTTCCGACTAACGTCCTGGATGCGGCATGGTTGCCACATATACCCGAGTGGATCAACTGCAGCATCTGCTTGCCTTCCTCGGTGGTGACGCAACGCATGAGGACACTGGATGCGCTCCTTCGGTACAGGTCTTCTCCGACTAGTAGAAAGCTTTTGCTTCGACGCTTAATTTGTTCAGCTTGACTGCGATCGTCTGGGAGTTCGTCGTCTAGGAGAAATTTGACAACAGGGGCTCGCCAGTCTTGACATATGTGCAGCACCTCGTCTGTAGCCGGGGTAGGTTCGCCTCCCGACTGCTCCAGCGCCGGTTTCTTCTTGACTGATGGCTCCATGAGTTGCTCGACAAAGATTCCAGTCGGAACCGCTTCTTGCTTGAATCCCATATTTGCCAGCTCATCTGCCGCGTCATTGTATTGGTGCAGGACATGTGTTATTTCCAGCCCGTCGAACTTGTTTTCTAGCTTGCGGACCTCCTGACAATATGCCGCCATGGTATCATCGAGACAAGTCCAGTCTTTCATGACTTGGTTCACCATGAGTTGAGAATTCCCGCGCACAACCAGTCGACGTATGCCGAGTGATATAGCAATCCGGAGCCCATGGATTAGTGCCTTGTACTCGGCGACGTTGTGGGAAGCCGGGAAGTAGATTTGTAGGACGTACTTGAGTTTTTCGCCGGTGGGGGATGTTAATATGACTCCAGCCCCAGCGCCGCTGATCCGTAGAGAACCATCGAAGTACATTGTCCAATACTCTAGCTTCGCTGTTGATGTAGGCAGTTGAACTTCTGTCCACTCGGCTACGAAGTCGGCTAGAGCTTGTGATTTAATTGCTATCCGTGGCTGAAAGGTGATATCGAACGCCATCAGCTCGAGTGCCCATTTAGCAATTCGGCCGGTGGCCTCGCGATTATGAAGGACATCCCTGAGTGGGAACGATGTAACCACTGTGACTTGATGTGCTTGGAAGTAGTGCACCAACTTCCGGACTGTGATGAGTAGGCCATATAACAGCTTCTGGACCTGCGGATATCTCGTCTTCGAGTCGGCAAGCACCTCACTGACAAAGTAAACTGGCCGTTGTATGTTCTGGATGTGACCCTGTTCGGATCGCTCGACCACCAGCACCGTGCTGACTACCTGAGTGGTTGCCGCCAGATACAGCATTAGCGGTTCTTGGGGCATAGGTGACGCCAACACGGGAGGTGATGTGAGAAATTGTTTGAAGTCATTGAAGGCTTGTTGGGCGTTCGGAGTCCATTCGAAATTGTCCGCCTTTTTGAGTAGCTTGAAGAAGGGCATACCCCGCTCGCCCAGTCGGGAAATAAATCGGCTGAGTGCCGCCATGCAGCCTGTCAGCTTCTGGACGTCCTTCTGGTTAGTCAGGGGAGCCATGTTCATTATGGTGTTGACTTTCTCCGGGTTTGCCTCGATGCCTCGATGCGAGACGATGAAGCCGAGTAACTTGCCGGATGGCACACCGAAGGCGCATTTTTCCGGGTTCAACTTCATCTTGAATGGTCGAAGATTTTAGAAGGTTTCTTCCAGGTCAGTGATGAGGTCTTCTTTGGACTTGGTCTTGATCACCACGTCGTCGACGTAGGCTTCCACGTTGCACTCGATCTGAGTGTGCAGACACCACTGAATTACCCGTTGATAGGTTGCTCCAACATTTTTCAGACCAAACGGCATTGTGATGTAGCAGTACGCTCCAAACGGTGTGATGAAAGATGTCTTTAAGCAGTCTTCCTCCCTCAGGCCGATTTGATGGTATCCCGAGCAGCAGTCGAGAAAGCTGAGTAGGTCGCACCCAGCCGTGGAATCTACCACCTGATCTATCCTGGGAAGACCAAATGGGTCCTTGGGGCACGCCTTGTTGAGATCGGTGTAGTCGACGCACATGCGCCATTTACCGTTTTTCTTCCGGACCAGAACTGGGTTTGCCAGCCAGTCCGTGTGATAGACCTTCTTGATGAACCCGGCTGCGAGGAGCTTGGTGATCTCCTCCCGAATAGCATCCTTGCGGTCTTGAGCAAAGCGCCGTAGCCGTTGCTTGATTGGCTTGGCGTCTATCTTCACATTAAGGGCATGCTCGATCACCTCCCTTGGTACGCCCGGCATGTCGGACGGTTTCCACGCAAATATATCCTTGTTGGCTTGGAGGAAGGTGACGAGCATGTCTTCCTATTTGGGGTTGAGTCCGGTCCCAACTAGGGCAGTCTTGGAGGGGTCAGAAGGGTCCAGGGGGATCTTCTTCGTGTCAGAGTCCGCTGAAATTCCCGACTTCGCCGCCTTTTTTGCCGGAACTGGATCTTCCTTGACTTCGGTAGTGACGGCTTGCCGAATGCTGTTGTGCCCGACTGCCGCCTCTTGTAATTGAGCCAATTCGCAGCTCTCCTTGTCGCAGGTGAAGGCTTGCTTGACGTCACTGTAGAGGGAGAGGACTCCTGCTAGCCCAGGTGATCTGCGCGGTTGAAGGTAATGGCCATCTCTGACCAGCGCAGGTACTGGGGGCTGTCCGTTGTAGAGACCGTGTTGATGTCGTGCGCTGATAGCTTCTGTTTGCGCTTGGACTCGTAGGCAGACGGCCCTCCAAAGATATGGTTGAGCTCGGCTTGAGGATCTTGAAAATCGTCATCCGAACCCTGATCTGGCTTGTCTTTGTCCTTGTCGGCGCCAAATGATGAAGCCTGCTCGGAGGCAAAGTTCTTAAGCATGTAGCAGTCTTTGGCCGCGTGCTTGCCCTTGGGGTGGAAGGGGCATGGCCCGCTCATGACTTTTTGGTAGTCGTTATTCCGCTAGGGCCGCGACCGAGTACGCTCCATGTTGGCCACCTCGTTGTCCGACTTCCACTTGCGGCTGCCAAACTTGTTTTGAGACAGCTCGTTGTCGGCTTTTGCCTTCTGATCTTTTTGTCGGGGCTCCTTCTTTTCGTCGAAGGCCTCGGCGACTGCTTCGGCCAAGTCGGCGTATTTGTTAACCATGTCGAAGAGGGCCCGGACTGTGCATGGTGGCTTCCGAGTGAACTTCGCGATGAACGGGGCGTCCTTTACTCCCTTGCGGAAGGCGGCGATGACAGCCTCGTCCTTGATGGTTGGAATTTGGTTGCGCTTCTTGGAAAACCTCTTGATGAATTCACGCAGAGACTCGTTCTTCTTTTGGTGTAGCTGATAAAGATCGTGCTCTGAAGATGGCCTCTCGTAGGTCCCCTGGAAGTTAGCGATGAACCGCTCCCTGAGTTGTCCCCAGGAACCGATCGACTGCCTCGGGAGGCCTGACAGCCATGTCCTCGCCGAGTCGGCCAGAGCGACTGGGAGGTAGTTAGCCATGGCTTTACTATCACCTCCGGCTGCACGAACCGCCAGGGTGTATACGGTGAGCCAGGACTCGGGGTTGGTTTTGCCGTCGTATTTCTCAATCCCCGTAGGCTTGAAGCCCGACGGCCAGTCAACCTCCTGGAGCTCCCGTGTGAAAGCGGGAATGCCTTCGTCTTCATCAGGGCTCCGGCTCTGTCTGGGGCGGCATAACCGCTCGTGGTGGAGACCGAAGCGTTCGTTTTCGTCCTCCATTCGGCGACACTAATCTTCTTCGTGTTCTTCGCACCGGGCATTTATGGTATGGCGAAGGTCGCGTTGTAGTCAGACTCGGAGGTCTTGATCGGGTCGGCGATCGAACTGGTGGCGCCGCCGGTTGTTGTTGGTGCCGCCGAGTGAGGTTTGTCGGGACTCCTCGCGTGGCCGACTAGAGCCGGCTGCTCGGCGTAGAATTGACGCAAATGATCCTGTCGCCAGAGAACCCAACCGATTGGTCGGTATAACAGTGTCACCCAACTGCTGTTGCTGCTGACAGGCGGCAGCTGTGATCATCGCCTTGATCTTGGCGATAGTCGGGGTGGACTGATGGTCAGGCCCGAGCTGGAGTGTGTCCAGCAGGGTTGTGGCGGCCACGATGTTCTGTTGTGGCGTGACGAAGACGTCGTGGTCGCCGACTTTGGTCTGGAGGATCTGCTGCTAGGCGACTCGCCCAGCCTGTCGCAGCCCGTCATTGCGAGCCTCACGGTTGGCTTCCTCCTGTTGTCTTAGTCGGCGGTCCTCCTCTTGTTGTTCCTCTTGCACTCGGTGAATCTCCTGTGGGGGCGTTGATGCCATGAAGATTTCAAGGGAGATGAGGAGACCCTCTAAACTGGTGTCCGAACCAGAGTTCGAACTGGTGTCCGACCGGGAGTCAGAGTCCACATAGTTGAGCAGAGTAAGAATCGCCCCGATTATCCTAGATCCAATCTGAAACGGCCCAGGGCCGTGTCCAAACTGAAGCGCGGGAGATCGGGAGTGCCTCACGGGATGCGGTCATGTGACGTTGCCGAATCCGAGTGGGAAATTGAGGATCTCCCTCCTTCCTCGCCCGACCTGAGTTGACTCTAGGCCTGACTCGGGCCGAACGCCGGCGGAGAGAGTTGTCCCGTGGCTCGGCGACGCAGAGAGTTGGTGCTACGGCTTGATGATGATTGTCGCCGCATCTGGTGGGCCAACTGGCGCGGAGTCAGCTGGTTCCTCGGCCAGTTGGATTGGATCTGCTTCGGCCAACGTCAGATTGCCGATCTGGTCAGCGATGAAGTCGAGGCTTCCGAAGGAAATTACGTCTCCGGGGGAGAACTTGTGGCCATCGACTCCTCTTGTTGGATCCATCGAGATCTTGGATGTGAAACTCGCCGAAGCCCCTACCTGGTGCGCCAACTGTCGATGTTTTACACTAGCAATAGAACTATAGGGCTACTCGGCAAGGGGAAACTCGGTGGATTGCAGAGGAACGCAAAGGGATTTTATACTGGTTCAGGCCCTCGATGTGAGGTAATACCCTACGTCCAGTTGTGATGTTATTCCTCTAATGGGTTGTGTTGATCGATGATCTCTCGTGCCCTCATGGGGCGCCCTGCCTCCCTTTATATACTAGGGGATAGGGGTACATGATAAGGATCCCAGCCGGATATGGCCAAGGGATTTCCTTCTTAGAGATAGAAACTTATCCGACTAAGACTGCTATTCCTTATCGTACAAGGTAAGGCCTGCCGGGTGCTATCTTATCTCTAATTACATGATTCGGCCCATCCTCCATCCGAGTGGCCCATATGCTAGTGATGAGGTACCCGGGGCCCATGGTCTCCAGCTGTGTTATTTCCCGACCGCCCAGTTGTGTCTTGACTGCATCATCGAGTTCTTGACTAATCTGTCGTGCAGCCCTCCAAGCTGAGTTGAAGACCCGAACAGAGGGAGGAGAGCAGCTAAAGGAGGCCGAGAGAGCCAGGGCCGAACTCAAAAAAGATAAGGCCGCCTTGGCAGAGGCTAAAGCCGAGCTTGAGCAAGAGAAGGCCGAGTTGAAAGAGGCCAATACCAAGCTCGAGAAAGAAAAAGTTGAACTGGAGAAGGCCATAGCCAAGTGGGAGGCCGACTACAAAAGTGAGTCTCCTCCCTAACAATAACCTCAGCCAATCCATTAATTACTCCATATGCGGCTTTGCCTAACAAGTTTACTTGTCGGTGAATCCGGGTAGCTGCGAGAGCCAATTCCTAGATCCAGTTCCAGGCTTTTGCAGAGGAGATCAGGGTAGTCAAGGAGTCATGGGAAACCCTTGGCGAGTCCGTGAAAGGGCTCCTTGACCTGATAGATCCTTGTCCTGTGGGAACCAGCTCCAGCACAATCTTCCAACTGGAGGAGCGCCTTAAAGACGCACCGAGTGCCCTGAAGAGGTACTCGGATGAGCATGTTATAGCCGGCGTGGCCCAGACCCTAGCAATGACCAAGTCCATCTACCTAAGGGCAGATGTCGAAGCCATCGGAGAGGGGTTTGCCGAAGAGACGACTCCTAAGGAGGCGCTGGAGCGGATAGCTAAGGCGAGGCCGACTGCAGAAATTATCACCCGGGACCTGGGTATGTAAAGACAATATATCATGCAGTTGGTGTGTATATACATTTTGGTAAGAATATGTGTAAATGCATGTGCAATGCCGCCAAGCTTTAGACTATTACTCAGTTGTCATTAGCTTTACTCGACAATATAGCCTACGCCGAGTTAATCCATATGAACTTAATAAAAACGTTCACCGCAGAAAGCTGTACTCGGGCAGACATGGAAAAGTCGTAGTAAAACTTCATAACTTGAGTGAAATAGGCTCGTATATTATTGACACAGCACATACAATACATGCAGCCCCCGACTCACTACTCGGTTGAAACAAACAGCGTAGTGAGTCAGAGAAGAACTGTACACATATGAAAGTATAAAACTCAGGTATAGAAGGGACGTAGCTATTCTATATTCCATGAGTTGCTGATGAGAGCACCGTCTTCAGTCTTCAGTCAGTAGGCGCCTGGCTGAGTAACCTCCGTTATAATGTACGGCCCTTCCTAGATTGGGGATAGTTTATGCCTGTCTTTGGTGGTTTGTATTTTTCTCAATACGAGATCTCCAACCAAAAAGGCGCAGCCACGGACATTGCGGTTGTGATAGTGATGCAGGCCTTGGAGATACCTTGCCGACTGGATTGTTGCAATGTCCCTTGCTTCTTCCAACTGATCTAGTTCGACCAATCGGGTGTTGTTTGAAGTGTCTTCTGAGTAAGCCCGAACTCGCGGAGAGCCGAACTCTAACTCAATTGGTAGCACAGCCTCAGCACCGTAGACCAAAAAGAAAGGGGATTGCCCTGTTGCCCGACTAACTGTGGTTCTGAGGGACCAGAGGACAGATGGGAGTTCGTGCACCCACTGGCCCGCTTATGGTTGTTGTCAGTCGAATATCCTTGTCTTGATGCCTTGTAGGACCATACCATTGGCTCGTTCAACCTGCCCATTGCTCCACGGGTGTGCCACAGACGCATAGCAGATCTTGATGCCGAAGTTGTCACAGAAATCCTGAAACACGCCGCCCGTGAGCTGAGTATCGTTGTCGGTGATGATGCGGTTAGGGACCCCGAATCGGTATAGTATACTCATGATGAAGTCCTTTGCTCGTGCCGCCGTTATGGTTGCGACGAGTTTGGCCTCAATCCACTTGGTGAATTTATCCACTGCGATGAACAGGTGTGTGAACCCTCCTAGCGCTTTCTTGAAAGGCCCGACCATGTCAAGCCCCCATACTGCAAAGGACCAAGAGATTGGGATTGTTTGGAGTTCCTGGGCTAGGAGATTGGTTTGTCTTGCAAAGAACTGGCAGCCCTCGCATGTGCGAACGATGTCTTTGGCGTCTGTTACTGCTGTTGACCAGAAAAATCTCTGCCGGTAAGCCTTTCCAACTAACGTCCTGGATGCGGCGTGGTTGCCACATACGCCCGAGTGGATCGACTGCAGAATCTGATTGCCCTCCTCGATGGTGACACAGCGCATGAGGACACCAGATGCACTTCTTCGGTACAGGTCTTCTCCGACGACTAAGAAACTCTTGCTTCGACGTTTAATTCGTTCGGCTTCGCTGCGATCTTCTGGGAGTTCATTGTCCAGGAGGAGTTTGAGAACAGGAGTCTGCCAATCGCGACATATGTGCAGCGTCTCGTCTGTAGCCGGGGTAGGTTCGCCTCCCGACTGCTTTGGCACCTGTTTCTTCTTGACTGACGGCTCCATGAGTTGCTCGACAAAGATCCCTGTCGGGACTGTCTCTCGCTTGGATCCCAGATTTGCCAATTCATCTGCCGCGTTATTATATTGTCATAGGACGTGTGTTATCTCCAGCCCGTCGAACTTATTTTCCAGCTTGCGAACCTCCTGACAGTATGCCACCATGGTGTCGTCGAGACATGTCCAGTCCGTCATGACTTGGTTCACCACAAGTTGAGAATCCCCGCGCACAACCATCCGACGTATGCCGAGTGATATAGCAATGCGGAGCCCGTGGATAAGTTCCTCGTACTCGGCGACGTTGTGGGAAGCCAAGAAGTGGATTTGTAGAACATACTTGAGTTTTTCGCCGGTGGGTGACGTCAGTACGACGCCAGCCCCAGCGCCACTGATCCGTAGAGAACCGTCGAAGTACATTGTCCAGTACTCTAGCTTCGCTGTCAATGTGGGCATTTGAACTTCCGTCCACTCGGCCACGAAGTTGGCTAGAGCTTGTGATTTAATTGCTGTCCGTGGCTGAAAGGTGATGTCGAACGCCATCAGCTCGAGTGCCCATTTAGTGATTCGGCCAGTGGCCTCGCGGTTATGTAGGACGTCCCCGAGTGGAAACGATGTGACCACCGTGACTTGATGTGCTTGGAAATAGTGCACCAGTTTCCGGACAGTGATGAGTAGGTCATAGAGCAGCTTCTGGACCTGCGGATATCTCGTCTTCGAGTCGGCAAGCACCTCGCTAACAAAGTAAACTAGCCGTTGAATTTTCTGGATGTGACCCTGTTCGGATCGCTCGACCACCAGCACCATGCTGACTATCTAAGTAGTTGCCGCCAGATATAGCATTAGCGGTTCTTGGGGCATGGGTGACGCCAACACAGGGGGCTGATGTAAGAAATTGCTTGAAGTCTTCGAAGGCTTGCTGGGCTTTGAGAGTCCACTAGAAATTGTCTGCTTTCTTCAATAACTTGAAAAAGGGCATGCCCTGTTTGCCCAGTCGGGAAATAAACCAGCTGAGTGCCGCCACGCAGCCTGTCAGCTTCTGGACGTCCTTTTGGTTAGTCAGGGAAGCCATGTTCATGATTGCATTGACTCTCTGGGTTGGCCTCGATGCCGCGATGCGAGACGATGAAGCTGAATAACTTGCCGGATGGCACACCGAAGGCGCACTTTTCTGGGTTCAACTTCATCTTGAATCTTCGAAGATTTTGGAAGGTTTCTTCCAGGTCAGCGATGAGGTCTTCTTTGGACTTGGTCTTGATCACCACGTCGTCAATGTAGGCCTCCACGTTGCACCCGATCTTAGTGTGTAGACACCGCTGAATCGCCCATTGATACGTTGCTCCAGCGTTTTTCAAACCAAACGGCATAGTGATGTAGCAGTACGCTCCAAACGGCGTGATAAAAGACGTCTTGAGACAGTCCTCCTCCTTCAAGCTGATTTGGTGGTAGCCCGAGTAGCAGTCAAGAAAACTGAGAAGGTCGCACCCTGCAGTCAAATCCACCACCTGGTCTATTCTCGGTAAACCAAATGGGTCCTTAGGGCACGCCTTGTTGAGATCGGTGTAGTCGACGCACATGCGCCATTTACCGTTTTTCTTCTGGACCAGAACTGGGTTTGCCAGCCAATCTGGGTGGTAGACTTCTTTGATGAACTTGGCTGCGAGAAGCTTGGTTATCTCCTCCCGAATAGCATCCTTTCGGTCTTGAGCGAAACTCCGCGGCCGTTGTTTGACTGGCTTGGCGTCTGTCTTCACGTTGAGGGCGTGCTCGATCACCTCCCTTGGTACGCCCGGCATGTCGGACGGTTTCCACGTGAAGATATCCTTGTTGGCTTGGAGGAAGGTGACGAGCATGTCTTCCTATTTGGGGTTGAGTCTGGTCCCGACTAGAGCAGTCTTGGAGGGATCGGTAGGGTCCAGGGGGATCTTCTTTGTGTCAAAGTCCGCTGAAATTCCCGACTTCGCTGCTTTCTTGGCCAGAACTTGATCTTCCTCGACTTCAGTTGTGGCGGCTTGTCGAATGCTGTTGCACCCGGCTGCCGCTTCTTGGGTCTGAGCCAATTCGCAATTCTCCTTATCGCAGTTGAAGGCTTGCTTGGCGTCACTATGGAGGGAGAGGACTCCTGCTGGCCCTAGCATTTTGAGCACCATGTATGTATAGTGTGGTATCGCCATAAACTTGGTGAGCGCCGGTCGTCCGAGTATCGCGTGATACGCGGTCTCGAAGTTGGCGACCTCGAAGCAGATGTTCTCCGTGCGGAAGTTATCCCGCGTGCCGAAGGTGACTGGCAAGGTGATCTGCCCGAGTGGCGTTGAAGATAGGCCGGGAATTATCCCGTGGAAGGGCGCCGTACTCGACCGCAGATCTGAACGAGGAATCTTCATCTCATCCAGAGTCTTGGCGAAGAGGATATTGAGCGCGCTGCCTCCGTCTATGAGAATGTTCTTCAGCTTGATGTTCTTGACGACCAGGTCCAGGATGAGTGGGTAACGTCCCTGGTGTGAAACCCAATCTGGGTGATCTGCGCGGGTGAACGTGATAGGCGTCTCTGACCAGCGCAAGTATTGGGGGGTGTCTGCTATAGAGATTGCATTGACATCGCGCGCTGTCAGCTTCTGCTTGCGCTTGGACTCATATCCAGACGGCCCTCCGAAGATATGGTTTAACTCGGCCTGGGGTTCTTGGAAATCGTCGGCCGGGTCCTGATCTGGCTTGTCTTTGCTCTAGTCAGCGCCAGACGTTGAAGCCTGCTCGGAAGCAAACTTCTTGAGCATGAAGCAGTCTTTGGCCGCGTGCTTGCCCTTGGGGTGGAGGGGCATGGCCCGTTCATGACCTTCTGGTAGCCGTTATTCCGTTGGGGCCGCGACCGAGTACGCTCCATGTTGGCCACCTCGTTGTCCGACTTCCACTTGCGATTGCCGGACTTGTTTTGGGATGGCTCGTTGTCGGCTTTCGCCTTTTGTTCTTTCTGTCGGGACTCCTTCTTCTCGCCGAGGGCCTCTGCGACCGCTTCAGCCGAGTCGGCGTACTTGTTCGCCATGTCGAAAAGAGCCCGGACGGAGGATGGTGGCTTCCGAGTAAACTTCGTGATGAACGGGGCGTCCTTTACTCCCTTGCGGAAGGCGGCGATGACGGCCTCGTCCTTGATCATTGGTATCTTGTTGCGCTTCTCGGAGAACCTCTTAATAAAGTCGCATAGAGACTCGTTCTTCTTCTGGTGCAGTTGGTATAGGTCATGCTCAGAAGACAGCCTCTCATAGGTCCCTTGAAAGTTAGCGATGAACCGCTCCCTGAGTTCTCCCCAGGTCCCAATCGATCGCCTCGGGAGCCCTATTAGCCATGTCCTTGCCGAGTCGGCTAGCGCGACTGGGAGGTAGTTAGCCATGGCTTTGTGGTCACCACCGGCAGCTCGGATTGCCAGGGTGTATACTGTGAGCCAGGACTCGGGGTTGGTTTTGCCGTCGTATTTTTCGATCCCCATAGGCTTGAAGCCCAACGGCCAGTCAACGTCCTGGAGCTCATTAGTGAAAGCTGGAACGCCTTCGTCTTCGTGAGGGCCCCGGCTCCTGTTGCGGCAGTTATACCGCTCGTGGTTGAGGCCGAAGCGTTCGTAGTCATCCTCCTGTCGACAACGCTCGTCTTCTTCGTGTTCATGGCACCGAGCATTAATGGTGTGTCAGAGGTCATGTTGTAGCCAAACTCGGAGATCCTGGTTAGGCCGGCGGTCGTACTGGTGACGTCGCCGGTTGTTGTTGTTGGTGTCACCGAGTGATGTTTGGCGCGATTCCTCATGTGGCCGACTTGAGCCAGCCACCCGACGTCGTGCTGATGTAGATGAGCCTGTTGCCGGAGAACCCGACCGGTTCATCGGTATAATTGTGTCGCCCGACTGCTGTTGCTGCTGACAGGCAGCAGCTGTGATCATTGCCTTGATCTTGGTGATCGTCGGAGTGGCCTGGTGATCAGGCCCGAGCTGGAGCGTGTCCAACAGGGTTGCAGCGGCCATGACGTTCTGTTGTGGCGTGACGAAGACGTTGTGGTCGCCAACTTTGGTCTGGAGAATCTATTGCTGGGCGGCCCGCCTAGCCTTGCGCAGCCTGTCATTGCGAGCCTCGCGATCAGCTTCCTCCTGTTGTCGTAGTCGGCGCGCCTCCTCCTACTGCTCCTCTTGTAGTCAGCGCACCTCGGGTGGTGGTGTTGAAGCCATGAAAATCTTGCGGGGCAGGAGAAAACTCACCAGACTGGAGTCCGAACCAGTGTTCGAACTGCTATCCGACTTAGAGTTAGAATCCGAGTAATTTATCGGAGTAAGAACGACTTCGACCTCCCTAGATCCAATCTGAAACGACTCTGAGCCGTGTCCAAACTGAACCGTGGGGGATCGGGTCTGCCGCATGAAGTGTAGATCTGCGGCATTGCCAAGCTCATGTGGGAGATTGACGCTCTCCCCCCTTCCTAGCCCGACCTGGGCTGGCTCAAGGCCTAGCGCGAGTCGGACGCCGAAAGAGAGAGTTGTCCCGAGGCTCGGCAAAGTGAAAGATTGCTGCAGTAGATCGATGAAGGTGACTGCAGCGTCTTGTGGGCCGACTGGCGCAGAGTCGGCTGGTTCCTCGGCCGGTTGGATTGGATCTGCTTCGGCCAAGGTGAGGTTGCCGATCTGGTCGGTGATGAAGTCGAGGCTGCCGAAGGTTATCGTGTCTCTAGGGGAGAACTTGTTGCCGTCGACTCTGGTTGCTGGATCCATCAAGCTTGTAGATATGAAACTCGCCGAAGCCCCTACCTAGCGCGCCAACTGTCGATGTTTTACACCGGCAATATAACTATAGGGCTACTTGGCAAGGGGAAACTCGATGGACTGCAAAGGAACACAAGGAGATTTTATACTGGTTCAGGCCCTCGATGTGAGGTAATACCCTATGTCCAGTTATGGTGATATTCCTTTGAGCATGTGTGTCGATCAATGATCTTCTGCCCTCATGGGGCGCCCTGCCTCCCCTTATATACTGGGGGACAGGGGTACAAGATAGGAATCCCAGCCGGATACGGCCAAGGGATTTCCTTCTTAGAGATACATCTTACCCAGTTGAGACTGTACATTCCTTTCTGTACAAGGCAAAATCTACCGGGTACTATTATATCTCTAATTACAAGTCTTGGCCCATCCTCTATCCGAGTAGCCCATATGCTTGTGATGAGGTACCCGGGGCCCATGGCCTCCACAAGTACCTCACCTTTACTCGGCTAGATATCTCCTACACCGTGCAGAAGGTCTATCTTCACATGCACGATCCTCGCGAGCCCCATCTCAATGTGCTCAAGAGGATTCGACACTATATCCGTGGCACACTAGACTTTGGACTACATATTCACCGCTCCTCTACGTCAGACCTAGTTGTCTACTGTAACGCCCAGAAATTCACCATCGAAATTCTGAACATTCATGTGTATAAAATCCCTGTCCAGGAAAGCCAGCGTACACAATTTCAAGTTGCCATACAGAGTGCGTCTTATAAACAGAATAAAATTTATATTACATAAATGCAGCGGCAAAAACAAATAAAGCCTATACACAGTTAGTCAAGCAGAGGCTTCCAATCCACAGGTATCTTGACGGCGGGTCCAGCCTAGTCCTGCTGACGATCCTCATCGGACAGGTACTCCACCACTGAGAAGGGGGAAAAGGAGCAAGGCTGAGAACCACCCACAGTACTCAGCAAATCACACCCACAAATATGCTCGATGCATAGGGACAAGGATAGGCTAGAGGTTTATTTGCATAACCGCAATTGTAAACAGTAGTAGTTCACAAACGGTAAAAAGGTTGATTAATTAAACCATATTAATCCTCCACTAATCAACGTTACACCACGTTAACAGGCCTACTCATCCACCTGAACTACACCAGTTCCATTAAAACAAGTTGATTAAGTGAGGGTGAGACTAATCACGGTGAGGCTTAACCAACATGCCCATAACCGCGGGCACGGCTATTCGAATAGATTTAACTCTGATCAGAGGTGTACAACTGTACCCACAAGACATAGCCCCACACACGTTCCCGTGTGCCTATGTGTCACCACGACACCCCGCGAGAGGCTGTGACAGGACCATTCACGCAACCTCTCCCTAACCATCGACACCACGCTGAGGTTGCACCTGCCGACAGGGCACACCATATCAGCCAGGCTACTCCTCTTGCGCCACAATGGATCCAGAAGCAGATCAACCCTATCCCGGGCCGACCCAACTCCATCACGTCCACCCTCACCATCGGTGCCTAGGAGAGGGAGAAGAGACGCTACAAGCCCAGCCGTTGCCCACGCTGGCTTATGGAAAGTACGAGTAATTGCCCAAGGGATTCCCTCAAACCGGTCCTTAATTGCCATGGTGCGACCAACGAAACCATACACCCACAGCCCACCATTTAGGTCACATTTTAGTAATTTAACATTAACATATCCAAAGTTCTATCTTCCGACATTGCGTCGAACCAAGAATGTAAATGTTAACATTTAATGCCCAGGCGAACTAATAGTTTTTAAGCATGGCTAAGCATCCTAAGAATAGTATTCTAATCATGTGATTACCCAGGTGACAAGGATCAAGGTTCAAAACTAAGGTATAGTCTTATCTATATAAGGGTTATAATCCATACCACATGAAATAATAAAACGTGCAAGTTTATTTAAATAAACAAAGCATTTTAGCAAAAAGTAGGTGCAAAATGATCAAGATTACAGTGCGACTTGCCTTGCTCCGGCTCGACGTACTCGGCTACGACCTCGTAGTACATGGAAGAGTCAACGGTGTCGGATTCTGTAACAGACAATGCACAAACATTTAAAATTAATACATGTGGGTGGCCAAACATGAGCTGAAAATGTTTTTAATAAATTTTTGGCATTTTTCTGAATTTAATGAAATTTGAATAGACCTAATAGGAGTTCGTATGAATAAGTTATGAATTTTTGAAGCTTTTCTGTGATTTCCAATACAAACTTATTTATTAAATGATTTATTGCGTAGTTAAATGAATATTGCGTCACCGGACCCCCGAAGCCAGCGCCGACAGGCGGACCCCACCGACCAGTGACCCCAGGGGAGCGGTGCACGGTGGACCGGGTCCACCACGGCCCCAGCGGGAGGTGGCCACGTGGCAGCCACGGTGGGCCGAGGAGCCGACGCGGCGCCCAGGTGGCGTCGACGTGGCGGGGAAGCGGGCGCCCACGGGGGCACCACACGGCCGGTCCAAATCTGTCCAGAGGCAGATCGGACGGGCCCCAGACGAAAGGGGGGCTCACCCCCGCCGGCGCGGCCGCGCTGCGGTGGGGCAAGCGGATCGATGGTCGCCGCCGGCGACTATCTGGCCCCCGGAGAATGGTGGCGAGCTACGGGATGGAGCAAGGAAGACGAGGGAGTGCTCACCGAGGGGTTACGATGATCGGAATGCAGCGAACAGCGGTGAACAGAGGAGATAGGCGGCGGCGGAGCTTCGGGTTGCTGATGCCAACGGGATTCCAGCGGCGCTGAGGAGCAACGGGGGTGCGGACGTCGTTGCGGAGGGCCTGGAGATGGTGTAGAGCGGATTAGCGGAGAAAAAGGCCGGGAGAGGCAGCGAAACTTTGTGGCCGAAGACCGGCGGAAAAGCTCACTGAGGAGGACAACAGCGAGAATGGGCCTCCAACGGCGTAGAGGCTCCCGGATGCAGCGGTCGGGCTTTGCATGAGTACGGCGGAGCTGGTGGTGGCAAGTGCATGATCTAGCGGCGGCTACGGCGGTGGCAGCGGATGACTGGAGACAGCAGAGCATGGCGGCGGCGCGGGGTGCTAGGGAGCTCGGGAAGCGTCGGCGTTTGAGGGGAAAACAAGAGGAGAGGAGGGTGAAGGGTTTTAAGAGCTCAGGCGGGCGAGATTGTGGCCGAAACAGCTCCATTTTGCACGGGTTTGAGGGCGGCGGCCACGGCGTCGTGTGCACGATTCTCGCGCGAGAGGGGGTGACAACGCCGGAGATCGTGGGGGAGTGGGCGAGGACCCAGTCCGCCGTCATTTGAACTGAGGACAGGCGCGCAAGGAGATGGGGCGAGGTGCCGATCAAGCGGCGGAGGGGAAATTTCCCCTCCGCTTGATCTGAACGAAGGAAGATGAAGGAGCTGACAGGCTGGCCCAGCCTGTCAGCGGGAGGGCGAGCGAGCGAGGCAGACGGGGTCTGACGGGTGGGCCCCACGGCGCAGCGAGAGAGAGCAGGGCGGGCGGCCAACAGGTGGGCTCCACTAGACAGTGCACGCGTGCGGGCCGCGAGCGGAGGCCGGCACAGTGCTGGGCCGACGGCCCAGCGGGAGGGGAGAGAAAAGAAAAGGAAAAAGAGAAAGAAAAGAAAAGAAAAGAAAGGTTTTCCAGTGCAAATTTAATTCCGATAATGGTTTTCGATTTATTATAAATACTTCCTATGCTCTATAAATTTCAATAAAAATCCTGTTAATATATTTTGGCAAGAGGAATAAAAGAAAATTATTCCTAGCCACAATAATTTATTATTTTATATTTTTCTCCTTTAATTAATTTATTTAGCCCTTTTAATTTAATTTTATTGGGACATTTTCTCAGGTATATTTTGTGTGACTCTATTTAAGGGGAAAAATTTAGTGTGTGACATCTAGTCCGATGCAGATTGGGCTGGGTGTCCCAACACTCGGAAATCCACCTCCGGGTATGCTGTCTTCCTTGGTGACAACCTTGTGTCCTGGTCCTCTAAACGCCAAAACATGGTTTCCCGCTCCAGCGCCAAAGCCAAATATCGTGATGTCGCTAACATCGTTGCCTAGTCCAGCTGGCTTCGACAACTTCTTCATGAGCTTCACACTCCACTCCCCAAGGCAACCTTGGTTTACTGTGACAACATCAGCGCTGTCTACCTCTGTTCAAACCTAGTGCAGCATCAGCGTACCAAACATGTGGAGATTGATCTCCACTTTGTGTGCAAGAAGGTGGCAGTCGGCGCCATTCGAGTTCTGCATGTCCCTAGTTCCTCACAGTACACGGATATCTTTACCAAGGGTCTTCCTACTTCGGTTTTCACCGAGTTTTGCTCCAGTCTCAACGTCCTTAGATCTACCAACGTTCTGACTACGGGGGTGTTAGCGTATTTTGTTGCACATTATCTCTTCACAGCTTCACTTCCTTATTCTTCCGATTCTGTTGCTATAAGTCGGTTGAGTGGCTATGGAAAGAGGCATATATATATACATGCTCTGTGATCAATACAGTATCGCATTGAGTCAATCTCTGTTTAGTCTTTCTACAAAAATGCTTCAGTTTCGACATAAAGAATAACGCAAGGCACGCTATATGCACTACCACAATATAATCAACTAATGAACTTAGAACCATAGTATCATACATGCACCGGTGCTAAACACAAGTAGATATATTCAGCAACGGAGAAATACCTGCTTACGCCGGGCGATTTTGAAACCGCCGTGTAGGCGCGAGTGTAGATAAATCCCTCTCGGGCCAGCGGAATGTCTTCGGCCATGATGCTCACTCGCCGGACATGGATGTGGCAATTTGTGTTCTCGAAGAGGCAGAAGAGGTGAGGAGGTGAGCCAGACAGAATGGATCTGAACGCGGAGATCAGCCTGCAGCACGGAGAAGGATTTGTGTGGCTGCTTCCGGGCCTGGACGAGCGGCTGGGCTTCTGTTTTTCGGACGGACACGAGACAACGCCACTACGACTTTTCGGGCCTAGCAGCAGCGATGCGATGCTATTATTCTGAGGCCACCAGGCAGCCCGCAGCCCATCGTCTGTTGCACCGCCGCAGGTTCTAGTGGACTGATGCTCCGCCGTCCCCGGCCCCACCTCCAGCGTTCGTGGAAAGCTCGCTGAGGTGTTTTCACCGTGCATGCGCTGCCCGTGCGTGGCCCTTCTAATACACAAGCGGGCGCGCAGTCCTCCACCTTTGTCACTCTGTCGACAATCCGAGACGACCTTCTCCACACGTGACCGAGAGAGTCCGAGATGGCAATGATACCAAGGCAAGAAGCGCCGGCTGGCCTCCCAGACTCCCGCACCTCCTCGCGGCGATCTCGCGACCTTCCTCCCTCCTACCTCACTATCCATTCTCTTCTTTCTCCTCTATGGAGAAACGTCGATGAACTCGATGCTAGAAAATTCGACGCTGTGAAGCCTCATGACAGTCTCTCATCGGATGAGCTCGTCTCAACGACCAGGTGAGTTATCTGCCCCCTCCTCCCGCCGCCGCTTCCTCCCCCATCTCTTGTGGACGGTGGAGCCGCCGCTGCCTCACCGCGCTACCTGCTTTTCCGCTGCAGCGCTCTACCCTTGCCTAAGCTGACTAGCTGGCACGGTTATCCCCCCGCCGTTCGATCACTATGCACCGCCGGCCAGCCCTCTTAGGCTGTGTTTGAAGCTAAAGTTGGCTAAAGCTTTTTTTTTTTTACACACAAAACAAGAAATATTACTAACGTATGATTAATTAAGTATGGATTTATTTAATTTTTTAAAAAACTTTTATATAAAAAATTTTTACACGAAACACATCATTTAATAGTTAAAAAACATTCTTACAAAGAATAAGATACTAGCTTAGCCTAATGTTTAGTTTTAAACACAACCTTAGCCCCACTCTCTCTCTCATTTTCCCTCCTTCCAGCTAGCTGTCTATGCCCATCTTGAAACCCCAATCTGGTGAGGCGTGGGTAGCAGCCTAGCAGGTGCTCTAAGGCTGCGCTTGCGCGTGTCCCAATAGGTTTGTGAAAACCGTTTGTTGCGGATAAGTGTTCGCTAATTAGATTTTTTGGTGGGTGCTAGTCAGGCGCGAAGTTATAGATGATGTTTGAATTAGTTTATAGGTGTGGTTTATAAGTCGTACATAAAATAAAAAATATTATTAGCGTATGATTTATTAAGTATTAACTATTAAAAACTTAAAAAATAGATTTATTTAATTTTTTAAGATATTTTCATATAGAAAGTTTTTAAAAAACATATCATTTTATGTTTGAGTAAGTATACTAACAGAAATAAAAAAATAGACATAAGCTAGAAGCTAAAAAAAATGCCACTTTATTTAAGCAGCTTATTTTCTCGTTTTCCGTAAACATGCTTTCCGAACTGCTAAACGGTATGTTTTTGTAAAAATTTTCTATATGAAAGTATCTCTTTAAAAATCAAATAAATCTATTTTTTAAGTTTCTAATAATTAATATTTAATTAATTATATGCTAATAACGTTACTCGTTTTACGTACGATTTATAAGCTAAAAAAAATAAGCTATCTTAAATAACAGCTAAGGTTTTCACGTGCTCTATCTCGAGCTGACACGCGCTACACCTGCTCGAGCCCAGTCCAGGCCATCGCCTTATCCTGCTACTCAACCTTCCATCACCATTCGCTTGCTCGTGCGCTCGCCATCGCCTTCTCCTATTCAAGCCGCCGCCTTCTGATCTAGCTGGGCCGCTGCCTCCTAGTGCCCAAGCTCCCGACGCCGCTCAACCACTTGAGCTCGCAGCTCGTAGACTCACATTGCTCATGGCAGTACGGGTTTGGGGTCCAGCTTGTGGTGTTGTTGGCCGATTGGACGGATTGGATAAGGCTGCTGTCTGCTCCTGCTTGGTTTCTCTGTAGAGAGTGTCGGTGAGGAACACTACTGCAATAATGCCGTTCAGTATGAATTTACTCTAACCATCCAACGTGTGAAGATTTGGTTAGTGGTCAAAGTCTAAAAATAATCGTACATTTTTTCTTTTCACCATACAAACACAAATTTGCACAAATTTTATTTGATTTTTCAATCCTCTATACAGATGTATTTATATTCTATGTACGTAGCTTTTTATTCTTAAGTTTTTCGAACTCTATGTTTTAAAGGAGCCTCTAATATTTATCCTAATGGTAATTTTAGTTTTTTCTATCACGACACACAGGCACTTTGCATAACGTCTATTTAAGTAAGTTGTTTCTGCCGTATATTATACTCCTTAAAAAGAAGATATTGGTAATGACGGTAAATCTGCACCATTCTAACAACTTTCATTGCAAATTTTATAAATTACCCTTTTAAACTTCTTAATATCAAGAAACAATAAGTTTAAATAGATAGCCACATATAAAATTAAATTAAGCTAAATATTTCTTATAAAGAAAATATGTGTAACACATATATGTTTATTATTTTAGACAATATTATAATATATTTTATTTAAAGTACTAAAAAGAACGCATACAAGGGCCATCTAAAATTCTGGATCTAGACCGACCTGCAACCGAAAGGCGGCGAGAGCAGTGGCGGTTCTAGAGGGTGGTCCGGGTGGGCCTTAGACCACTCTAGAATTTGGCCCAGAAGTACTCCACTCCCAAAAAATCGGCCTACTAACTCAACAGCCTAATACTATAGCTTTGGAAGGAAGGGAAGCAGCAGAGAAGCACAAACGAGAGGCACGCCCGTGCCCGCTTGTCGCCGCGCCGCCTGTGCCCGCCGGCCGCCGCCATCCCGACTCCTGCTCATCGCCGCCACCTCCCGACGTGGCCCTCCTGATTCGGTCACCTTTGGATCCCCTCGGGCGGCTACCTCCATCTCTCTCTATTACCTGTACAGCTGTACTGCAGTACATATATATATATATATAAATATAAACAGAATAAATATAAACAGAGAGCTATACTGCAGTATATATATATAAATATAAACAGAGAGAATGAGAGAGCAAGAATAAAGTAGATATGTAGCTTTTGATCGGTCGTCAATTATTAGCAAAAATAACTTCCTGTCTTTGGTGAAATTATAGTACGAATTTGTTTCTTTGTCTCTTTTGTGGTGCAAATTGCAGTGAGATATGAAAGGAAATGGAGATATTGTATCATTCTTTCGGAAACGTGAAGCAAAGGCAAAGAAGAGGGCATTCTCTTCAGATCCTGTTGAAGAAGAAGCTCACATTGAAGAAGAATTAGTTCAAAGGCCACCTATAACTGAAGTTGTTGAATCAACAAATCAAGAACAAGAAGCACCTCCAATGTATGATGTTAATCATCTTCAATTTAATCCAGGATTAAGACCCCCAATTAGAAGCTATGATGTCAATGAACAAGATGTTGTTTGACGTGCATATATTCTGAAAGGTCCAAATCAATCTTATTCACATGATTTCCTAATCAGAGAAATATACAGTAAGAAGCGTCACTTCAATTTTATTTGGTTTCACAAGTACCATTGGCTTGAATATAATGTTTAAAAGATGCTGGGTTTTACATGATATACTTCTTATTTGGTAGCGAAAGTAGTAATTTTGTTAAGAATGTTTCTTATATTAAGTTTCTTATATTATAAAATTTTGACATGTCAAAAAAAACTATCCAACAAAAAGTTTCTAGAGCCGTCACTGGGCAAGAGCGCTTCTGCCCAGTCAGCCGGTACATGGACCAGGCTTTTTCTTTGACGCTAACAGTCAAACCGGGTTGTTCTCTCCCACACGCGCGCTGTGTCCACAGAATAGATTATTAAAAAGGTAGTAACGGGATGAGTCTGAATTCTTCTGAAGAAAGAAACCGAAGTCAGATAATTGGTGATGCTTTACAGTGCTGCTTTGTTTATTCTCGTTTTTTCCTCACACTCCTTTCGATCTGGAATATCTTTTCCACAAATATTATCCGAATTATCTAATGCTATGAGTGACACGCATGTATGGCAGTAGGGGCACACCTATGTCCGGTATGGTGCTTCGCAATCCCATTATCGGCCCATTTGCACGGACCCATCATGCACAGTTGGGTCGTCGCCACGTTCGTGCGTTTTCTCCCGCAGGGACTGCGATCAACATCCAGCTACCTTGTGTTTGATGATCAAATTTGATATCATGTGTATATTTATGCCTAACAGTTTGAGAAGAATACTACAGATATTTAATTGGCCTGTGCTGTGTTTCAAGGGTTCACGGTTGTTCTCGTGTTTTTCGTCGTCCCAGCCGGAGCCTCCGGCTGTCAGGCGTGGGCATAGGCAAGTTCTCGGGTGTAAGGGTCCGGGCGAGTTCCCGGGCGTGGGCGAGTTCTCAGGGTAAGGGTCCGGGCACGGACGCAGTCGCCTGGGCGAGGGTCTGGGCACGGACGCGGTCGCCGGGTCCCGAGCGCGGACGTCAGGCGCGGGCAAGGTATCGGGCACGAGCGCAGGCGCAGCCTCCGGTCCAGGGTGCTAACAGTAAGCAGGAGGAATACTTCGGCTCGGTCTCTGTTTTCTTTTTACCGTATACATGGAAAGTGTTTTGTGTATAGGAAAGACCAGCCGTCCTATATATATAAGGGGTGATGGCCGATTGACGACACACAATCGATATATCAATCTACTACTTTATTTTGCATCTACTATTTTCTCTCAGCCCTAGTTTTTGCTTCTTGTTTTTCGTTGCCGTCTACTTCGTTGTGACAGCGAGCACAAGGTCCTAGGAACGGTTAGGCCGACCTAGGGCAGCCCATCGCCGCCGTTCTCCTTGACGGGGTCTCTCCCGGAAGCGTGGGGTGTCGGGTTCTAAGAGTTCTCGCCGGCGTGTCTTGCGTATCGCGCTTCCAACGAGACTCCTCTTGCGACGTGTCTTGCGCATCGCGCTCGTCGTCTGGGGCACACGTGACGTGTTCGTGTGCGAACACCTTGTAAGTTGTCACGCTGCTCCCGAACCCCTCCGCTCCGCGCGCTCGTCGATCCTATCGTACGTGGCCGTGTGGCTCACTAGTTTTTCGCCGTTTCGCTTGGCCGTGCTCGACCGCTGGAAAACATTTTTCCACGTCGGCGAAACGACCATGACGTCGCGTGTGCGTTCACCCACACGTAAATTAAAACGGAACCCTCTGCAACGGCAAGCGTCGGCATCGGCGTCGTCACGGGATTCGGAATCACACACACGTCGAGGGATGGATAGATAATAACGAGCTGGAAAAGGAAACGGAAGTAAAAGTGAGCTCTGCATCCTGCTTGACCCTCACAAAAAAGAGCGGTGGGCCCCGCCGGTTTGCTTCGGTTGGACGGGTTGGTTCGGTCAAATCTCATCCAGATCCAGTGGCTCGAGTCATCGCTTGCGCCAGCCGGCTCTGCCTTGCGCTCCTTGGGGACCCTGTCTGTCCCCGTGAGACGCCGACGCCGCCGGGGGACCCACCTCCGGTCGTCGAGACTCTATCGGGTGCCTAGTGTGGCGAACCGTGCCGGGAACGGATCCACCACTTGGCTCAGCCGAGCTTGGTTTGTTAGCAGATAGAATATATTCCATGCCATTGGCCTTTACTGGTTCAACCATTTATTATCGATATTATTTTTTATAATATACTATTGAGTTGTTAATTATTTTTATAATATGCTATTGTACCAAATAGTTTTTTAAAAAATACCCAAAATACCCTTATAGATATAAAGGCTTGAAAATTGATTTATCTCGCTATAAGTTTCAAAAATTATGAAATTTTTTGTGTAGTCTTCTTATACAACAAAGAGGTTTATATATATATGTTTTAAGATTTTTGCATTACTAAATTTTTTAAAAATATAATTTATCTGTTATATTCTATATATAATATTTTTCTTGTTATTTTTAGTGTTAATAATTTTTCATATTCTACACAAAATATTTTTGTGCTATTATCTTTCGTATAAGTGGTTTCTCTTTCATATGCTAAAAAATAACTATTAAAAAAACATGAAAAGAAAATCTTAAAACATATACATAAACTTCTTTGTCATATAAGTAGGCTATACTACAAATTTTATAATTTTTTGAAACTTCTAGTGGGATAAATTAATTTTTAATCTTGTATGTCTATAAAGGCATTTTTTGAAAAAGTACCTAATCCAATGGCATATTCTAAAAGCAATTGACAACTCAGTGGTATATTATAGAAAAGACAAAATGAATGGTAAATTGTTTAACCGGTACAAACTCAGTGTTGTAGACTCTCTTATTATTACATTACGCTGTGGTTTGGGCGAGTGGATCACCACGCGCTTTTGGGTATCATGCCAATGACACCTGATGATAAGTATTTCCACCTAATTAACAAATTCTAAAATTAAGATTCCAATATGAGTACAACTCCTATTATATTAACATTTTTGTATTTTTTTATGGAATCAAATATTAAAATTCCAAGCTAAGTAAAACTCTTGTACTTATTTAGTTTGAAATTCATAAAAAACTAAAAACAAGAATATGATTTTACAATAATTTAAGTGTTATTCCCTTCATCCTAAAATATAGCTAGTTATAATATTTAAAATCGGTCCTATCTTTTTATCTAGTCTCTCATCTTAACCAATTACAATAATCTCTCATTTAATTTCTTCACCTATTTGCTTATGTTAACCAATAACAAATACATTCCTCATTTTATTTTACCTCTCTTCTTAATACCGGTGCTCAACTCTAAAAGTCCGTATATTTTGGAACGAAGAAAAGTTACTTGAAAGGTACATGATACTAGTACTTAATAAATGCCAGATGTGTGTATTGATCTCTCCTGTTGTCATAATCTTTTTATCCACCACAATATAATTTATCGTTACATGAAAGACGCACACATGTATATACACTACTACGCACTTACACTGCACTCACGTACCAGTGAGTATGCCCTTAACAAACATGCTCAAAGCAAGGAATATCAACGGGAAATCCCTAATATTATTAAATTCTTTTTATTAAAATATTTTTTGTTGCAATGCACCTAAATTTTAAGTTAGGAAAAATAGTTACTGCAAGTTTATCGTAACTTACCACAACGACAAATGAAAAGTTAAACTCGGAAATAATATACGTGCAAAAACTTTTTACAAACATCTCAAAAAACTGATGTGACACGTTATGATTGAATCTTGATTTTTCGTAACCATGCACTAATTAAATTCAACCATTGTGATCTATGTTAGTAAAAATTTAGTATATGTTTTTTAAATACGTAGAGTATTATTACTCCTCTAGTCTCTACGAGTGTTTGAAAGTGAAAAAAAAAAGATTACATAAAACGAGATAAGTTATTAGCATATGATTAATTAGATTTTAATTATTACAAACTTGAAAAATATATTTATTTGATTTTTTAAACAACTTTTATATAGAAAATTTTTAAAAAACACACCGTTTAACAGTTTGAAAAACATGTTTATAAAAAATAAAAGTTTTCTCTCCCTCCCCCTCACCTTGTAACGGAGCCTAAACTCCCAATCCACCTACCAAAAAAGAAAATCGAAATCGTCTACTTATGCTGTAGCGGATCCGGGCCCGATGGACGCAAACCCACCAGGACTGTAGCCGTAACACACGACTACACGAGACGAGAGTACGAGACCACCGGGAACCTGCGTGTTGTGCTGGTGGTGGCCGTGCGTTATAAAACTACGCTCTCCGCCTCGCCCTCTCGTTCCACACCCACACCAACCCCATCCCTAATCGCCACCAAAACCCAAACTGCCGATTTCCGGAGGCATCAAAGCTCGCTCGCCCGCCCACCTAGCCGCGGACTTCGCCGGAGGGGAGGAGGGGAAGCCGCGCGTCGGAGGTGAGGCATTCCGTCCCGTTCCTCGCGACGTCTCGGAGCTTGGCCCCTTTGGGTCTGGGCTCGTGATCGCTCCGCCGTCCACCTGCTCCGGTTTTGGCCTGGACCAGATCTCGCGCTGCGGCGCGCGGCTTTAGTTTCATCGCTTCTCTTGTTTTTTTGGGTTGGAAATTCGAGTCGTTTTTGGTTCGAGGTGGTCATTGTGGTAGTTTTGGTGCTCTACGGCGTTGATTGCAGGCTGCTTGTTCCATTGGAAGGGAGCATCGGGATGGCGTCGATTTCACCGCCGTCTTCATCCGTCGCCAGCCTCCACGGCCACCCGTGAGTTCTCTGCTTCCTGCCCCTTGTCCTCTCTCTGCTACACCTTGATTGTGCTTGCCCCGCGTACTTGGAGCTGTTTACACTTCTGGATTCTTTCCCCCCTTTTTTTTAATATTTTGGTTGATTTGACGACTGGTACACTAGTTTAATGTCAGTACCTGTGTGTGAAGTGAATTAGTGACGAGCAAGCTGTTGAACGAACACGATAATACAGTTGACATCCGGTCGTAAGAACCTTTGAAGATATCACTATGAATGAACTATCCTGGAATGACCATACAATATACTACTCATCCCTTTTTAATAAGAATCCAGTTTTTAGGGAATACTTACATAAGAATCTATATATATGAATTGCTGAATCTGATTTATTCTACTTGATTCTTGTTTGCGCAAATGCAGGGTGCAATTCTTGAAAGGCGGTGCAGTCTCCAAGGAAGCAAAGGGGTCAATTTCCTACTCTCCTGTCGCAAATTTAAACAATGCCAATTTGAAATTTGCGGGCTTGAGGGTAGCAGCATCCTTGAAAAGGGTTGGTGCTTTTCTAGGCGACGGTTACTCAGGAGATGATATCACACTGTTGCCAAAGAGTACTTCTGTTCGTGGCCAGGATCATCCAACTGCTGACTCTGTACTCCCAACGGATTCCGTCATCGTGCCAGAAATCAGTAATGTTAATTTGGCACATGTTGCGGACATGTTCTCAGATGAGGACAAAGACACTGAACTAGATTTGGACAGCCCAACTGAGGGCTTCTCGTCTATTTCTGAGGCCATCAAGGATATTCAACAAGGAAAAGTCAGTATATGCTAACCATTTACTCATTTGATAACTTCTCTGTTTCTGTTTTACGGCATTCTCCTGACACCAGGTTCTCTTGTAGCTTGTGATTGTTGTTGATGATGAATCAAGAGAAAATGAGGGAGATCTTATAATGGCTGCTTCTTTGGTTACCCCAGAGGCCATGGCGTTTGTTGTAAGATACGGCACAGGAATTGTGTGTGTTAGCATGAAAGAAGAGGACCTTCAAAGATTGAACCTTCCTTTGATGGTCGCAACAAAGGAAAATGAGGAGAAGCTCTGTACTGCATTCACTGTTACAGTGGTATGCTGCCATTCTTATTCTCTTTCTTTTGCCAGCACTAGAATAGTATATTATGAATTTCTATGCATAGCAAATTTCGCTTAATTGTCAAATGCATGTGTATGTATTCTTATTCACTTTACAATTGGTTTCCCTGTGAAAGGCCAAAATATAACTCATAAAAAAATGCTCTTCACATTTTTAGTTTTAAATATTAATGATGTGACAGCATGAGGTGTGCATTTCCTTTTGTACGCAGCTTTCGCAAAAAACAAACATGGGTAAAACCAGTGATTTGACTTTACTAACATATTGCTTGTTTTCTGTCTTAGATTTGAGTTCCACAAGTTAATTTCCATAATAAAGTGTAATCATTCCTAGCACCTTTTTTTATTTTAAGTAAAACTTGTCTATTGCTCCTATCATCATTGTTTCTATACATCGAATGCTGACCAATACTTAACCTAAGAAAATCTTATGTTCTTTAGAAAGTTTTCAAATCTACGAAACAGATGCATCCTACTAATTTAGTTATTTCATAATGAAAGAGTACATCCTGCCTTACTTGTGAGTTTGTGTTGAACAAAATTGCCTTGATGATTTGTATGTGCTATCTGCTTTTGGCTTATAGGATGCTAAAGCGGGAACAACAACTGGGGTATCTGCTAAGGATAGGGCAAAGACAGTTATGACTCTTGCATCTGCTGACTCTAAGCCTGAAGACTTCAATCGGCCTGGTCATATTTTCCCTCTGAAGTACAGAGAGGGTGGTGTTCTGAAACGAGCTGGACACACTGAAGCATCTGTAGATCTTGCTATGCTAGCTGGGTTACCTCCTGCTGCAGTCTTGTGTGAGATTGTGGATGAGGATGGATCCATGGCTCGCCTACCAAAGCTGCGCGTGTTTGCAGAAAGGGAGAATTTGAAGATTATATCGATTGCTGACTTGATTAGGTGAGTCTGAGCTCCTAATGCTTCTTGTGCTGTCACTAGGATATATATTGATGACTTTGTCATTTAAACTGCTATGGCAATTTGGCCTTGATCATGAATAGTTACTATCAATGGAAAGTGGTAACCAATATATGCTTTGACTTTCCTGAGATACCATCTATTACTTTTCTCTTTGAAATTGTCCTGATGTCCTATCTATTGCTGTGAACATGTCTGTCATGGAATTAGTAATAAAAGATTTTTCTTACAGTTCATTATTGCTGTCACTAAGATTTTTCGCCATGTGATCTGTTATTGTAGTTGATACCACAATAATCTCGAGTTGTGTTGATTGTAATAGCCCCTGTGGTTGCAACTGTGCCTGCCCCGCTATTTGATATTCCTCTATGCTCTTGAAACGATTATTGACATGCCAGTTGGTGTGCTGAGAGTTTTATTTTTCTGTTCTGCAGATATAGGAGAAAAAGAGACAGGTTAGTTGAGCGTGCATCTGTTGCACGCTTACCTTTGAAATGGGGTAATGTCCGCGCTTACTGCTACAGATCTGTTATTGATGGGATAGAGCATATTGCAATGGTGAAAGTAAGTTGCTGAAATATTATAAAATACTTATGTAGGAATTAGCTGTTGAATCAGCTTTTTCCTCCCGTCATAAGCCTGATTTTTAAGCCATTCATTCAATACTAACAGGGGGAGATTGGAGATGGTCAAGACATTTTAGTGAGGGTGCATTCTGAATGCCTCACCGGGGACATTTTTGGATCTGCAAGATGTGATTGTGGTGATCAGCTTGCCATGGCAATGGAGATGATTGAGAAGGCTGGAAGAGGTGTACTAATTTATCTTCGTGGACATGAAGGGAGGGGTATTGGTCTCGGTCACAAGCTCCGAGCTTATAATCTGCAAGATGATGGGCGTGACACTGTGGAGGCTAATGAAGAACTAGGACTGCCTGTGGACTCACGGGAATACGGCATTGGTGCACAGGTAAAGAACTCATGGTATCATACGGCATTCAAATATATAGAAAAGAAAATGCCATACCCTGCTTATAGCATTATGCTCCAGCTTAATACAGAACCATGTGGTTTATACATCTTTTCGTAGCTCATGTTTCAACTTGCTTCTGGTGACAGGCTGAAAAGACACATGTTCAGAAACTGATGCATATAACCAACACTGTAGATGAAATAAAAACTATTCCAACTGAACTACAACTTATTTTCTACTTCAATGGACTTGGCCATCTTGCTTAGCACTTCCCTTTCTTGTCATGAATTTGATGCTGCCAACAATTTCATGGAGACAGAATTTAAGAATTAGCATGCATTCATTTCATTTATTCGATAGGTTGACGTTTGTACTGCTGCTGTGTAGATATTACGTGATCTGGGGGTCCGTTCGATGAAGTTAATGACTAATAACCCAGCAAAGTATGGTGGCCTCAAGGGTTATGGATTGAGCATTGTGGGCAGGGTTCCCTTGGTAACTCCAATCACCACTGAAAATCGGAAATACCTGGAAACGAAGAGAACAAAGATGGGGCATGTGTATGGATTGGCCAATGGCCAGGCTAGCCATCCGATGGGCAGCAATGGCACCAAAGGGGAGCATTAGGCCAATTGGACTCAGGTTCACATTCTAATTTGTGACAATATTCTGCGGTGGAATTTGTCAAATTATGTGACAACACATGTTTGAGGTGAATCAAATTTTTTTAGCTGACAGTAGGTTGAAAGATGGGCATAATAAAAGTATCCCTTTATTTGTTGTAATCCACAGCCACACAACTGAGTTATTACTGTAAATATATACATAAACTGCTCCCTAGCGGGTACAGACTCCAGGTCTTACCTGAATTCAAAGCCTGGGGATAAAAATGTCGATTGAGATCCAATGCGATATGAATCTAACCGCAGATATTGAAAAAATTTTGTTCTGGGAAGCCTTGCATCCTCACATTATTTTTCGTGCGCGATGCATGCTGCCAGAGTCTGTCAAACGATCCATATCTGTTGGTGATTTTAACGATAGAGTTCCTGTAATTTTCCTGTTCTGATAATAGGTGGTAGCAGTACACTATTGTCGTTTTTCTTTCTAGAAAGACCCTGTTCTTATGTTTGGTTTTCTTCTTATTGCTGGAATATGAGCATCGACTATTCGACATTTCGACTGATGCCAGTCCGGGCGAAAAATGTTCTACTGGTACATACTAGACTACTTGATTATAGGGATCAATTATATATTTCAAATAGGTAAGGATAAGTGGTCTTAGGTAGTAGTAGATTTTTTTTTTTTTGAGAAAACATGTTTTTAGCTTTGTCACAGTTAGCGCGGACCGACCGGTGGCCGCCACGCTCACCAACCCTCCCGGCCGAGCCTCTGTCGCCGCAGCCCGCGGGGCCAGATGACCGCGCGACAGCCAACCGAAAACGCCCGGAAGGCAGGCAAAACGCGGCTTGGTGACGCCACCGCGCGCGAGTTTTCTCCACGTGCACACCGCGACACTTGACTTCACCGGCCACGCCTGACGCCCTCTCACCACCCACTCCCCCTTTCACCAAAGCAGCTCACGGCCGCGCCCACAACCCCCACCCCCCCGCGTTCTCTCTGATTTACTACTACCCCTCGTTTTCCCTCGCTCTCCCTCTCTGATTTACGCCCACATCAAGAGGCAAGTCTTGCCGGTCGACGATTCTTCCTCTCCTCTTCCTCGATGGCGCCGCCGAAGCCGCGCCCCGAGCCGCCGAAACCGGTCACCGAGCCGCCGAAACCGGGCCCTGCCGACGGCAACTGCGAGTACGACTGTCTACCTCCTCCTCCGCCTTCCTCGCATGGCCACCGCCGCGTGGTGATCGCCCTCGTGACCACCGCGTCCGTGCTCTTCGTCATCCTCCTCGCCTGCTCCATCTACTGCTTCATCCGCCGAAGGCACCGGCAGCGGCTGCGGCGGGATGCGCTTCTAGCAGGTCCCCCTGCAGCTGCACCTGGAGGAGGAGGGCCACCGGCTGCACCGGTGGCCGACGTCAACGCTGGCGACGGGGTGGGCGTTGGGGAGGAGGAGGTCCTGCACCACGCGTGGCACATCCGGACCGTCGGGCTCGACGAGGCGGCGATCGAATCCATCGCCCTCACGCGGTACCGCGCCGGGGCCGGCATGCTCGGCGCCACCGACTGCCCCGTCTGCCTCGGCGAGTTCCGGGACGGCGAGCTCCTCCGCCTGCTTCCCAAGTGCGGCCACGCGTTCCACGTCCCCTGCATCGACGCCTGGCTCCGCGCCCACGTCAACTGCCCGCTCTGCCGCGCCGACGTCCTGCACCCCGCCGACGCCGACGCCGATGAAGGAGAACACGTCACGCCTGCCGGTGCTAACGACGACACAGCCGCCGATCAAGATTCGAGCACCGCTAACGAAACCACAGAGCACGGAAACACAGGTCAACAGCAGGGCGAGCAGTACGCGCTTCGGATAGAAATCGATCGGCGCGACCAGCCCAGCTCGCCGGAGCCACCGCATCGGAGTCCGACCTCGCATGCACAGAACTTTCGGCGCGTAGCTTCCATGGACTCGCCACCAGCGTCAGCTGAGGAGCTTCCTGAACCTGAAGACGAGCAGAGCAGCAAAGAGAAGCAGGGGAGCGGCGACGCTGCCTGCGGCAAGGTGTCATCGGGCTCCGGCCGTTTGCATCACATGAGGAGATCTTTGTCTGGCGGCGGCCGGCGATCTCTCCCCTCGCGGCACGGCCGCAGTTCTAGCTTGATGCTGCCATTGTGATCTCGCGAAAAAAGAAAAGAAAAAATGACAAAACGTACACTTGCAATAGATTTACGAACTTAATTTGTAGCCTGTACAGTTGTAAACTCCAATGTGATGTTACATCTTACATGTCAGATAAGAACAAATGAACCTTCAACTGGAGTTGCTTTTATATTTTGCTACTCTGTTTTGTGTTCTTTTACTCAAACTTGATTGTTGTAGGATGTTAATTAGCACAACAAGCACAGAACCCAGGTGTGAGGTTTCTTCATTTGCATCGTTCAATCGTAGTCTGCGTTTCACAACTCACAAGTGGTCAGATACACGCAACAGTCAATTTTGACCAGAACATGAGGATGCCAAGTTGCCAGCCATAGGGCATATGTACATCGTGCCTCCTAGAATGCGTACGGAAGTATACCTCGCTATAGACTTCATACACTGCACGCACGAGCATACTGAGAATTTTTAAGTAGTGTTATTAAGTATTTATTTTTGGGGCTTATATAAACTTGCACGTAAAACAAAATATCATTAGCATTTGATTAATTAAATATTTACTATTAACAACTTGAAAAATAAATCTATTTGTTTTTTTAGAGCTACTTTCATATAGAAAATTTTTATAAAAAATACACCGTTTATTATTTTGAAAAACGTGCGTGCGAAAAACGAGGATTTAAGCCACTGGGCTTAAGTGCTGCCAAACACACGTCCAAGCTCAAAGTTCACAAAACTAAGAAAAGTTGCTTACCAATCTGACGTCCTCATCTTTCGTCCAGTTCAATCGCCTCTCAGTCCTCTCATCTTCGTTGGTTTCATCCGCATCAACAACAATTGTTTCTTTGTCCTTTGCATTGATCTCAACTGGTCGGCTTCTTTTCAAACTTGGAGCATTAGGCGAAATTGTAGTACTAGCTCTTGTATTACCAACTAAATGGAAATTTTCTGGAGTACTGTTTGAGTTCAGCAAATCGGTAAACCCTCCTTGTGGGTATATCCTAAAAAAATTTTTAAAAAAAATGTTGAATGCCTTGAATATTTTCTGTTGGGTACATAAGATCGTATAGAAAAATATTGTGCAGTAATCTAAATGCTCAATCCAATTTCACAGGTTTTGTTCATCCAATTCTCCAGTAATTCAATCCAATTTTACAGACAAAATACTAATACCAGGCATCTAACTGTAATGGACGTCATCAGCAATTCAACTCAGTAAAACAACAAGTAGCACTTTGCATTGCATCTCCGGAACGCTCATTCAGCCTCAAGAAACAAATAATGGCCGAAAGAACAGAGCCTCAGCATCTAACTGTACTGAACCTCATCTAGAACATGGCAGTAGCCTGTAGTATTATTAACATCAACAACCATCACTGGAACACTAGAACTGATAGGTAAACATACCCTTCACTAGAGCCCATCGGAGACGAACATGTCCACCACGTAGGAAGACCAAAGGCTTGCAGACTTGGAAGCGGTGGTGGAGATGCTACAGCAGCACCAACCAGGGAGGCGGGATTGCCGGCGGCCGTAGTGGATCATCAGCAGGGGCAGTGGGAGCACGGGCGACGGAACACCAGGGACCGAATCAGATCGGGCAGCGTGGGCGGCCGGAGCACCCCTGCCTCGCCTGGAACTTGAGGACGGTGGCCGAAGTGGATTCATGTCCAAGAGATTAGGGATGGATTGGGGCGGAGGATGGTAGGCTTTGCAATTGGGGCCTTGGGACGAGCTATTTGGGCCAGCTGGGTGTTGAAGCCCTAGGCGAGCGCGCGGGAGAATGGCGAGGTGGCGGCGGGAGCTGCGCGGAAATCCAGCTCGCGATGGAAATTGGAGACGGGCGGCGAAGCAGCACGAGAGAGGCAGCTTGAGCGCGCACGGAAGCGAGGAGGAACCGCGGGAAGCGGAGGTGGCGGAAGGAGGGAAGCGAGCCGCGAAGCCGGCCGTGCGGCGGCGGCGGCGCAGTCGATCCCGCCATTACTCCCCGAGAAACGACTGGTTTCTTCCCAACGGGGAATTGGCCGCGTCTACGCGCCTCGAACCCAGCGTCGACGTCGTTCCTTGCCGTAGAAATCGTTTCCTTCTTTTCTCCTCTCTCTCTTCATTAATACATGTGCCACATCAGCAAAACGCTGAGCTGTCAAGTTAATTAATAGAGATAGAAATCGTCATAAATTCCCCATTGGGACTGCCCTTAGTATTTGAAGTTGGATCGGCTGAGGTTAAGGGAAGTAGGGAACGGTCTGCTGCTAGCCAGGACTCTTTAAGAAAATTGAGTGGCTCTCCAGCCATAGAGGAGAAACTTGGCCCAAAACAACATTGAAATTTATGGAAGGGAAATTTTGCATCTATATGAATCTTCACTTAGCACTAGCATCGTTGAGTGCGTCTTCTTGAGATCTTTGGACCTATTTGTTTGCTCGTCACTTTCAACCTTACTAAAATTTAGCAATACCAACAAACTCTAATCATCAGTATCGGTATCGTACTAAAATTTGATCATTCCGAAAGTTTTCTGTAACACTCTCACCCTGACACCACCTATAATGACGCTAGAGAGGAAGCGCCGCAGCAGGTTGGCATGAACCAATTCCCACAAAACTACCAGTCCCAGAAAACCTTACTAGTACCTGCGGTCAACGAAGATGTACTATAACTAACTAAATACAATATTTATATATTATACATTTATAGGTTGCAACTTCGGACAAGTTCTGAGCAGCAACCTTCAAACAGACAAACAGAACAGCAGCAATGGAACGACAGCGCAGCGAGAGCCTAATCCACAAGCAACGGCTTAGGATTAGGAAAGAAACCCTAAATTTTCAGCTTCAACTTCACTCTTCCGGGGGGGGGGGGGGCAGATAATGAATTGAATACATACGTACTCAGCAAGTCACAGGAAAAGCGAGTTATGCAGGCCACCAAGGAAGGTCGAGGTTTATTTTGCAAACTTTTTTATTTTGAAACCATTTTCGAAACTCTAAGTGTAGGTTGTCCCAGTTTTAATTGAAAAGAGGCTCTCACCTCGATCCTGTCCGTGAATTGCTTTGCAACAACTTAAGCAGACGAAACAAATTTTAGTGACCTAAATTTTATTAGTCAAATATATTCCTATACCGCCTGTCGGACCATGACAGTGGCTCAGTCGGTCTGCCCTCAGGCAGCTTTTCACACCGTTCTTATTTATTAATTTATTTTCACTTTCGTCCTTTTCAGGACGTCATCTCATCTCATTTTTTCTCTATTATTTTTCTTTCACTTTTGTCCTCTTCAGGACTTCATCTTTATCTCATGTCTCAATTCTGTGGCTCCTCGAGCCATCCATAATCGTATTTCTAAGCACATATTATTTCCACTCGGGAAGGCTAATCTATGATATCATTCAACATCCCAGTCCACACAGGACTGTTTTAGACCATGTAATGGTCGTCCATAAGCCATTTTGGTTGATTCTGGTAACGGTTCCCAATTCCTATAATCCATTTTTGCAAACATTTCTAAATAAATCTATACTAGAGGAATCACTTCACATCGCCTATGACCGTGGGCACGACTGTTCAAATAGTTCAAGACTCTGCAGAGGTGTACGCTTTACCCATACGACGCGAGCTTACTCCCTTACTGATCAAGTGGAGGAGGTTTGCGACAAGGCCTTTCAGGAGCCATCCCAGGGTACCTCATGTCGATAGACCGGTCAAACCAAACCTCAATTAAGCATCACGCTTTAATCAAATGCCCCCAAACACATTGACCGAGTACTTGGCAAGCTTTCCTTCCTTGCTCTACTTAGGAACCCGAGATATCCTCAACCACCTTATTTCGGCGTTCCACATCTACTGGCATGCGAGGTAACCTTGTTCCGGCTAAATACTTAGCCAGGGGCATCCCACACCACCCGTGTGGTCGCACTGTGTTATGATCAGTGCAATTCCCCAAGGAATGGGTCCTTATATGCGAATACAAAGATCCCTACCAAGGTAATCACTTTGCATTGCGCATTTCCACAACCATCTTTTTGTTTCACAAAACACGCCGACACCGAGTGTCGGGTTTTCCAAAGTTTCATAAACCTAATTTCTCCCATGTCAACAATCAATTGTGATTGAATCGATATCATCGATACCCATGCTCAAAGAGCATGAATACCAAGGTACCGAGGTGTGGAGCTACAAAGGATAGGGTTATCAAGGCCTATAGGTTTTATGCAACTACTGGACAGGTCTGTCGGTTGTCATGCAAACTGAGGCCAGTCAAATTAATGTGCACACGTTACGATGCAATTTCACAAACAAAATATTTTTCAATTTAGGAGCAATATGGTCAAGGAGTGACTTGCCTCAGTCTTCGTCTTCAAAATCCTCGAAAGTCCGAGTCCGAAAGAATTTCCGTCGTTGTCGACTACGCGTAACGAGATAAAAATAGGCAAAAACCCTAGAAATAAAATACTATTATTAATAACTAATAGTGCCATGAGGTAGATCTCAATTTTAGAGAAAATTTGAGACTTGAACGGGGTTGATCGGAGTTACGGTTTGGAAGATATGAATTTTCGAAGTTTATGAGATTTTTCTAGAGATAAAAGGATTTATTTAAATTGGAAAAGGAATATTCTGGAGAATATTCTTTAGGCTGATAGCTGGGTCCTTGTGTCAGTGGTAGGGAGGGCTGGCCCACATGACTGAGAGAGAAATAGAGTGGGGACAACATATCAGTGGTAGTGAGAGAGGGGATGACAAGAAGGACCCATATGACCCACATGGCACTAGAAGTGAGAGAATAGGAGGCTGGGTTTACCTGTCAGTGAGAGAGGGCCATATATTAGTGAGAGGGGAAGTGGGACCACATATCAGTGGGAGGGATTTACAAAAAGGGCCCACATGTAAGTGAGTATTTATTTAATAACAGAATTTTAGTGGATGGGGCCACATGTTAACGGGACATTATTGGGTTAAAATGGGCGGGTCCATAGGACAGCGGGAGAGCGGAGGCGAGACCATATGCCAGAGGGTTAAAGGGTGAGAGAGACGGCCGGGGAGGGATTGACGGTGCATGGTGCCCCAAGTGGCACCGGCGTGCGGAGGCGAGCCAGCGGCGGCGAAGCATGGCGGCGGCCAGCGGGTGGCATGATGAAGTAGTTGAGCGGCTCGGATGGGAGGATCGGGGTGCGACAACGGCTGGCAACGACGACCCGCGGATGGGGATGGGGAGCAGAGCTCGTGCGGCGGCGGCGAAGCGAGGCAGCTGGCGGCGAGGAGCGAGATGGGTCAACATGGTTTTGGGGCTTGCGGTGATTGAGAGACGAAGAGAGGAGGAAAGGGGAAACAGGAGGGGGCGCTCACCGAAGAAGAAAGGATTGGCGGCGGTGGCTTGCCAAGTTCGGGCTTGGTCCGTCGAGCTACGGTGAGGCGGCGCGGTTGTGGTGAGGGGTAGGAGGAGAGGGCTAGGGACTTTATAGGTGCGCGCGGCCGCTTGGCGACAAGGGAGAAGGTCGGTGCATGGAGCTTGGTGCGGCGGCAATGGTGGTGCACGAAGCACGGCGGAGTGAGGCGGTGAGCAGAGCGTAGCGGCAAATTCCCGAGGCAACAGGGGCACGTGGAGGGGTGGCGGAGGCGGCGTGGTCAGCCAGTGCCGTTGTCGGGGAGAGGCGTGGTCGCGCATGGCTTTGACACGGGAATTTCTCTTCGGGGAGTTTGACTGAACATGTGCGGTGCATGCGAGAGGAAAGTGAGGGAAGGAAGATGACTGAACATGTGTGACTGAATATTTATATATATATACATACTTGGTGGAAAGAGGTTTTGAATAGGAGTTGATTCCAAGTTATATTATATATATATGCACATATGCTTATGTATACATGCCACAACACCTACCTTTGTTCTTTTGAAATCCTTGTTCCTCCTCTGAGTTCAAATACCTCCCCTTGAATTTCCTCTCGAATACTCAAATACAACTAGGATCCAATTCCAAAACCACCGAATTTATTCCCCCAGGGATTCCCTCCCTTGATCTCTCAATTTATCACGAGATCAAAAATAACACTTGGATCCAAATTTGTACTTAAATTCTCCCCTTGAGTTATCCATGACTACTCCCTCCCTTGAGTTACCTGTTGTCGGAAGATGAAACCTCGACGGCGGGAAGTCAGGAGACCCCCCTTTTGAGATTCGGCCAGGGGAGTTGTTCTCAGGCGAAGTCGGCGTCAATGAGGAGGAAAACACACCAAGAAGACAGGAGGAAGCGGGGTTCGGACCGTCCGAATCCGGGGGCCCGAGCTGGAGACAGAGGGGTCCGGACCGTACGAACCCGGTCCGGACCGTCCGAGCCGTGACGCTCGCGCGGGAGAGAGACAGGGGCGTTTAGACAGGTTCGGGCCGCACGGAGGCGTAATACCCTACTCCTGTTTGTTTGTTATCTGTAGTGATGAATGTGGTTTGGCGTTACAGGATGTTCCCGGCGAGCTCAGGAGCTCGAAGCCGAGGAAGAAGAACAGTCGTGAGAGTATGAGCTCGGGAGCGGGTCTTAGCCAGAGAGTGGTTGCTAGTGCTAAAGCTTCCTTTCTCTCTCGTCGGCCCGGATTCCCCTTTATAGAGTCAGGGGAGTCCACAGTGCCAGTACACCGAGAGAGAGAGAGAGTTTCGGGTGAGTTCTCCCATGTTCCCCTCCGCCTGCGACGCCCACGCCGGAGTTGGAGGAGGGTCCAGTCGCTCATCTCTACCTGCGACGCCTGCGCCGGAGTTGGTACTGCTCATCCGGTCACGCTCGGTCAGCACGTCGCCGTGAGCGGATGGAGCATGGAGATGGGACGGCACCTGCCTCCGCTGCCGGGGCGTGGACTTCCGGAGCCTTCCTAGTCAAAAGCGCTCTGCCTGTACAGCGCAAGGAGCCTGCGCAGTCAAAAAGGTTCTGACTGCGCAGGGTGCGGGCCCACGGGTGGTTGGAGAGCTTACCCGCTCGAGTCGACCTCGTGCCCGGGGACCGGGACCGGGGCAGTCGGTTCCCGGGACCCAGGGCCGAGGAGTCGGCGCCCGGGGCCCGGGACCGGGGCAGTCGGAGCCCGATGACCGGGACCGGGGCCGTCGGCTCCCGGGACCCGGGACCGAGGTGTCGGCACCCGGGGCCCGGGACCGAGGCACTCGAGGGAAAAGGGCTGTATCCGGCCGTCGCCGTGATAGGATGTGGACCCGGAGTGGCTGACGTGGCTGGGGACCCACGTGACCCCGGGTATGTGGGACCCCCTGTCCCGTTTCGCCGACAGTGGCCCCTGGCCCTGTTGCTGGCCGGGATCCGCCCCGGGCAGGAACAGGGCCATGTCTTGAAGAAACAAGAGGACGCAGGGTCCCGGCTGTAATACGGTGGGTATGTGCCCGGAGACCCGGGCTGGAAATATGGGACGAACTAGGAGGACTTCCCCGGACTCGCACTCGTCAAGGCGATGCTGTCCGGGTAATCGCGCCTCATTTGATTGTGGGAATGCTGAGGAAGCCATGGTGGTTCGCGGGGAGGCGCGAGAAGCCGTGGCCGAGACCGCTGCAATGGAGGCAGGGTTCCTCAACCGCGGCGAATAGCTTGTAGAGTCGATGTCTGACGAGGAGTCCGAGGGAGACGCCAATTCCCTCCTGACGCCACCCACCATGCCCCCGACCGCTGCCATCCCGGGGAGCGCGGCGATGCCACGGGAAAAGGCTGCTGGGTGCTGCAAAGGGGTAGCGTGGCTCCGGGAGCACATCCCGGGGTCCAGGAACGTTGCCGGCCCCTGGGCAGGGAATTGGCGCCGAATGTGGTTCCGGGATGGGGCCCAAGTACCGCCGGGCCCAGAAACGCCTTCTCCGGGTGCAGTCTCCTCAGGCCCCGGGTCCTGAGAACGTTCCCGGGACGCCAAGTCCCGGTGGGCGCGGATCGACAGGAAGGCCGGGGCCTTCCGGTAGCGTGCGGTCGACTTCCGAGGCCGTGGCGTGTGGGGCCGCGACGCGGGCTGCACCAAGCGACTCCCCGATATCGGCGAGACTTCTGTTGAGGTTGTTGCTGATTTCCTGGGCCCGGAAACGCCGAGTTCCAGGTGCTATTCGACACCGGGCGCCAGCTGCCGTGAGCGGCCGTAGCACCCGAGTGCCTCTTCCGGGCCCCGGCGTAGCTGCCTGCCCGGGAACTCGATCCCGAGGGCAGCACGCAGGATGGTTGCCCGCCCTGGGAAACTTCTCCCCGGAGCTAACGAGCGCGATAGTTGTTCGCCCCGGGAACTCGGTTCCCGGGACGATTAAGTCCGTCTTGCGGGCCCGGGGGCCCCCGTGCCCCCGAGCGCTAGTGGTCCCTGCCGCCCCGGGAGTTTGACTCCCGGGGGCGGCGAGCTTGGTAGTTGCCCGTCCCCGATGGCCGCGAGCAACCAAGGGCCGGTCTTTCGGGCCCGGGGGCCCTCCATGCCTCCGGAGCGCGCGGGTAAGGCTGCTAGAGGGAGAAAAAATACGAAAAGGTGCCCCGCGTAGGTTAGGTATGGCCGATGTGTTAAGCTCGGGCCTCTTGGCTCGCCGGGAGCCCCTCGGGAACCGGCCTCGACAGTGCTCGGGGGGCGGTCCTCGACCCAGGCCCCAGACCTTGGCAACCAGGGCAGCGCTAACCCGGCGGCCCCGCACTCGGCTCCGACAGATTCCGCTTTGCTCTCGGGGCCGAGTAGAGCGAAACAAATGGCCATACAAACGGGGAAATAATTGGAATTGAGCAATGCGTAAAGTAGGATAAGATTACGTATCTGGATGTTGAAGAGGGCGGCAAGACCCCGGGGACACAATCTCGGGACCGGGAGCGCCGCCAGCTCCGGGATCTGGTTCCGGGCCCCTCGCCATGAACCGCCGTAGAGCCCAAGTCCCTTCCCGGGTTTGGGTAGGCGCCTACCCGAGAGCCCGGCCACAAGGGCCGCGAGCATCTGAGCGCGAACCTTGCGAATGGTTGGGTCTGGAGGTTCGACCCTTCCGTCCTCCGGGTCCGGGGGTCCTTCGTGCCCCCGGGAGCCGTTGGCCCAGGGAGCGCAGCGGTGCCGCGGGGACAGGCCGCTCGACCGTGCCCGGGGTCGACGGCCAGCGTTGCACCCGGCGCCTTGGATTGGCGGTCGGGGAGGAACTGGCCAGACCGGACACCGCAGCCCGCCCCGGGAATCTAGACTGGCCCGATGGGGGGTTATGCCTGCGACCCCGGGGAATCGGCAGTGCCCGAGGCACGGTCCAGAACCCGGCCACAAGGCCTTGGCGACAGGGGCTGCCCTAGTCGGTGGGCCCCCGGCCCCGGTCGAGACTTGGGGAGCCTGCCTGATCAAGCCGGTTGGGAGCACCGACCAGTAGGAAGGGGCCTTCCCACAGGGGAAGATTTATTCTTTTCGACCCCACGCGAACAGGCGGGAATTGGGTCCCGTCTTGGATTGATCGAGCCACATACGCTGATAATAGCGTTAGGGCTGTGCTGGTGACGATTCGACGCGGTGTCGTGTTGCGGACTAGCTTGCCGACGAAGCATAGCTGCTTTTGTTGCGTGCTTCCTGATCCTGGCACAACGGGGACGGCGGCCCGGGCCCAGCTCCGCCGGGAGGGGACGAGTACTCACGGTCGGGAGCACGTATAGGCCCAAGGCCCGGAGGCCCCGACTGGGGTGCGACTTGATGTACGATGTGGCTTGGTATACGCCGGGGTCCGGGGCCGGGCTTACATATGGTACCGGAATCCGGGGTTCCGGGCTTGGAATGTAGGGGACGATTTCCCGGGAGTTGCCCTCGCCTGGGTGTGGGTGTGTCCGGGTTATCGCTCCCCATTGAGGTTGTCCCCGGGCGCCACGTTCCTAGGCTCGCACTGCCTTGGCGAGGCTGCCCTGGTTCGGCTCCACGGTGTCGGGCCCGAAGGCAGATCTCGGGCCACGCGCTAACGGTGCGAGGGGGCCGGGGACCCGGGGCCTGACTGGAATATGGTACGGGATCCGGAGTCCGGGCTTGGAATGTCGGGGACGACTTCCCGGACCTATTCTCGCCTAGGCGAGGCTGTCCGGGTTATCGCGCCCGCTGAGGTTGTCCCGGGCGCCACAACATTTCCTAGGCTCGACTCGCCTTGGCGAGGCCGCCCTGGTTCCGGGCTCCACGGTTGTCGGGGCCCCCGAAGGCGGATCTCGTGGCCACGCGCTTATGGGGCCGAGGGGCCCAGGGGACCCGGGGTGCCACTGACTGGAATATGGTACCTGGGATCCGGAGTCCCGGGCTTGGAATGTACGGGGACGACTTCCCGGGACCTATTCCTCGCCTAGGCGAGGCTGTCGGGTTATCGCGCCCCGCTGAGGTTGTCCCGGGCGCCACGTTTCCTAGCTCGCACTCGCCTTGGCGAGGCCGCCTGGTTCGGGTCCACAAACGGTTTGTCGGGCCACGCGCTAACGGTGCGAAGGCGGATCTCGGGCCACGCGCTAACGGGTGCGAGGGGCCGGGAATCGGGGGCCTCTGACTGGAATATGGTACGGGATCCATCTCCACTGGAGTCCGGTACGTCCGGCTTGGAATGTAGGGGACGACTTCCCGAGACTATTTCTCGCCTAGGCGAGGCTGTCCGGGTTATCGCGCCCCGCTGAGGTTGTCCGGGGCGCCACGTTCCTAGGCTCGCACTCGTTGGCGAGGCCGCCCGTGGTTCGGGCTCCAAGGTGTCTCGGGCCCCGAAGGCGGATCTCGGCGCCACGCGCTTATGGTGCGAGGGGCCCGGACAACCGGGGGCCTGACTGGAATATGTTGTACTGGGATCGGAGTCCCGGGCTTGGGAATGTACGGGACGACTTCCGGGGACCTATTCTCGCCTAGGCGAGGCTGTCCGGGTTATCCGCCCCGCTGAGGTTGTCCCGGCGCCACGCTCCTAGGCTCGCACTTCGCCTTTGCGAGCGCCCTGGTTCGGGCGACCAAGCTCCACGGTGTCGGGCCCCGAAGGCGGGGTCCCGGGGCACGCGCTACGGCGCGAGGGGCCCCGGGGACCCGGGGGCCTGACTGGAATATGGTTGGATATGTGCAGGGATCCGGGGTCCGGTCTTGGTGATATGGAACCGGGACCCGGGGTCCGGGCTTGGAATGCTCTGGGGTGTCGCGTCCCTAGGCGCGCAAAACTGCCCCGGCGATGTTGCCCGGACACTGCTCTGTGTTCGGTGCCCCCCAGAGTTGGTCTCGGGAAGATTGCCCCGGAGTGGGTGTCGAGTTCGGACGCGTCCGTTCTGGAATGGACCGTCCTCACTGGCGTCGAGACGTCCGACCCCGCACCGTACATCGGAGCTGCTCGGTCTGCAAGGGGTCTCCCGCTAGACCGGACGGAACCTTCTCGTCGTGTTGGGTCAAGGATTTTGGAGTCGAAAATTATGCTTGAAATATTCCATGGTGACACCATGGTGTAGGCGGCCCCTCAGCCAGCGCTGCGACTGGAAGAGTCCGGCGTCTGGCTCGATGCACCCCGCTCGCTCTAATTTACAGAATGCGCCTATGGATAAAAATTTGCGAAGATGCTCGTGTTCCAGGGTTTGGGAAGCGGGTTAAGTTCCCATCCTCCTGGCCCAGTCTTCCACGAGCCCGGCCGGGAACACCGATCCACCAGGAAGGGGCCTTCCCACCAGCCTGGGGGAAAGTTTATTCCTTCGGCACGCGTGAGAACACGGCGGAGGCTAGGTCCCCGACCTGAGTGACCGGGCCCGGACCTTTACCGCTGGTGATAGCGTTTAAGGCATTCGCTGCTGGTAACGAGCGACGCGGAGCGAGGCGCGGGACCGCTTTCGCTCCTCGAGGAAGTCGAGTTGTGGCGAGGTACATGCTGTTGTTGGCCGGGGTCGTCGCTGTAGCGCTCTACCCGGGGAGAGCCAAAGGTCAGCCACTCCGACGGCAGCATAGCTCGGCCCCGTACACCAGGAAGAAAGGGGTCTTCCCAGTGGGGGGGTCCCGCTTGCGTGGTACGGTTCGCCCAGAGCGCGGCGGAAGCTCGTTGACCCTTGACACCATGCTTTTTGAGGTCGTCATAGGACCTTGTTTTGAGGCCTCTACAGGATCTTCCGCATTCGCCGCTCAGCTGCCCATTGCTTGCAGGGTGGGACCGGGCAGGCGAAGCAGAGCCTGATGCATATTTATCGACCGTCGAGCAGTACTCGCCGAAGAGCTCGCTGGTGAATCTGCGTGCCATTGTCGGTGATGATGCGGTTGGGGGACCGAAGCGGCTGGTGATTCCCAGATGAATTGAGCGCTGAGTGCTTGTCGATATTGATCACGGGGAACGCCTCCGCCACTTGGTGAACTTGTCGATGGGACATACAGATATTATAACCCCGGCCCGCACGGGGAAAGGGGCCAAGGATTCGAGTCCCCAGACCGCGAAGGGCCAAGACAGGGGATCACCTGGAGGTTTTGGTGGGCTGGTGACTCTGTTTAGCATGAAATTGGCAGGCACAGCAGCGCCGGACGAGGTCGAAGGCGTCCTGCAAAGCCGTGGCCTAAAACCTTTGCGGAAAGCCCTACCAACCAGGGATCGAAACGCGGCGTGATTGCCACATTCTTTCGTGGATGTCGGCCCTGAGGATCTTGGCGCCAGTTTCACGCGGAACTGCACTTTGAGCAGGTTTCGCGCCCCGTGGCGCCGCGCCGGTAGAGGTCCCCTGGATGAGATTCACCATGACGTAGCGTTTAACAAGCGGCAATCCTTTCTGCTTCAGCGTCGTCCTTCGGGAGATGCGCTGGAGAGTATGCCGGATTTCATCCATCTAGGAAGGGCGCGCTGGTCACGGCGCGCGAGGATCAAATCCGGGACCGGGAGCAGCGTGTCTGGTTCGGCCCCCGGGCTGGAGGCTGCGTCCCCCGAGTTCCGGGGTGGGTCGCCGGGGAGCGTCGAGCTTTTCTGGAAGACCCGAGGGGACGGCCCCGCGAGGAAGCATCTTGAAGCTCGTCGCGGCAGAGGTGGACAGCGAGGGCGTGGAGAAGCTGATGTGGTCGTCGAAATGGCGCTCGAGCTTCGCACCTCGTCCACATCGCGCCAATTGGGGATCCAAGGCCTGATACTCCCGGACACCTGGTTGACTGACGAGCTCGCGTCGCCCTGCGTGCACAACGTCGCACCCGAGGGCGACCGCGGCGTAGGCCCGGCGAGAAGGCCTCGACTCAGCCTGTTGTTGGTGCTCCGAAATTGAGGTGGGCCGCGCAGCGGAACTAGTAACGCCCCGGTTTTCGGGATTAAAAACTATTTTGGTAAAACCCAGTTTGCAATAAGTGACTGTTGTTGTGCTTAGGAATAAGTGCAGTGATCTCATCTCAAGCTGTCCCTTGAACCTATAAACAGTCCCAAAATTCTCTCCTGATCCGGACTCAAATTTTGCATTGAATTGTCTTCTCAAACTTCCCTCCGATAAAATCCAATGAAAAATCCCCTTCGAATTCCTTACGGCAAGTTTGATTAAAATACTCCTATCTTCAACACTCCTCCAAACTTCTCTTCCTGATTTCGGGTTGATTTTGCAATTCTACAGCCTCCAATTCGATTTAACCCTTTTCAAGAAATACTTTTGAATGCCCCTACTTTAATCCTGATTTTTGTTCGCTCTCGAAAACTAAAATTCTCATTCGATGAACTTCCTTCTGGATTAACGGCCATAATTTATTATTTTGTCTGAAACCCCAAATCCAAGGACTTAAATTCAAGTTCTATTTATTTCCTCGAGGTCTGCCTTTCTAATCCTTGCAATTCCCAAAAATATCCTGAGTATCAATTCCAATTTAATGCAAAGTCTCGAGATTCAAAGTCACTGTGAAATCGCTTTTCTTTCACATACATTCCGAATGCAATCTATAAATATTGGCTCAATCCAAGCCATAGAAAACCTCTCAAAAGTCCCAAATTTCCTGAGTCATAATTCAATAAAATTTTTTCGAGCATCGAACCCTCTTCTTCGACCTCTCGCTCTCTCCTCCTAAAATATATTCATATCTATTATATATGTATAATGTATCAGAGTCTCTCTTCAAAGCCTATTGATATTCGAAAATTTTATGACCAAGACATCCAATCCAAAAATTAAATTCTTTCAAATTCCCACAAATCCCTCAAATCATCTTCGGAAAAATATAAAGGTCATTGTGTCTTTGGGCTGCTCCCTGCTTACTCGGCCTGACCAGCCTTGGCCTTTCCTCCTCTTCTCGCTTATGCCCGCTCGGCACGCAGCGCCAACGGCCCACTCGGCTCTGGCGCAGGCCCCCGAAACACCCGCGGGCCGCCGGGAGGCACCAGCAGCCCGGCGCGCGCTCCGAAGGCGTTGGCGCCACCGAAACATCGCGCGTCCTGTAGCAGCCCTGCTCCATTGTCGCGCTCTGCAGCCTGTCCGGTGCACCGAACGCCCTCAGAACGTGTGCCATGCCCTCCAGCTCAATCCGTGCTTCCGTCGTGCCTCCGCCGGAGCCCCCAAACGCCGGAGATGTGGCCGGACGTGGCCCGTCCTATCCGCTCTGTCCTTTTCTCTCTCCCTCTCATCGATTCTTCTTCAGCTTTCTCCCGATCTCTCTTCTCTGGTCTCTCCTGACGGCGCGAAGGAATTAGTAACCCATGTAATAGTGCCCCGTGCGGGCAGTGGGTGCCTGGGCCATCGAGCCCCGTAGTCATCTTCTTTCGTCATCGTCACCTCTCGGTCATCCTCTCTTTTCTCTTCTTTCTGGGCTGTGACGCCGGGAAAGCTCGTGACGCAGTTCATGAGTCAGCGTAGGCGCTGGCTGAGTCCGTCTCGTCACGACTCGTCCGCGGCCTTCCTTCTTTCTTTTTCCCACAAAGTCATAGCCGCGGTCTCATGCACTCAGTGGGTCTCCGGGACCGATAAGC